>CM046335.1:5666516-6266516 GCA_025403435.1 Artocarpus heterophyllus
TGAACGCCTTCCAAATCTCGAGGGACCAGGCAAGGAGCCTCAAGTACAACAGGGAAGAGACCGTCTTTGAGCTCTTCCAGGTCTTCTGAGAGGAGGGCTGTTGCCTAAATATCCAACTTTTGGGGGGTTTTTAAGAGACGTAGTAGTTGGTAGAGAATAATAACACGGCCTTTAATCGGCTGTTTGGTAGATTTTCTTGTCTTAGAATGTATAAGCAGAGCTTCTACTATAAATGTGTCAGTAATACATACTACTTGTACGTTTGGAAAAGCTTATATACAACTTTTGAGTTTGCCATAATAGAGGATGGCTCTTTTCCGATCATTTTATCTTTGCTATTTTTTTTTCCTTTCATTTCTTTGGATACCTGATTATTATTCCATGAGAACCATTTTAGTCTTTTTTTTTGTTTTTCTTTTTGGTGGATTTTCTCGAGATAAGAGGGCCCTGTAGTAATTTAAATTTGGGAGTAACTTATAAAAATATTATATAATAACACTTTTAAGTGAATGGAACTTTCCATTGCAATTTAATTCTTTCTTCTTGTATAATTACAGTCTTTTGTGAGTTCTATAGATAGCTCTTAAACCATGTTTTGGAGAAGAATACAAAAACTTCCCTTTGCAAAAATGAATTTGGCTATTGATTTTTCAAAAGTATCGTAGGACAGTGGTTTGGCTTTAGATCTGTAAAGAAACCCTTTCTTCTTTAAATTCCCATTTTTAATGGTAATCAATATTTTGCCAGCTCACTAATGTAGAAGGAATTTCTTACACTCTCCTTTTCTATTCTGATTTCGGATTAGAATCGTGTAAGAGCCTTCGTCATCAGGAATGAACTCCTCCTTACAGGACACGTCCCATCCAATCACGCTTAAATCCCACACCATTGTTAAACCAGCCTAGAAAAAAGATTTTTCAAACTTAACATGATTTTTCTTGGCTGTTAAAGGCTAACTGATCAATTAGATAAGCAAACTACGAGTTAAAAGTTCAGAAACTGGAAACTCAATATAGGCGTTGAGTTTTGCTTTGATTTTTAGCTCGGAAGCTTGTCTAAAGCGAAAATCTTCATCGATTTCTCTTTTGAGACTACCATATTGACGGAAGGCTCCCTGCTGCTATAAAACCTTTTCTCGAGTTCAAGTAAATTCACACCTGAATTAGTACAAAGACACAAAATTAATGATATTCAAAGACTGAACTCCTAATAAATAATCTCACTTGAGAAGGGTTGTGGGTAACTTCTGTTTCTAACGAACAGAAACTTCCTCTTTGTTTTTTGGGTTAAGAATCTTGATCGTTATGCTTGCGCCGCATAGTACCACAACGGAGCGTTGATTATAATCTGCACACAATAAAAAAAGAAAGAAAAGGAATTACAGATGAATATTTCATAAGAATTGATTTCTGGAATAAGTAGCCTGCAAACTTACAAGCTTGTGAACGAGTTCAGGATAGTTTCTTGCATCAGAATTAGCGCTTTCTTGAGGACAGAACGAAGATCCTTCGTAACTGATCCTGAGAGTTCTTGTAGTCTGAAATACATACGATGGAATCCACACCTCCATTCTTGAATTCCAGCCTCTTTATTCCCATTTCCATTTACTGAATCCTCCACCTCAAGAACTCGCCGCCACCATCCTCTTCCGAACCGAAAGCTCCCTTGCAAACTTGCTCGTCTCTTAAAGGCCCCGTAAACACTGTAACACAAAGGACGTCCTTCCCTGTCTCTGCAGTTCAAACACAACACTTTTCAACGTCCGGGATCAACGTTTCGTCGAGAATCTCGTCAGCCTTGCACTCCTTTCGCCATTTAAGGTCCTCCGGAGCATCTGGAAAGCGGCGTCGACCTTGAAATCCTTAGCTCTGAGGAACTTGAGAAGCACAATGTCAGGTCCCCTCGTGGCCTTCCTCGGCAACAATGGCACGCCTCAGAGAGTCATCTCTTTTAGGATCTCCTTCTGCTTCTTGATTCGGATTCGGAGAGGTGTTGGCTTGGCTTGCCGAGAAGATAGTTTTCCAGGATCGCATCCTCAACCCTGCACCTCATTCTAACAAGGCTTTCTTCTTCTTCTTTTGTTCATTCGATTATCGATTCAAAGTCATTGTCAATGTTGTCATTATTGATATCGTTTTCATCATTCTGTTGTCTTGGTCTCCATTTCCTTCTCACTCTTGGTGTCTCCTCGTTTACCTTCGCCATTGTTGCCGACCTGTAGCTCTTGCCTGAGCGGAGCTCCCGGAGCCGTTACGGAGGCCCGAGATGGTGGGATTGACTGGGAGGAGAAAAATTTAAGTGGGATTTTTTTTTTTTATTATTTTTTTTTTTTTTCCTGTAGAAGACCCGCATTGAGTAACTTTTATGACTTCTTCAATCCCCCGGCCGTTAGCCAGGACGCCAAATTTAGATGTGGTGATCGATGATAGCATAGCAACCAAAAGCCTTAACACCTTTTTTTTTGATTGGTTGTTAGTCCTACTAGTTCAACACACTATTATAGTTAAATTATGTTAATAAACATTAATTTAAATAAACTCACAGTTTAAACTGAATTGAATTGTCTAACTTGAAGTTCAAACCTCCCTTTCATTTCAACATTTTTAACCAATTTTAAACAGTGATTTTACTTTTATATATTTGTATTTATAATTAACACTGTTATTCATATTTATTTTTTAATTAAATAATTTTTTATATCTCAAACTAAAATTTTCAATACTCCATCCAACACAAATTCAAATTAAATGTCCTAATTTAATTAATATTTTAACTATAATGTTAGTTCAGATTACTATTTAAATTATACAATTTAAATTTTTGTTCAAACAAAAAATTGAAACTAAAAATTGGAACCAATGACACCAAGGGGCATAGTTTTCTTTTGGAATCTTGGGGCATCAAACGTCGATGGCGTTAAGGGGGGAAGAATTAATCCAAGTAACAAATTAACGGATTACAGTTCTGAAATAAGTTAAAAAAAAAACTAAGGTTGTCATGAAACTTCGAAATAATAATAACAAAAACGTTGGGTCGATTGAGAGAAAGTAAATTGAAATAAAGGGCTGTGGGTGGAATCTTTAAGGGAATACGAATTAGCGGGGCGTTTTATACGATGAATTTGCTCTTGCTGCAGTCTAGACTTTTTTAAGAATTATATATTAGATGATTATATTTACACTATCATATGTTTGGTATGCTCGAGATTAGATGCATATTGCCCTTTGTATAAATGTAGGACTAATGAAAATGAGTGTCATTAAACTTTTCAAATCACAAAGGTAAATTATTAATTTATTTTAGGTATATTATAAGAATAACTAAAAAAAATACCAGGAGGCTCGAAGAATCTATCCTATGTTTTTAAAGTATGAGTCATCCAATCCTAAAACGACATCAAGCATCATTCCCAAGCATCAGAAAAGTCAAGCATGCCGTGAATTAAAATAACAATAATAATAACAGACGAACATCAAATTTGGGGAGCTTATCTCTCATATTACTTGTAATTCACATGCCTAAATGGGAGTATTAACCGCTAATCTTTGCATTAGGAATAGCACTAACTGCTATGCAGGTCATATCATGACTACTAGATATAAAGGGGGAAAAAGATTAATGCGTAACAACTTCCTAACCTCTACATCATCACTCCCAGCAATTACAACCCTTTTTAAGCATGATTCTCGTATTACTAATGGGACGACACCAACAATGACGACAACGACGACGATGACGACGACAACAGCACCCATATATAAAGAAATAATAATAATAATAATAATAACAACAACAAAGCGAGGGGGAGCAGATAGACCGATAGAAAACATATATAAACTCAGCCGTTAAAATTCACATACCTAATTGCAAGAATTCTGATTGCTAATTTGTGCGGGCCTAGTTAGGGATTAGGGAACAACACTAAACTGCTGTGCAGTATTTACAGAAGTTTTAAGAATGCGAGTGACTAGAGTATCTACACAAGCGGGTGATTCATTACCATCATACATTGTAATCGCAACAACTACGACTCCCGATATTTGGTGAGGTCAAATGTCAGCGTTCTCGAGCAGCTGCAATAAATAAAGCATACTTGTATCATTATAAATCATAAAAGAAAATGAGGTTGACAAAAAAATATTATGCATCGCCTATTTTATGCAGCCTCTTCACGAGTGCAAATGGGGGTGTGTCTACTTTTATATGATGATGACGAAACTCACCTTCTCTCAGAGTCCCTGTAGACCCCAACTAAAGCTTCAGCCTTATCATAGAAGCTATCTTTAGAGATATCACTATACTCTGGAAACCCGTGCTTCCATCAGCATCCTGGTTACGGCTGGCTCCTGCGCATGACTTTGAACGTATAAATCCAGCAACCTTGGAGACATTTAAGTTATCCAGCGCAGCATCAACTTCGTCCAGTATGAAAAACGGTGAAGGCCTATAACTGAAATGTCGATTCAAGAAAGCGAGAATCAATTTATTACAAGGAACTAAATCATGCAGACGATAGAAAAACTAATGTGTGGTTGAATGGAATAGAAAATAAATAAATAAATAGACGAGACAAGAATAAAGGTAACAGAACAACGTTTTGATTCAAGGTCAAGCATGCCAAGGAAGACAGGAAGGACTCTTAAAGCGCTGTCATTTTGTGGAAGACAAACCTGTGGATGGAAAAGAGTAATGCAAGTGCTGCAACAGTTTTCTCCCCGCCAGATAGTTGCTCCATATCACGGAAGCGCTTTGTTGGCGGCATAGCAGTATACTTGATGCCGTGTAAAAATGGATCATCTTCATTTTCCAGGTTCAAGTAAGCAGTTCCGCCCAATGGATGCGTGTTGCTCTTCGTAAGCTGCTTGTATATCTTGTCAATATTATTCGATATGTGGTTGAAAGCATCCATGAACAACTCATACCTGTAAAAAGCAAAGTTATGCTTCAACCAAAGATGCCAAGGTTGTTTATACAACCTCAAAAAGCTCAATTCCAGTAGATATAACATTATTTATTGGTAACTCTTAAAAACAACAAATGCATCCTTCAAACGTAGCATAGTCTTCATTTAAACAAAATGCAACGACAGTGTCCGGTTAAATATTTGGCCAATCACAAAGATCTATTAGGAAATGACAAGTATCATGCCAAATTTTAACCAATGGAAATTGGAAAAGTCAATCCTGAATGGGAATCATGTTTGGCTCTGAGTCTTTAGCGGTGTAAAATCAGACTACCTCCTCTGCTTCACTGAGTTGAATAGATCTGCTTTTTCTTTCTCTTCTTTCCTGGCAGCTTCAAATTCTTCAGTTACGGCTCTTTCCTTTTCTTTTAGAGCCTCATATTGGTCCAGGGCCTTCAAATTTGGAGCGGTTTCTCAATTTCCGATATAAGGGAATCTATTTTTTGCTTAAATTCTATCTCAAGCTTTTCCCGTTCAGAAGGCCTCTTATCCTGCAAGTATGCTCTACTCAACCGACTAAAATCAAAAACTGGGCCAGGTGTTGACGTTTCAGTCTCCATTGGGTCAGAGATGATGGGAAGGCTAATTTGATCTAATTCACATTTCTCCACTATTTCCTGCTTCCGTGTAATTAGCTGCTCAATCTGTGTCTCCTGTGAAGAAGAGCAAACACATATTGGGCGTTTCAGTTCATCACAGCGAGGTATAAAATTACTGATAAATAAATTCTAACCTTAGAATTTATCTGACGATTAAGCTTTGAAATGCTTGTTGTAGCCGTAGAAGCCCGCTTTTTCCATTCCTGTATATCCTTCTCACACTCCTCAGACTTGGATTTCCATTCTATAAATTAAGAACATGGGAGTTAGAAAGTTCGATTAGTCGGCATCAAATTACAAATATTCACACCAGGAAGAATGCCTGAAAATGTTGAATATATGCCCTTTACTATGTCCAACACAACAGTGATCAAGACAAAACGGTTAAATCCTCCAAATTTTTAATGAGATATGCTGTAAAACACTGGTTGATGTACTAGGTGCTTTAATAAAGCCTATAAAAAACTTTGAAAAGTTATGTATCAAGAAATTTATAGCAATAAGCTAAAAAAGAAATTAACCGAATATCCAAAAAAAATTCAGCTCTTCTACTCAAGACTTTCCCAACTTGGTGAACTTCAAGGGGCAAGTTTTAACCTCATGTCAAAGATTTCCTTCAGGGCTTGGTCAAATAAGAAGTGCTCAGGAAAAATCCAACTAATTTATAGACATGAAAGCAGGACAATATGAGAAAACTTATGGGAAATTTAGAATAAATTTAAAAGAAAAACATGCCACTTGCCAGGATCCAGCCTGCCAGGCACAAGAGTGAAGATTTAGACAAAAAAGTTGACAAGGTAACTCTCCATAAGAAAGCAGAGGTGGATAATCTTGTCTTTAAGGTATGTAACAGTTTTGTTTAAGTTATTACCAGATAGAAGTTACACACCAGGTTTTTGTTTTTCTCTAAGCAACATAACAAAATGACAAAAATCATCCATACCTTCTACTTCTTCGGTCCAGCGCTTGATCTCACTAATGGCTTTTTCTGCTGATGACTTGGCTTCAGATTCTCTCTTCTGAACATGGTCTAAATCATTTTCCAATGCACCTAGAGAAGATTCAAGCTCTTTTATTCGCGATTCCATGTCACGATTTTGTTCATACTCCAACCTGGAAGGGGGGAAGAAAAGTTATACCAGAAAAACAACTTAAAATTATGCAGAAATTTTCTTAAAGTATCAAATCATATGTCCACAAAAAACAAAACAAAACAAAACAAAACAAAAAGCTACCTTCACTGCCATCAAGAATCATTATAGATAAACAAACTCAAGGAAACATCCATGACGAGGAATGTAAAAAGTTCAACCAACCGACTGCCTAGAAATAAAAAACCTGAACCATTTCCCAATAAGCACATTGGACAATGGGATTGTAGGCATAGACTAGCGGTAATTCCACACCTAACTCCACTATGAGGTATAGAGTTTGAATCCCCCACCCCCAAATTAAATAATAATAATAATAATAATAATAATAAGCACATTGGACAATAGGCAAATACAAATTCATAAATGTGCAGCATACTTATAGCCATGGGCATCAAAGCATGAACATCTTCATGCTTAAACAGTACCACTTACACGTAAGTTCTTATCCATCTGTATGCATCTCTCTCTCACACATACACGCACCCAAAAGAATTGCTCATATGTGTATAATAAAGCAAGCAATTGAGAGGACTAGGGAGGTGGGTAAGGGATGGAGCATACTGATATTTTAACTTAGAAAGCTGACTGCTCAAGCTAAGCCTTTCTTCAGCATTTTCTTGAGCAAACTTCAGTTGATTCTCCTCGTATTCACGGATATTTGCTACCCCAATAGATCTACTAAAGTCTCTGTAGATTCTGTCAACAATTTCATTAATCCTCTTCTCCAGCTTATTAATTTCTGTGCTCCGCTTATCAATAGCTTCCTTAAACTGCAAGCAAATAACAACAAGAACAACAGCGGAATTAGTTGTTTCAAAAGAATACCAAAATAAACAAGAGAAGATCGCAATTAACACAAGGTATCTACCCTCAGAAGATCAGGAGTAATATGATCGATTTCTTCTTTAATATTTTGTTTTTCCTTCTTCAAGTTCGTAAGTTTGTCCTCGATGCTTTTCTGCAGACAAAATATCAATGACATTGATCTGCCTTGAGACAAAATATCAAGAAAAGCAAAACCGACAAGTGTCAATGCACTGCAAATATTATCAAGATCTATATGCAGGTTATCAAATGAACTTACCATCCGTTTTTGATTGTCTTTCAAGTTTCAACAACATAGTTTAAACTCAAACTAGTTTTTTTCTCCTCGGAGAGGGAAGGAGCTGAGAGAATAATAACAATAAAAGAATAAAATATGCATCCACAAATATAACACCAGATTGGTACCATACTCGGTCTTTAAAGGACGACAGACAAACAACATAAGACCAGCTAAAGCATTTCTTTACGACTTAGTTACACAGGGGCAGGGAATATAAATCCTTAAAAGTCACCTTCTCAATCTCCGCATATTGTATCTTCTTTTCAAGTCCACTGATTCTCCCAGATGCTTCCGATTCTTTTAGCTGCATCTCTCTAATAGACCCTAATTCTTCCAGCTCTGACTCAAACTGTTCTTTCTTTTTCTTCAGTCCTATAAAAAACAAATAATGACCGGAGATTGGCAGGGGGGGGAACATGCTTAAACCACATACAAATGACACCAACCTTCGATTTTTTTATCATCCCACTGTTTTGACCTTGCTTCCATTCCGCCACTGGTACCACCAGTCATTGTGCCAGATTTAGTGAGGAGTATCCCATCAATGGTCACCACTAATTCAACACAAACAACAATGGTTCACATACAAACTTTGTTGACATGAAACATGTAAAGAACAGCTGTACAGGCCTACTTCTCACAAAAAGCACAAAGTAACCCAAAAAAAGAGTAGAGAACTAAAAGTACCTTTAAATCTCTCACCACTCCAGCTTAAAACCTTAGCCTCCTCAAGGTCATCACAAACAAGAGTATTTCCAACAGAAAAAATAATTGCCTTCTCCAAAGCAGGATCAAATGTAGGGTAGTTAAGTCTACAAGCTTAATTACTTTGCAGGATTGAAAAGCCTCCATGAATAGAACCCAAAAAAAGGTCAAAGACTAATAGAAATTCAAGATGCACATTCAAAGGATAAATCCATAATTTATGAAAAGTGTATTGCAAAATGGCTTTACAAACATACAAGAGAAAAAGACAGACGTGCTCAGAGCACAACTCTCATTTCCCTCAACACTGCAAAATTAAATCATGGAGCTGCCTTTGTCACATCACTACTAGAAATCTTCGCTCAAACCTACGCAAACAAGTTTCTAATAAATCTTATTTCAACTTAAATAATGTGTTTAAATAATAATGCAACTCCAACTGGCAAATAAGCAAATAGCTAATCATTAAGAAATAGTTCTTGAGCTCATCCACGTGCATGACGAAAAAAAATGCACATGTAAATACACCCAAAGCGCTGATAGAAGATAAATTGCATTACAAATGTTGAGAAGCCAAAGCGCAGCAAGAATTTATATTCACAAAAACAGGCACATAACATTACATGAAAAAAATAATGATAATAATAACAATAATAATAATAAATCCAACTATAAAAATAACCACATGGAACTAGCAGGCTTTTCAAAGTCTAGAATCAGACACCATAAGTGCTCAGAAAAGGATATTGGATTACGTCAAAGACCAGCTTTGCAGTACCACCCAAAGTGCGCAATCTCTCGATGATTGGCTTTACACGAACAGACTGAAGAGGGATAAATGTCTGAGGAGGAAGTCTTTGCTCCTTCAAGTACTACAGAGAATCAAAATAATTGTTATGGTATCACCAGCCAAATGCGTTCATTAATTATGAATTTCATTCAAATAAATTAAATTCATAGGAAACAAATAACAAACCACTAAAAACAATGAAGAGTCAAAATCATTTACAGGACAGCAATTCCACCAGGAAGATGGTTTTAACCCGTAAAAATAAAACCCCCAAAAAAAAAACAATGGTACAAAATTGAAATCAACCATTTTTTTTCTTTTTGTCCGCTTCAACAAGACTGCTCATTTTATTCTTCAGTATTAAATTTATCTACTATAATTCTTTAAGAAATTTAGTGTTTCCTACACAAATCAACAAGGAATCAGTAGTTCAGTACCCTCAGAAAGTTTAAGAACACTGCCCGCCTACACCATTTCTTGCTTAATTAATTATCCATAAATTATTTAGACTCGTAGGTTTCATGTTATTTGTCCATGAGCTATGTGAGAAAAAAATATATATATTTGCTATGCATCAAATCCCTCATGTGGGAAAGAAATAAGGATATAAGAAGAAACAAACACTAATTAGTTGATGCACCAAATTTTGGAGTTATTGTAAGAACCTAATTGTTATAGAAAGCAATTAAAAAAGAAAAATTATGTGTACACTATATCCTTGGTTAATTTCAAGAATTCAAAGTAAATCTAAATTGGAATATCAATGGTTTTATATTGCCACAAATGAATAAAATGAGTTCAAAAAACCTAAAGAAATTTATTTATTTATATATAATTAATAAGCATTTACAGATTGATAATAGCGTCACAAACAAGAAAACATGCTAGTAAAGGAAATAAATCAAGGGTGTATACTATTTACCTTGATGCATTCCTTTCCAGTTTGTTCATCCTCGACTACAACTGCATCCATGAATTTACCCATAGCAACAGTAACAGCAAGGTTATATTTCTTTTGTGTTGGCCGGCAAAGATCAGTCATGCGACCATGGACACCATTAAACAGGCGTTTAAGAGTCTCAACTGCCTGAGACAACCTGGCATCCCTCTCGTTCTCATACCTATCAGCCTTTAGTTCACGTAGTTGGTTTTCTAATTCGCTGATTTTAGACTTCAAATTTTCATATTTGTTTCTGTATGACAAAAAAGTATATAAAAGAATAAATACAAATTTCCAATAATACACATGTTTCTTCCAAGTATAAAACAATGCAAATGGCAAAACACGCAAGGTAAAGATGCTCCAGCCTGAGGTGCTTCATCACTATCCTCACTGAGGGAAGCATCAATTAAACAAACAAGCTAAAAAAATAAGAGAACCTGGCATCCCGATGTTTATCTTGCATCACACGCAATTCCTTTTTCTGAGCAGTAAGGTCATTCCTATGTTTTACAGACATGTCATCAATTTTTTTCAGCCTTTTCTCCATTTGCTCCTCCTGCGAATCAAGTTCATTACTACGATTTCTCAACTGCTGAAGATTTTCTTCTAAATTCTTTTGAGCCTCAAGGTCAACATGTTGTTGCCTATCCAAAACCTCTTTTTCATCTCTTAGCTTTGCCGTTTTCATCCCAGCATCTTCCTTACTGCAACATCATCATTCAAAAGAAAATTAATCCTTGTATAAACTACTAGTTTAGATCCAGGCTATTTTACGCCAAGCATGCATATTTAAGAACTCCACATTAAAATGAATAAATAAGTTAATTAGTAAATAAGTGAAGAAAGGGTAGCCTAGACAAGTATTCTGCACTCAGAAATAAAGAAAGACATCCCTACAGATTTTAGCCCAACAAACTATAGTTCAGATGAATCTAAGCAAGAAAACTGCATCAGGACAACAGGTATAATGCGTTGCCAACAAATAGAAAAAAGCCAAAATTAAGAATACTTACATTCGAAAATATTCATCCAATGATTCTTTTTTAATTAACTTCATTTTGTCACCACTATCCCGCCCTTTTTGTCCTTTTTCCTGTAAATCATTTAGTTTTGCAGTCAGATCGTCTATGCCCTTCTGGAGCTCCTTTATATCAACCGCATGTTTCCTCCTTTCTTCCCTTTTTTTGTCAAGCTCCTTCTTGTTTTTTTTTAGTTTGGTGCTTATGCGAGACATTTCCTCTTTCAATTTCAGAAGCTCTGGTTGCTGCGACAAGAAGGAAGAAACCATCAATGTTCTTTGCTTTATTGTTAACTTTGCTTTCCTTTTGTCTGTCGGCTATGGTTAGGTTCAAATTGAATGTCAACCGTCTAAGGTAAACAGTACCAAACATACAAAACTGAGATTACTACATTTTGTAATACTCTACATTTGTCCACTACATTCTCAAGATTCCGGTTTCTATGTTTAAAAACAAAAAAAAAACACCTAGTATGCTGAGACCTAGTTCTAGTGGACCTTCTCCAATTTCACTAGTATTGCAGCAAATCAAAAGGAACTTTTAAAACTCACATGCTTGTCAAGTTTGATGTTTCTCTCAGCAATCTTCTTTTCACACAGAGCAATCTCTTTCAGATATTTGGCTTGTTCTTTCTTCTTCTTACTTGCTTCATGTTCAAAACTCTCTAATTCTTTCATAACTTCTTCACGACTTCTCTTTTCAGCTTCAAGGTCCTCAGTTGTCTTTGTAATATCTTTTTCTATGTTGTACAATTGCCATAAGAAATGTTCTCCCTTCAATGATTTCTACAAAAAGAAGAAGAAGAAGAAGAAGAGAAGACCATTAAAAATACTAAAAGAGAAGATTCAAAGAAGAGCATGCAAAAATAAAAGAGAAAATAAACATAGAAACAAATATCAACTAAATCCAAAATTACTAAATAGAAAATTTGTTCCTTCCAAGTAATTAATACTAACCGAACACTAGAGTGAGAGATTTTATATTTCATTTCAAACCACAAACTGTTAAAAAGAAACTGTACAAAAAATGTGAAAATCTTATATTGTCTTCAAAAGAAATGATAACCAAAGCCAACAGGAATAAAAAGGACTCATTTTTTGAAGTCTAAACATGACCAGAGTTCTTTAGGAATTCCCTTTCAGTATTTTCCTTTCCACAAAAATCTGAGATTCTGAGAAATTCTAAGCATGAAGAAAGTTCTTAAAGTAAAAGGACTCTGTAATTTGTGGCCATTAAGCTGAAACATTACATGCACAGGGACACGCATGCACGCATATGCATGTAAGGCCATGTGCAAACGCATCTATAGCATAATCAAAAACAACCGAAGAACTTTTTTGTTCGCACCAGTTGATCTTGTAAACGTAAATGTTTCTCTGCTTCTTCCTTTTGCTCTTTCTTTTGCTTCCTCTCTGCCACAATGGTTCTCTTTTTCGAATAAACTAGCGCTGAATTTTCTTCAGCTCTAGCTTTCTCTTCTTCATATTTCTCATAATCTCTCTTCAATTCATCAGATCCTGAGATCTGCTCAAGAAGTGCAGTAAGTTCCTTCGGGTTTTTAGACGCAATGGACTCCACATCACCCTGCACAACCATTTTAAACAATCATCAGTAGTAAGTCAAAACTCAAGAATATGAACACCTTGAAGCCACTTTTGTAAGCAAGCTCACTGTAGTATTTTAAAAGCGTCATGTGAATTAGAAACAAATATAAATTCTAGCACGGTTATACACTCCCACAGGTAGCTTGTTTATGTCATCACAAGACCGATCTAGAACCATTTCATCCTCTTTGTGATATTATGATGTGTGTGTGTGTGTGGGTGAAGGACCTAGATGTAAAGTTGTTAGCTATTCGAGTGTGCCCTAGTTAAAAACAAACACTGATAATAGAATTGAATGATAAAAGAACAAATAAAAAAATGAAACAAAAAACAATATATATATATATATATATATATATTGGAGTTTGGAGATTAGAAAGAAATTACATTTCCACATATATTAGAGAACACACAAAATTTATATGAAAGAAAATCAAGTAAAAGATTTAAACATAAGAAATTTGACAAGAAGCAATTCCAATTTGCTAAACTCGTTTCTACATCAGAATTTTTGAAACAGAGACTAATAAAAACAATAAGAAATGCAGACTATGAAATTGACCTGAAAAACCAGAAAATTTCGAGCCTTGACAAGAATTCCCAGCGACCTCAATCTCCCATTGTATTCGTCCCACGTCACGGGGGCTCCATCGATTCTGTACTCGCTCCCGCCGGAGCTGGTAATGGTCCGAGTGAACTGGAGCTCCGACCCATTAGCGAGCTGGTAAACCAGGCGAACAAAGGCCCTTCGCCCCCTCTGTTCCTTCTCCCTGTCGTCGTAAGCGTAGATCAGGTCCTTCAACTGGGCACCACGGAGCTGTCCCGTACGTACCCCGAGCACAAAGCTTATGGCGTCCATAAGGTTGGATTTTCCGGCGCCATTGGGGCCAATTATCGCCGTGAAGTCGTAGAAAGGACCGATTGTCTGGAGGCCCTTGTAGGACTTGAAGTTCTCGAGCTCCAAGCGGTGGATTCTCCCCGGAGAGATTATGGAAGGCATGGCTGGTAAAAACCCTAGACCAGGAGGTCAAAGAGACTGAGCTGTTCCGTAGAAGAGAGATGAAATTAGCGACAAATCCTCATAAAATGGGAAACTAGGGCTCAATCTGAGAGGAATATTGTTTGGAGATGTGGAAATTTTCTAGGACAATGGTTCTGGTTAAGGGAAAGGGGAGGGAAAGTGGCGTAAAAGAGGACTTGGCGGGAGGTGGTGTCTTGCAAGAAATCAGGGATTGCTAGTGCGAAGTATCGCAGTTCCACAATGAGTAGAGAAAGATAACAAAATGACCCTTTTGCCATCCTTTTTGGGTTTATTTCTTTCCTATTGGTGTCAGGTGCTTAAGGCTCTGTTTGGTTGGATATTCAAATCATGGTTTAAATCATTTGCTATAGTATTTTCTTTTATAAAAATTTAAATTTTCATTCAAATATTTTACTCAAATCAAACGGACCCTTAAAGTATTTTTTGTGATATTGGTTCCACGCACTTTTCACCTTGGTCGGTTTTTTTAAAGACGTTTACTGCGGACGCTTCTGTCGTGGACTTTAGATTCATGGCCGCTTGGCACAAAACTATTTAGACAATTTAAATTATAAAAACAGTTTAAATCAATGTTTAATAAAATAATAATTAATATTATTTTAAATTATAGATGCGATTTTAAAATAGTTAAGCTTTCAAAATTTAAATTTGTATCAAAATTTACACGGTTTTAACCGTTTTCTACTTCACACTTTTTTTTTTTTAAAATTGCATAATAAAAAGCATTCCTAAATTAGCAATTTATAATTTAATTTCATGTGGAGAAAAAAAACTTGACTTATCCTTCCTTTTAAATATTAAACTTTTTGATGTTGCGCTTTTCACAAAAGAGAAACAAAGGTCTCCATTTAAAAATTTAAAAAAATAATAAAAAAACAAAAAAATACCATTCTTGTGTTGTTTGAAAACCAAGTTTCACCCATGGTTCTAACGAATAAATAGTATAAAACTCTCACATATTATAATAAATTGATACACTATAAAATTCTTAAATGCTATAATTAAGCTTAAAACTGCAGTTGCAAATGATGTTCTAAACGACCCATTCATCTTATTGAACCATATAATCATAAACCAAAAATATATATATGAACACGCCTCTGGAGGAGGAATGTCAAAATATGTCAAAATACTAGCCATTATACAAAAGACGTTATTTACAATACCATAAAACGCCTATATTGCAAAAGAAGTGGAATTAGTTGGCAATATATATTCCAAATTATTGCTTCTATCAGTCAAATATTAAAGTTTGACCATGACAATAAATACACTTTTGTGTCAGGCAAAAGAACCTAAGTTAAAGATAAAGAGTATCTGAAGAGCAAAAAAGTTTTCTTGGGGAGCTCGACTTTCTAACCATTGCATTGCAATGTAACGTGCCCCCCTTTTGAAAAAGGTAAATCATCAATTTTTCCGTTCCCATTCTTTAGCCACGATATCAATCTTGAAGGTGTTTGTTTTTAGTGGTTTATAGAGTTTGAATTCGAGTTTTCATGTGTTTGGTCAAAATTTTGAGACCTATTTTAAACATTAAAAAAAAAAAAAACTTAAACTCAAGATTGGACTAATAGGGTGTTTGGCGAGTAATAGGAACCATTTTTACTGTAATATGTGAGAACTTTACACTATAGTAACTTTTATTCTTTTTACTGTAGCATGTGAGAGCTTCACTGTAACGGCCCTATATGAGGGTAACAGTTTTTAATGAATTAAAATAAAAATCAAAAATAAAGTTGTCCGGGGCTTAAATGAAAACTTTCAAATCAAAAATAAAAATATAAACGATAATTAAACCACAGTTTAATATAACACCTTAAATTTAATAATATAAACTGTCGTTATCATCATTTTAACCCTCAACGTATTTTAATACAGTCACAGAAAGTAACAATTGATGCTTACATTATCATGAAAAATATTCTTAGTAATTGATGCAATCCCAACGTACATAGCTACATAGCTTCCTCAACTATTTTTCTCGTAACCACCTCACACTTAGTAAGTCCTGAAAAGATAAAAATATAAAGGAATGAGCGACAATATATTTAGCAGAGAAAACTATTACCCACCTTTAGGTCTTTATCATTACCACATTAAAACCTACATGGTTAGTTAATACTCATCATTATCCATATTATAAGATTTATTATAATCATATTCCGTAGATACCATAGTTAATCGTTACCGAGTTTCATACATATACATATATATAAATGTTACAGTTCATCATTATTCCTAGGTACCCACGTTCAATAGAGTATCACTCAACTTATCGAAACCCAAATGGGCGCGCTTGATCACTATATAAATATTCCAAGGGTGTTCCGGTGAGGGGACATCAAGTCCCGAGTCCTCACCAAGTCGATTCTTGTACAGTGTGTTTTGGGACTTTCGACCCAATGAAGCATCATCACCTTCCCCCTATTTTACCTTTTAGGGTATTCGTGCCCAAAGACGTAACCGCTGCCCTTTTTACGTCTCACTATTTCTATATATTCAATCATTATTTATAGAGTCAGTTTTTTAACTATACTTCTCAATTTATAACATGTGTCAATTTATTATGTTCCTCACCGTATAATATAAGATGAGTCCATGTCATAGTTTCATATGTGATACTCATATAATAGCAGTTCAACAAAGATATATATATCTTGCGGTAAAATAATCAATTTTAATTTCATAAAAACCTCACAAAAGATGAGTAATAGAATCCCTACCTTTCAAGCTTATCACCAATCTTTTAATCCTGAAATCAATTAACGTTAGCTCTATACTCCTTTGATCATAAGGCGTGCACAAGAACAATTTAAAACTAAAGCACAATATACAACCACATTCATAATTAAATCATGTGTAAATCCATCTTACTAGTGTGCCATTAAAGCTTTTATGCGAATCTCTTTTGAATACCACAATAAAACAATATTTGTCTTAACACGATATAAAATATATACAAGTAATCTATATGTTTTAGTCCCTAATAAGATTCGTCAATCATTTAGGATAATATTGGAAATGTTACAAGACATTAAGGAATTAGGTGGTGAGCAAAGATGGGTTCTTGGTTCAGGTTAGCAGCTGGTATACCATGGCAAACTAGCAGTATACTTTTACAATAAAGATAGGTTAACTATCTACAATCATCACATGAGTTAGCAGGTGGTTTACTTAATGTAAATGAGCGGTATATTGCCATTGGTAGGTTTACTAGTTTCCAATCCGAAAATTAAAAAATTCATAGAAAATAAAACATAACTCCGATTTAGGCTTATGATAGCTCGTTGGAAAGCTTAGTATGCCTACTTTTTAAATATACAAACTAATTTACAAAATTTATTTTTATTTAATCCTAAAATTTCAAGAAAGAGTCACTGTCCATAAAGGTATTATAAAATTTAACAATATAAATTTTCTGTCTACCGCATATACACTTAGACTTTATACATATGTTATAAAATAGCAACAAAACATATATTCAGGTTTGAGAACACAAATTTGAATAATCCTTGAGTATATAAAAAAAATATAAATGAATGATTAAATTTGTTCATAAGATTCTAACCTCGGATTATGGCTAGTTGGAAGCTTGAAATGGCTTCAAAACAGGTTCCTTGATTTAAGTATGGCTGAAATTCTTGCTCAAATAGAGGTGATAGTGGCTGATTTTTATGGCTGCCTTGAAGAAGTTCTCTAAGTATTTTGCTTCAGCAAGGAAATAAGAAGAAGAGTGTGGGAACCTTGGAAGAAAAAAAAAGAAAAGATGAAGTCTTTGAAGAGAAATGATAAAAGCAATTATAGAGGAGACATGTTGAAGCATGTCACGGAGGAAATAAAGAAAATAAGGGTCAAGAGTAGTTGGGAAAGATTTCCTCATGTCTCATCTGGAGACTTTAACCCACATAATGTCAAAATGATATTTTTGAAATTTATTAAAAGTTTCAAGGCTTTTCAGTAAACATATTAAATAAGTATAGGAAAATTTTAAAAAATTTAAAATATAGATAAAAAAAAATATTGTGAAATAGATTTTAGATGAAGCAATTTTTTGGTTGGCATACTAAAAATTAATTTAATTACCTTAATACATGTTAAGAGAATAACAGGTGTCACATTCACACTGTTTGTAACTAGGTTTATAAAGTGAATCACTTTTAGTTAAACATTCTTTAAATTTAAAGTTTGACTTCTCTTATTCTCGGTAATTTCCAACTCGGTTTCAAACCAAAAAGTTTCAACTTTTTGAACATTTGTGTATGCTTTGCGGGTTATATGCCAACGAGCCTTTTGCTGTTATAACGTTGAAGTATGCATCATCTAAAAAGGTCAATTTTCTTTTTGGTAAGGAAACTGAGAAATACTGTTCATACTAAGCATAGATAAGATGCATGACTTGTTTGGGAACTTTTAAGTTGCCATTAGGTAGGGAACGGGTTCGTTCGGGAAATCAAGTTGAAACTTAAACACAATAGTACGTGAAAGCTTTATACTATAATAAATTATTATAGTATGTGAAAGTTTTACATTGTAGTAAATTATTGTAGCATATGAGAGGTTTATATTATAATTATATAATATAGCACCTGTTTCAATATATGTGTATGTTACAGTACATGACAATACAATGAGAACAACGCCCAAAAAGACAACATTGACAAAAAAAGACAACAAGAAAAGAAAAAATAATAAACTCACGAACATCAAAAAAATACAAAACGACAAATCAGGAGAAGACATCAAACGGCAACAAAGTAATTAACGACCGCAAAAGAAGTAGACGATAGAGTCAAGTAATCGACAAAAAGATTTATAAGTGAAAAATGCATAAGATAATTTAGACAATGGAAAAGAAAGTTAATAAGACGTTTAAGAGAGTAGTTTAAATTATTATTTTAGATTTAAAAACTGTAACATATAAAAGTATTATATTGTTTATAATTTAAACTACTTTTTTAAATACCATATAAAACGACTCAAAATAAATGAAGCGAAAATGTTAAAGCATAATCGAAATAAGAAACTGAGAGAAGAGATGAAGCAAAGCAAAAGGCGGACGAGCATTTTCCAAGTAAAAAACACAGATGAGGTAGCAACGATCTATTTTTGTTTCCTTCTTTTTTTTTCACATGAAAAAAAAAAAAAACATATACGTACATATCATTACGTGTAACGCCCAAGGTGAAAAAAGAATAAAAATAGAAAACGACAGTAAAACATGGCAAGAAAGTAAGCAAACGACTACAAAATTAGCAGAAGACGACAAGAGAAAACAATAAGAGGTGAAATCCACAGAAACGAGTAACCCGATAAACCAACTCAAAAATAAGTAAACGCCAAAATTCATAGGACAACAAATAGAGGAAGGAACGACAACTAATTTAAAATAGCGACAGTGAAAAACAAAAAGGAAAACGACAAAATGAAGAAGTGGGAAGCAAGGAAAAACAAAAAAGAGCAATGGGGTTTGATCCAATTTGGCTCAGTTTAAATGCCTGTCAAAGTTTAAATTGGTGTTTAATAAATCATTCAATTCAAACTAAACTAATAGTTTAAAAGTGAGTTAAATTATCTAACTTAGAATTCAAACTCCCATTTATTTTAACATTTTTGAACCAACAATAAACAATGATCTCACTCTCATATATCTATATTCATAATTTAACACTACTATTTCGTATTATTTTTAATTAATAACTTTTTTAACGTATTTCATATATTCTTTAATGAAATAATTTTATGCTTTGAGCTAGAATTATCAATACTCATTTAAACACAAATTTAGATTAGATATCCTATTAAATTAACACTTTAACTATACATCCAAAGGCCAATTCAGTTCATTGTTAAAACTGCACAATTTAGATTTTTCTATTCAAACTATAAAAGTTTAAATTAATACAATTCGAACTAACAAATCAAATGGACGCAATGCTTTTAATCCAAATTGCATGGAACCATTGATTTGAACAAAACATCCTTTGGTATTATATCCAATCCTTGTCATTGCTATCCAATTGATATGTATTTTTATATAGAATCCAATTGACATGCAAATCCTATCTAACTTTTAAAAACTTAAAAAATGTTTATAAATTTAAGCTTTTTATAGCAGTCACCAAGTATTCATTTGATAAATAGATTCGAATTAGTGATTTGATTTGAGTTAGTAATTTAAATTGTTAACTGAATTGACGTTTGTATATGTATTTAAGTTTTAATCTGAGCATAGAATAAAATTGAAATTTGTATTTAGAGAGGTAGTGAAATTTTTTTTTGATTTATTAATAAATCTAATAAATTCTTAAAGTTAATGATTTAAAAAAAATGCAATATAGATCTTAATTTATTCCTTTCTTCACTAGAAACACAATGAAAAAAGAATCATCTCATTTGGATATCAAATGAAGAAGTTATGATTTTTTTTTTCAAATATAAGAGAGAGAATTTGAGCTTTTACTGTAACAAATATATTCTGTAACAAAGATATTCGAGTATAAAAAATTTAGGAGTTAAAACTTTGAGAACTTAAATTCTTAATATTCAAATTTTTAAAAAAACAAACACGTATTTAAAAAAAATTATACTTAAATCTAAATTTGAATTTAAAAAATACTCTAACTAAACGCACTCCAAAAAAAAAGAAAAACTTGTACTCGCATTATTAAAAAAAAGGGTTAACGAAGAAATCTTTATTCCCATCAAAACTAGGTCACTCCCAATAAAAAACTCTCTTTTTTTTGTTAATAAATGCATTCGTGAATGTAGCAATCGACAAATCTAACAAGGTCAAAAGTTTCATTAATTTAATTTATTTGCTCTTTCATAAAATTGACGAAAATTTACTTTGAAAAATTAAATTATTAAAAAATAGAGTGTTTGGGCAAGTAAATTCATGGCAAAAAAATAACTTAAAAAATTACATTTTTTTTAAAATAATAAGATATTTAAGTAAATGAGTTTAAGCTCATGTTAGTTTCAAGTCATATAATATAAAACTCTTATATAATATAATATAACATAAAAAATATACTATAATAAAAAATTATTACATGTTATATATTTTTAGTTTACACTCTGAGTTTCACCTTACTAGTACTTTAGAAATTAGTAAAAAACAAAAATAAAAAAACATGTCACAAACGCACCAAATAAAAGAAAAAAGAATGACTTAAATATTAATTATGAAAAATTATAAAAAAACCTTTTTGAGGGGTTAAATAAAACTTTTTTACGAGAAAGGGCCATAAATTTGAAAACTGCGAAAACCCTCGGAGAGTCAGAAAGGGGAACATTTTTTCTAGGGGTTTAAGGGAAGGGAATGTAGGAGGAGGCCATTATCAACCCAAAATTCAGTACAATATTTCGATTGCAATGGTTTCCCTCTCAACCTGGTTCCGATACGTCGCCCACAAGTTCGAGTACTCCCTCGCTCTCAGTTGGAAGGTTCGAATTCGCATTCGCACTTTACTTCACTTTGTTTCTGTCGTTCGTTTCATCCAACTGTCTGTCTCTATTCTATGCTTCAATCGATTAAAGATGTCATTTTACATGTGGGTCTTTAGAATTTTAGGATTTGTGTTGATAATCCCTATTTTCGGGATTATCAGTTTTTGTTATCCGACAGTAAAGGCTTATCCGAAGTTGTTCTGTTTTGCTTGCTTGTTTGTTTGTCTTTGTTTTTGCAAGTATTGCAATACTTAGTCCAAATCGTTATTGGCAAAATTTTATTTTTTTCCCTCTTGAAGGTTAGGTTTCGTTTGTTCGGTTGATAAATGTGTAAGATGGGTTTTGTGGGCACTCTTTATTCACTTGTCGAGATCAAGATTTTGGCTTTCTTAAGTCTTCAAACGTTTGTTAAAGAGCAAAGTCAGCTTTTTTTTTATTTTTTGGGTCAATTCATTTTTAAAACACAAAACTTCTTTCTTGTTAATACGTTTGTTTTAAAATTTTTCTTAATGTATGACGAGGTAAGGATAACGGAAAGTCGTGTTGAGTTGCAAAGCTTTGGAAGTTGAGTTATTTTCTTACTGAATTTTTGATGTGATGCAGAACTATAAAATAGGTCAACTTACAGACAATGAAGTAGGAGATGCCGTTTGGAAGAATTTTTTCCAGGGGAAGTTGACATACTTGCATTGGAATAAAGGAGAGGAGATGGCCCCAACTGTAAGCGGAGGGACCCTTCTTGTCCGGAAATTACCAGTTGCGGATCCCACGTAAGTCTACCCTTTTTATTTGGGCTCTTGTTTTCGCTCAAGTTTCTTCTTGCTGAGACTAATTGTGGGCCTTTTTCTCCCCTCTTTTGTTTGGAATTTGGAAAGAAAAGATTTTTGTTGATGAGTTTTGACCCTTTATATGAGTTTCTTAGCAAATTTCCAAGACTTTTTAGGTTCCAAACTGGGCCTGCGGTTTTGTACCTTTGTTTGTAGTATCAGCAAAGCATGCCTAGTACTTTTATCCTAGTTATTTGATAAATTGTATTATCATCTTGCTTAAGTATTTCTGACAATTTTAGACACACCATTCTTGTATTTTTCTCAAGAAAATTACTAAAAATTTAGTCCCAAATTGCTCATATACTCTTTCTAAGCAATTTTGTGCCTGTAATGCTTGGTTTTGTTGATTAAGCAGTGAACCTTTCTAACACGGTCATTGTGGCAATTGTTGTACTTCACTTAATAGAAGCATGCACCGCCTCTGTGATTTTGTAGCTTCTATACGCAGGAGCTGATGAAGAAAAGCAGTTTGTTGGGATTCATATTGTCAATGACGAGGAACCTTCTTATTAAAAGCGTATTTGTTGTTTGTCAAGTTTGTATATCTTTCTGTTAGTTATATTGGTTATTTTGTGAAACTTGTTTGTTAATTTTGGATGCTTCTTACACTTTTTAATCAGAACTAGAACTTTAATATAATAGGGTTTGTAAGTGTCAATAATGAGTTCATAATGACGGGGAAGATCTAGATCTCGTACTCAACTCTAGTCGTCTATATAACCTACTCATTTTTCTTCCATGTTAGAGTTGCCGCTTTCTGATTGTTAACTATCCTAGACACAATTGTTGTGCCCATTCAAGTTTATAATTTTTCTTATTCTCACATCTATTAAACAAGTTTAATCTTGCTCTGATTTCTTCATCTTGGATTTTCTATTCATTCATTCCTTATAAGTTTGTCTGGTTTTCAAGTTTTTAGTTTCCTAACTGGCTAACATCACGCAAATCGTTTTGCCAGTCGTGTTTTTGTTGGAGATGTGGTGCTATTGAAAGATCCTGATAATGCCGATAGTCATATAGTACGAAGATTGGCTGCCACTGAAGGGTATGAAATGGTGTCTACTGATGCAAATGACGAGCCTTTTGTCCTTGAAAAGGATCAGTGCTGGGTTCTGGCTGACAATGAAAAATTGAAGCCCAAGGTATATCCTAACCATTTTTTAGCAGTCCGTTATTGTGAACATACAAATATTTCTATCATATCAATCGATCCTCAAGGACCTCGTTGGACATAGGTGGAAGGATAGTAAGAGGCTTTTTGATGTTAAATTAGTTCTTTTTTGCAGTTGTTAATTTTGTTGAGAGATTAGAGATAGGACATCATTGTATGCTTTTGGCCCTCCCAAAAGGACAAAAAAAGAAGAAATATGTGCCATTTAGTTCTCGTTGAATTCTCTTCAGAGAATGCATGCATGGGGTACTATAATTACTCGGAAGATTGCATTTTTAGCCGTCCTTGTATCCCTGATGTAATTGATCATCATTTAATTTTAGGGACCTCATGGAAGGTAACTATTTTTCGCCCGACTATGAGGATTTGGTTAAGGAGAACTTTGAGCTACTAGCCTCTGTATTTCAAGTATTTTAGAGAGATCCTTTTCAACTTGAAACTTGAATTAAAGATTAAGAATTTGGCCCCTAAAGGGCTCCTTTTGAGTCTATAGGTGGGTCTGTGCAATTTTTTTGGCAGTTCAAATTTATATTGAAAATCATAATTAAGGAAAGAGAGAACTATTTATAATCATCTTTTAATTTGTTTATAAACTTGATGATTTTGCTATTCACTTGAGTTCACTGCACTTTTTTCTTCCTCATTTGTGATGCAGGAAGCCAATGACAGTCGTATATTTGGTCCGGTTCCAATGACGAACATAGTTGGTAGAGTCATATATTGCCTACGGACAGCTGTGGATCACGGACCTGTTCAGAATAAGTATGCTGCTCAACTTCACTTTCTCAACTCGTTTTTTGTTTTTTTGTTGTTTGATAGGAAATGTTCTAGTGATTGCTATGGACATTCGGTGTTGTTTCTCTCTGTCCAGTTACCGTAGCATGCGTAAAGATTCGCCGGTGTTGGAAGTGGAACTGGACGTTGAAGAGATGGCAAAAAATCACAAAGCCTGAAAAGTTTCCTGCAACAAGTGCCGGCTCATTTAGTTTCGTATGTATTGTTCTTTTCCCCCATTTTCTTATGGGATCATATCTTTCATTTTCTTTGGTTCCTTTTCTTTTGCTTTTGCGGGTTGAATTGAAGAACAAGAGTAAATTAGTGGGGATGGGATTTTTAGGTTGTTAATCAATCGGAGATGGTGGTGGATTTATGGGTGACCAAGTTGGCCAAGCTGTTGAACATGAAGTCCCTGTTTACTATTGTAGAACACGGAGCAGCTTGTACCAGAATTTTGAGTTTCAGCTTATTTATGAACTTTCCCAATAACATAATTGTAGTCTGGAAAACTACAAATCGAGGAAAGAAAATACGGTTGATTATCTATTTTCTGGATGCTTGCATTTGGAAGCTGTTGCATGGTCTCATCCATAAACATACTTTATTCTTTTGTTGGCACCAATCTTTCCTTCAAAGAATTCAACTTCGAGATTTCATTTTATTTATTTTAATTTGAGGCCTTTTGGGTCCTCTTTTTACTGTTGAAAAAAGAGCAAGTTTCACTTTCACAAATGAGTTTGAACCGTAAACAATATAAAACTTTTACATAATATAGCCAAAGCAAAAGTATGATAATATATAAAAGTTTTGCATGCTATAGTGGTTGAGTTTAAATTCATTTGTCAAAATTTTATTCTTATATCAAACTATCAATTTTAGATAATTCTATTCAAACTAACTTCAATTTTTTTAAAGGCAAAGATAACTTCAATTTCCCTGTTAAATAGTTTATACTTTCCTCAATTATTGTTTGTTTTCAGAAAACAATTGAAGCAATTTAATTTCTTATGAGAATTCGGTAGAAATTCGGCGCCAATGACAATAATAAAAAGGTCACAACAGTAGTCATGAGTTCCCATCTTTCATTTTTGCTAAAAATAATGGGTCAATATTTTGGCGTCGTATATAATTTTTTGTTTTGGGGACGGTTTGTCTCATTAGGTTTTGTTAAATTAAAGTATTATATGTATGTGTTAATTCAAAAAAAAATTGCTATGATTCTGATTTAGATTGACGTGGTAAATGTTGTTGCTACCAAAGAATTATTCAATTATAAATATATATATTTTTCTGTAATTTTATAAAAATATTTAAAATTATCTAAAATTTATTTTTTTTACAAATATTTTTTGTTTCTGCCAAGTGAGTGACATCCGAGGGAAAAAAAATCCATTAGGGTAACAATATTTCTTTTTTACAATTTTAATACTTGAATATTTATATTACAGTAAAAATTAATTTTTTTTATATTTAAAGAAAAAAATCATAATTTTTTTATTTGTTATTTAATTAAGATGTGTTTTTATTATATTTTTATTTTAAAGAGGGATAAATTACAAGTTAGCTTTTGGAGACTATTCATACTAAACGCCCGAATTAAAATAAATAAATAAATAAAAATCAAATCCAAAGAAATTGTATTGAATCACCCCTGCAAAAGTAGAGAACCAGCTGTGCCCTACAGAAACTTTAAACTTATCTAACAAATCCCTATTCAATGACCGCTACGTCTTATAGAGTCTTCCGTAGAGTCTGCTAGTTCTTTTATGATTTAGATCACAATTTAAATTATTTTTTTATAATATTTTTTTATAAAAATTTAAATTTTTATTTAAATATATTCTATTTAAATACTTAATCAAATGGCTAATGATACATCTTTTTGCCCTAGGTTGTACCTCTCATAGGAGAAGCCCGCCACACAATGCAAAACCTCCACAAAGCCCCTTCTAGATTCTTCTTCGGAGCAATGTCGCAAGCCGTGCACCTCGTCGGCAATACCGTCCCTGGTAATTTTCTTTTTTCTGCTAATGCTCTGTTTGGTTCTCGAGAAACTGCCTTGAATATGAGTGATATGAGACTTTCTGTGATTTTGTTTTCTTGCTTTAAAGTTGAATTTGAAGCTTTTTGCAATCCTTTTTTAATTTTCATTTCTGTAGTTTACGAGCTACCAATCCATAAGCACGAGGGTTTTGTCACAAAGATGTTTCAACTTTTGTCTGCACTTCCTTTCGTTCATTTCTCTCTTTCATTTTTTTCTTCGGATTTTTCATTTGATTTTGACTCGTCGATACGCAGCTTTTCTGGATTGGGTTCATATTTATGAGCGAATGATTGTTGTTAGCTGTTGTAGAAATGTCCAAAGGTTTGAGCTTTATTAGGTATTACTGGAAAATGAACCATCGAAGTTTTAGCATCTAATTTGTTATGTTGTTTAAGTCTTAGAATATCATTCTTTGTCTTGCCTGCCATGTGTTTGCTCAATTGGCTTCCCATAACATGCAATTTTTGTTGCTGTTTTAGAAGTTTTGTTGAAATGTTTGTATCAGTTTCAATATGTAATTTTAAAAATTAAACTCGTTTTCTATCCCCGAATTATTGGCCAAATCTCATATTTGGTCCGGGGACATTTAAAATGTCCAAGAGGCCAAAATGAGTCATTGAACTACCAAATTAGTTCATTCACCCGTCTGACCGTTAATTTTTTTTTTTAAAAAAGGCATGATTTCTTTTTTTGCAGTCCTGGCCTTGTAAAATTATAATATTAATCTGTAGTAAACCGCACAGTCCTTACATGCCTTTTTTGGTCAAGGTTTTCAATAATCAATAGTCAGATGGATTAAAAAATGATTAATTTGGGATAATTTTCTAGATTGGGAACTCGTTTTGGGACGTTTTACAAGTCATAGACCAAATGGGACTTGACCGATAGTTTGGGGACTAAAAGTAATATTAACCCTAATTTTAATGAGTGTTCCCAGACCAAGGATTTCTTGGAAAATGGGTTGATGTGAATTGCTACCATGCGATATTTACACAGTCACAAATACAATTTATGACAATCTTAATGAATTTCAACATGTGGGGTCTTGGTTTGTTGCAGGTTCTGGATTGCCAGAAGGAAAATGTCTTCTTTCTCGAGGAGTTTCTGGAAGAGTAGTCACCTTGAATGCTTGCTCTTCTCATTTTCAGTATAAATTCCATTCACGGGCCAATGCTGGACTTCTGAGGTGTGCTTCTGCGGGAGCATCTTATGTTTGCAAAGCAAGTTATGGTTATAGGAGAAACCCATACTTCTCAAGGGAAAACAGGCATGGGTGGTTCTCTAAGGGCAGGAAATGGCAAAATGAAGAGAGGGACTACTTTGAAAACCTTTTGATGATTCTGACTCAGATTCTCCTAAATTTCAGGCCACTGCAGCTCCCAGACCAAGAGAGGAGATTGTTGAGCAATTAAGAAAGGTCCAGGCTCAGCTTTGGGAGAATGCTGCAGCGAAAGAAGAAAAGAAAACTGAATCCAGGCAACGTGCATGGATTCAATGGAAAGACAACGAAGCTGTGGATTCCCTCTTCAAGCTGTTACGAAAGCACTCATCTGAGCAAGCAACGAGTAGCAGCAGCAGCAGTGGCAATGGCAAGGAGTTCATGCTTGATCAGCAAGCAGAGAATGGCCAAGACAACAGAGGAAAAAACATGCGTTCGTTTCATTCAAACAGCAGCGTGAAGGGCGATACCCCAGATTCGATTTCCTCTTTTGCTAGGCCTGTATCGAATTTTCAATGTAAATCTCCTGTCCTTCGGTTGAAATTCCAGCCCGTTTATTCTGATGAGGATGCTGTCAAGTCAGTGCCAAATGTAAATTCAAGTGGGAAGCGAAAGCAGAATCAGGTTGAGGCAATTTCTAAATCTGACTTGGGGCTGTAGTTAGAGCCAGAGATTGAGGACCATGAAGTGTCTGAGTCTGAGCTTGAAGCCGAACCTGAGCCAGCGCTTTGTTCAGTTGTTTGAGGGTGAGCTATCGGGCACTGAAGAAGCTCTTATTGATGATGATGACGGCGATGAAGAAGAAGAAAGTGAAGATGAGCAGCAACTGACCAAGCATGAGGATTTGAATGCATTGAAGCTACCCGAACTGAGGGCACTAGCAAAGTCTCGCGGAGTGAAAGGGTATTCAAAGATGAAGAAGGGTGAGCTTGTGGATTTGCTAAGTGGCAGCTTAAGTTGATCTATGAAGCATATCCTAAGTAGACACAACATACTTCTCTACTTACTGAGATGGATATGAGACTAGCTCTTTTTCTTATTTTCCTTTTGTGTTTTTGAAGTGTCTCCAAATGCTTTTCAGGACTTAATTAGTTGTGAATCCTATAAGGGTGACTATATCCAGCTAGTCAGTTCCTTTTTTCCTTTGCCTTTATTTTTTGGGGGCTGTTTTTGGAGTCTCTATAGTTGTTTCTGTCCCTTTGTTTATCAAATTTATTTTCAGGCTTCTATTTTTTTTCTACCCCCGTGCAAAAGGGTAGAACCCAAATGCAGAATTGGAGATTATAAAAAATGGCACGCTTTTTTTTTTTTTTTTTGAATGAAGGGACAGGGTACTCAAACTCTAAACTTCAACTTGGAGGAATGTGTGCAATTATTGCTAGATCTGGGGCGAATACTAACCGTATTAACAATATAACAAAAAAGAAAAAACTTGTTCGCTCCAAGGTTTCAAGTGAAATATTTATTTTTGTTTTGATGACAACAAATAATTTATTGTTTGATCACTAATGATTTATCTTTAGTGTGTAAAGATATTTAATGGTATTATTTTTAACATCTTAAGATAATTGAAAGAATTTTCCTTTAAGACTCGGAAGCAATTAAATGCAAATACGAATTAATTATCGAGAGCTTGAAGATTGAGCATGAAGCAAATCGCAAGCAAAGCAAAGGAAAGGACTCACATCGAAGACCTGAAGAGCACAAGTTTTAGCTTTCCTAGTCTTTATAAAGGTAAGCAATATCTCAAAATATATAGTCTATGATCCACACACACATTTGCATTCACAAATTGTTTTAAATCTTGTTGCATATGTGTTGTTTTCATACTTAGATATTGTTCAAAATGCAGACTAAAATCACTTAAACAAAGTTTTGTAAAAACTGCATTTTGAAAAAACAATGTGCAAATTTCTAATTATGGCATATCGGCCTACCAACCAAATAGGATCAGCTTACCTACCAATCAGGTTAGGCTTGTCGAATAACATATATCGGCTTGTCAAAGATAGTGCCTTAAGGCAGCCTTTTAGACATCCTTGAATGGTAGGAGTTTAGCCTGCTGATGGCCCGATTCGGCCTATCAAGTACCCTGTTTCGGCTTGCCGAACACAAGGGTTTGAAAAGGAGTTTCTGACGGCCTGCTAGTGGTCCACATTCGGCCTACCGGTGGTTCAAGTTCGGTCTGCCGATCAAATGACCGTTTGGAGTCCTGTTCTGAAATTTCAAATTCTGGCTTGCCGAACACATTGTCAGGCTTGGTGAACTGTTTATAACAGCTAGTTTTTTGACCATTAGAACTCCATTTTCAACGGTTATTTTGACCCAAAATCAACTATTTAAGCCACAAATGAGTACTTGGAAGCTATATCTACACCTCCATTCATTAGGCTAAGCAAACTAACTAGAAAGAACTTGATTGAAAGAATTCCTACATTGTTTTCAAAGCATTCATACCATACACACACTCTTGAGCTTACATTTACTATATTTATTCTTGGGAGTTGCTCACACCCTCCATCTTAAGTTGTATTCATCTATTTTTGTAGAGATTATCTTGTGAGTGAACCAAAAATTGTAAATCTTATCCTTTGAGGTTTAGGTTACTAAGCCTTAGAAATTGGGGAAATTTTTTGTTAGCCAATTTATGTAGGAAATTGGCGTGCTGTTTTGGTTATCCGATCTTCGTAGAAAATTGGCGTGTTGTTTTGGTTTGTCAATCACCATGTAAAATTGGCGGGATATCTTGGTTAGTCAATGTCCAAGAAAAATAACGCTTGTAAAAGGTTGTGGTGAGCCTTGGGTAGAGAAAGTCACCGGATTGTACAAAGAGTGATCGTGTCAAAAAGATGATCGTGATAGTGGAAAAGACCAAGTCGAAGACTTTGCTACTTTGCTCAGTGACAGTGAACGTAGGCATATTGCCAAACCACTATAAATAGTATTTACATTTCTCTGTCTCTAACGCTTTACATTAACACATTTACATTTTGATGAAGTTGATTATAATTGCTATTTGTATGTTGTATTTACTTGTGCATTTAATCTAGTAAATTCCAATAGTTGTGAACAAGTTTTAAAATTCAATTCACTCCTCACTTGGTAGTTATTCTTGAACTAATAGAACTGTTTTAAGTGAAGAAAAAATAATAAAGAAATAAATTAAACGCCTAAATTGTGTGAGTATTTACTTATTAAGAAGTGAAGTGGCATCATTAATTTGATAACTAACGCATAAAATGGACAAGAAAGAGGTGTTTCTGTTTTTCATTGATAATCTATTTACCAATTCGCGCATCCTTGAGCTTGTTCAGGGTCTGATAACCACAGTGAAAATACCAAAGTGATGCAAAGAACGATTTATTATACAACGTCTAATTTCTGTTTTTTGGAGTAAAAATCTTAAATTTCAAAAAATGGAAAATTCTATAACTGAATTGGAAACACCAGTGCTAATGTCATTCCATCTTTTTTTTTTTTATTTATCAATGATAATGTCACTCAAAATTCCAAAATGACAAATCTTGCTGTAACGCCCCTATATGGGGGTTAACAGTTTTTAATGAGATAAAATAAAAATAAATAATAAAAGTAAAACCTTAAAAATAAAATTTGCCCGGGACTTAAATGAAAACTCTCAACTCAAAAATAAAAATATAAACGATAAATAAACCACAGTTTTAATGTAGCACCTTAAATTTAATAATATAAACTGTTGTCATCATCATTTTAACCCTCAACACATTATAATACAGTCACAGAAAGTAACAATTGATGCTTACATTATCATGAAGAACATTCTCAACGATTGAAGCAGTCCCAATGTAATATAGTTACATCACTTCCTCAACTATATTTCTCGTAGCCACCTCACACTTAGTGAGTCCTGAAAAGATATAAACATAAGGGAATGAGCAACACTATGCTCAGTAGAGAAAGCCATTACTCACCTTTAGGTTTTTATCATTACCACATTAAAATCTGCATGGTTAGTAAGTCACATCATATTCCAGATTATGAGGTTTATTATGATCACATCTTATGGATACCGTAGTTAATCATTACCAAGTGTCATAATTACACATTTATACAAATATTACCAATCATCATTGTTCCTAGGTATCCATGTTAAATTGAGTATCACTCAACTCATCGAAACCCAAATGGGCGCACTTGATCACCCTATAAACATTCCAAGGGTGTTCCGGTGAGGGGACATCAAGCCCCGAGTCCTCACCAAATCAATTCCTGTACAGTGTGTTCTGAGACTTTCAACCCAAGGAAGCGTCATCACCTTCCCCCTATTTTACCTTTTAGGGTATTCATGCCCAAGGACGTAACCGTCGCCCTTTTCATGTCTCACAATTTCTCTATATTAAATCATTATTAATAGAGTTAATTTTCCTAACCATGCTTCTCAATTTATAACATGTGTCAATTCATTATGTTCCTCGCCGTACAATACAAGACGAGTCCATGTCATAGTTTCATATGTGATACACATATAATATCAGTTCAACATAGATATATATATATTGCGGCAAAACAATCAATTTTAATTCTATAAAAACCTCACAAAAGATGAGTAAGAGAATCCCTACCTTTCAAGCTTATCAACAGTCTCTTAATCCTGGAATCAATTAACGTTAGCTCCATACTCCCTTGATCTTGAACTCCAAGCAAAACAGATCCAGTTGTATCTCGCTGTATCTACGAAGCATCCTCTGTAGTGCTCCTCGAGCGACTATGAATGGCTAGGAATGCTTCCTGAAGATCATACATTCTTGAAAACGTCATTCTGGACTTCGATACTGCTGTTTGAATCGCCTCGATTCGCGTGCAGTCGGTACCAGATGATTTTCATCGAAGTGGAATTTGCTCAAACGGAGGTCACCATTGCATCCAGAGCATCGAAACGAGTCGGGAGGCGGTCTCGGATCTTCGATCGGAGGTCCGGATCACAAAATCCCATTTTGGCCTTTGACCGGCCGTTGACCGGCGTTGACCACCGTTGACCGGCGTTGACCGACTTTGACCGTCATTGACCGGCGTCAATCGGGGTCCGTTGGCAGCTGGGCTCGGGCCTACCCCCCCTAAATCGACCCTTCTGAGTCCAATGGCGGGGTCAATTTCACCCAATTCTGCCTCTAACATAGCGGGTCGTGAAGTACAACGTCGGTAGAAATGGATGAGCTCCAATCTTGATTCTCCGACGATGGAAACCTGAAATTGGCTGAGGGCTTTTGCTACCCATCCTCCTATGAGCATTTCCCCTCATCCAATTTGAAGAAACGTGGCTGGGAAGAGCCAAAACGGAGGCTCCCGCGGCGGTTGACGGCGGCGTTGGCCGTTCTCCGGCGAAACCGGCTCCTTTCGTGCAATTGATCGAGGGGTTTTACTCCCCTTGATCCTCTGAACTCATTGGGAGGGGTGGTGTCAGTCACCTCCTCCGGCAAGGCGGAGTTCCACCATGGGGGCGGCGGTGCACGGCGGCAATAGGCGGGCAGAGCAATCCGGCGGTTGTTGAGCTGCCACCAAGGGTGGGTTTTGTTCCTCTCATCACGGTGGTCGTGTAGGAACAAGAATCACGTCGATCGGACGTCGGACGGCGAAGATATCTCGTCGGAAAGAAATGGGTTTTGCCGCCACTTTGGGCGGCGCGTGTGGTCTCCTCCGGCGGCGTTTTGGGCACGCGCGGCACCTCGTTGGACTCAGCTCATCGAGAGCTTTCCATTGGTGCAGGAGGTGTCGAAAACGGATGCCGAAATCTCAAACGATCTTTGAGGGGAGAGAGAGAATTCTAGAGAGAGAAAGAGGAGAGAGAAAGTGTCGAGTTTCTCTCAATTTTCTGATTTTTTTTTCTTTTTATATATATATATACTAAAAATTAATCTAATTACCTTAATACCCTTAAGGGAATAACGTGTGTCACACTTGCCGACCATCACATGTTGACAAAGAGTGAGTCTTACAACATGCAACTCATAAACAACACTGCTTTTTATTAGTTACGGCGGCTAACGCCGCCGCCGTGACTTCCAAAGCATTTTTCATCCCAAAAGCCTTTCTAAAGTTACACTTGGAATAAAGTTAGATTGACGCGTGGCAAGTTCCATTGTTCGCCCAAAAAGCCTCGAAATGTCAAGTACAGCAACTTCGCTGCTAAGTTTCGTAGACATTTCATCACAATAAAAAAGTCTGGTTTGTTCTCACTTTCTAATTTACGGTTTCTACTAGTGTTCTCTGCTCTGGTTTTTCAGTGTTGACGATGGGCCAAAATCTTGATTCAATGAAACAACAAAAACCACGTTCCAAAGCCGAGTTGCTCTATGATATCGTCTTGACCACCGGAAACGTGGAAGCCATAAAAGCTCTTTTCCAAGATGGTGCTAGCCTTGAGGTGATAACTTCTTTTTTTTTTTAATCGGATTTCTTATTATATTGTAATTTGACGGTTTTCTTAAGTTTCCGGAAGCTATAACTAGTTTCATGGAGATTTATATTTCTATATCGATTTTGAGTTTGTTCGAAGTTAGAAGCCCCAAACAAAAAGGCAAAATATAAGGAAAAACGAACGCAGTTATGTTAGTTCGCTTTCAATGCGAGAATTACGTCCATTTCAGCCGCCGCAAAAACTTTTCTAAGACGAAGAAACCCTCAATCTTTGTAAACCTTTGCATAGGGCAATAATTTATTGGGGCATTAAATTAGACTTCACAACTTAACAGATTTCTCAAATTGGCGGACCAAGAGTTGATTAAGCTCGGGGTTTAATACAATCATACGACTAGTAAAAAAAACCTAACGTTTTCAAAGTTTGCTTTGTTGTTGTACGCGGCTTGTGGGTTCATTATTTCAAAAGTTCAGTGGTACGATTGTTGTCGTATGCGGTTTTTTAAATAGTTGGGTCTCTCTGAGTTGTGCTTTGAAATAGTGGGTTGACAGGGAAGAAAAAATTCCTTGATGCTGGCGTGCATGAATCGCAATTTGTTTGATGCTGCCAAAACTCTCATTGAACTGGGTGCCAATATTAATGCTTACCGTCCTGGTAATTTCATTAGAAATAATACTTGTGTGTACAACTGTAGATTAAACATTGTACATATATTTTTGTTTTAAATTGGGTATTATCATTGTTCGGGAAAAAAGTACGAACCTTAGGAACATTGAATTTTGGGCAGGTTGTCATGCCGGTACTTCCTCGCATCACGCGGCAAATGAAGGCCTGGTAAAGACGGTTGAATTACTTCTGTCCAATGGAGGTATGTATTTCTAATACGTGACAGTATTTCATTGAATTTGATTCCATATATTTTCAAGTGTAAAGAGTTAACAACATGTTAAGAATTAGACCGTGTAATCCTTTAGCACCGAGATTAGAGTAACCTTTTTCACCTTCTACCTAACCTGTGCAAGAAAGGCCCAAAGCTAGTCCCCGGGAATAATGAAGCTTTATAGGGTCTTTCTATCCAGGTGCAGGTAGTCTGCATCTTCACATACATGTCTATTTCACATGGCCTTTATTCAAGACAGTGTCCAGATTGTTATGCCTTTTTTACAGGTCGGAACAAACCTGTCAAGGAATTTTTGTTACCCCAGGACCGTTATAGTTACAGCTGCCATTTACTGGGGCTTTGGTCATTGGCTCCCCCTCATTAGGTTACCAACTTCCTTGACCTTCCGGCACTAGGCAGGCGTCAGCCCCCATATCAAATAAGAATCCACGAGCTTTTGTAGTGGTACACCGTAGATGAAAGGGTTACGTCTATTTTTTGGCCACTGCAGAATTTTAATGTGATGAAGAAAAAGATTACAAAAAACCCACACACGTCATGCCACTTGGACTCTGTTTTCATCTCTAATCGCTCTAATTTCCAAAATTGGTGCCCCCAACATAAATATAGTTAGGCCAACTAAAAATACATGGGTGAATGTTAACTCTGTGTCAGGACATTTATTAGGCTCCTCACACTCATCATAAAATGCTTCATGAGTGAACTGTCTCCTTATTAATGTTACAGCAAATACTTTAGTGCGAAATAATGATTGTCAAACTCCACTAGACGTTGCTAGACAAAACCAGCACGTCAATGTTGTTCGTGCAATTGATGTATGCGCAAGAAATGGGGAAATAATAATTCCTATATTCTTTGTACATCACAAGATTGTTACACGACCAATGTTTTACTTTTCTTTATTGCTTTTAGAAACACATATGCTATTTCTCTGGCTGGGTACGGAAGATCTCTGGTGCAGGCTTCATTGAAGGAGTAGCTTCATGTCATTTATCGAGGAAAATGTATATGCACATTGTTTAAGTCTTGTTAATGGGTTGATTCCTCTGGTGTTCATTTTTGTTTGTCGCAGTGTGTTTTGTTGTCATGATCACTCACCACCTGTCCAGCTGCTAATAAGAGTTCGTTTCTTACAGTTGGGTTGTAGTTCTTCCTCATGGTCCTAATGATCCCACAAAGCCTCTTATGTTAGAGCTTGCTGTATATTCTACTTTAAAGGTATGAGAAATTGAATTGGTTTTCTTGCTATCAACTTCTTCTGTTGGCAACTTTTATGACTTTCTGGTTCACAGTAGCAATTACATGATTATTTTCACGATATCTGTTGGTTTTGAAGTTTCACATCCTTTTGTCACTCGTTTGTAGCAGTGTTTTGGGCAAGAGTTCTTCTTAAGAAGTTATTTCCAATTCAATAGCTATTTCCTTCTCCCTTTGGACTAGGGGAAATAGTATGTGTTAAGGGTTTTTACTCAACATATCCCCGAGTTCCCGGCCGAGTTTGTCCCAGCCAGCCCGGCCAGGGTCCCGGGAACGTATTGTTGATTTGCCTCCCGCGGGAGCACGTCCCCTAGGAGTTGAACCCATGACCTCTTGTGTATAAGAGGCCTTAAGGTAACCCCCAGGTACCCATGATCAGCCGGATGGGTACCTGGGGTTACCTTAAGGCCTCTTATACACAAGAGGTCATGGGTTCAACTCCTTGGGGACGCGCTCCCGCGAGAGGCAAATCAACAATACGTTCCCGAGACCCTGGCCGAAAACTCGGCCGGGAACTCGGGGATATGTTGAGTAAAAACCCTCAACAGTATGTTTTGGGGATGCTTTCTTGTTCTCGCCTCAATTGGCATATCAAATAAAGTCTCTTCTTTCTTTTTCTTTTTTTTTTTTTTTTGAGGAAATATCAGATACTGTTTATGTAAGCGACATATTATATTACTCTCCAATCTGTTTCCTATTACTGCTCCATGCAATTCATGACTCCAAAACTTGGGTCTAATATATAAATACTTTGGACTTGCTTTTCCACTGTGATAGTTGTGTTGCGCAATTTGTGCAATGTGCTTTCTTCTGATCGATGCTAGAAACATATTTTGGTAGAAAGTTACAAATTTAAATTTTATCTTGTTGTCGCTAGCATAACTTCATAAATAGTCACTCAAAATATGGTACTCTGTCTCTGGTTGCTGGATACCCTCAATGACCAGAATATTGCATCTGTTTTGCATGCGCGCGCACACACACACACATATTAAACTCATCCTTTATCCTTTTGTATAATTTCAACTGTAAACTGCTGATCCATTAACAGGATGCCCAGCCTTGGACAGTCGTTTCTCTTTGGAGTGCACAAGTCGAGGAACCTAATCTCTCCCAATCAGATCCGAAACTCACAGTTTTTGATAATTCCACCAGCAATTTTCCACTGCTTAAACTATAAGGGTGTTTAGAAGGGTGGTGGGAACTACTTTTACTGTAGCATGTGAGAGCTTTATACTGTAGCAATTATTTATTTATTTTATTTTTTTACTGTTGCATGTGAGAGCTTTACACTGTTCATAACTGAGTTTGTGGTGGGAACTATTACCAAACACACGGTATATTATCTTTGTAATTTATTTCTTTTTAAGAGTTATGTTGTGTTTTAGGTGGTTGACTTTACTGATTCATTTCTTTTGTTAACTTATTCTAATGAACCCCGGTTAGGTCTATTTGGTACTAACCAAGATTCTTAGTTGGAATCTTGGTCATGTGAGACGAAATTATTGATTGTAATTTTTATTCATACTCTATGCAGTAGCTCTTTATTACTTTCGTCATATGTCAATTTTTTTATTTTACCTGGTCAATTTATTTTCTTGATGGGCTGCTTCTTTCTACTAATCATATATTTTGCCATCCGAATCTCAGCTCAAACTTGCATCTACTGTTCAGGATGATAAACAGCAACTTCAGGCGTTATACAATGCATGCCGAGGAATTGTTCAGGTAGCATCAATCACATATTTTTGCTTTTGCTGCTTTATTTTTTCAGATAGAAGTTTAAATTTCTAATGTAAAAGTAGCTATTTTGAATTTCGAAAAGGTGGCCTGTTTTTACGTTAGAAATTGTCTTGATGTTTGACAATGTGTTGTGAGGAATAGTTTGTCTGAGTCTATGGTCTGAGCACTACTAGTCATGTGCACAAAGTCCCTAGATAATGTGGATTCGTAGAGAGAAAAAGAAAAGGACTATATAGATAATCAAGCTTCAAAAAAGTTTGATCTGCAGAATCTTTAAATTAAATTCTTTTCAACGTACCAATTCATGGAGATTTTAACTACAGGATGCTCTAATCAAATGTCGGCAGTAGATAATTTTGTGGAAGCCAAATTAAATTTTCAATACTTATTTTCATCACGTAGTTCACATTTTCTAGCTTCAGAAATGTCCCCCCTAATATTGCAATATAGCGTATTCACTTGAATTCAATTTGTAGGCATTTTTTTTCCCTATCTCCCTTATCTGAGAGTACAAATTATCTTTATTCTTTAATATGTTTAGCTTCTGAGGAGAAAAGGGAAGACTAATACATTGTACTTATGACATAGCTGCATAATGGATTTTAATTTTGTGAATATGAAATCTTGCGCTTGGTTGTTGTATGTATTTCAAAGGTTACACATTCGCATTGTGCATGTCTTGTTTAGCAGCGATGCCATGTGGTTTTTGCCTAGTGCAACGAATTCATTTTTGTTCTCTGTGTTCAGGTTATGCCTTCCCCAACTTCTCAGACTACACAAACCTCAGTAGAAAATGCAGAATTAGCAAGTGACTCCAACCAATCTGCTTCTGCCGGTATATTACCGGCTCCTAATTCTCATCCGATACCTGACACGTCCAACACAAATGGGTGGGGAACGTCCGTGAATGATGACAGTTATAAAGGGTGGGGGTCAGCATTTGGAACCAAGCATTCTGAGGCAAAGAGCAGTGGATGGATCAATGAACAAGTTAAGGAGGACCACAATGGTTGGAGTGCGCTTGGTCATGAACCTCAGCCACTTGGAAATCAAACGAAACATTCCCAAACCTGTCGTGAAAGTAATGCAAGCGTCTCTGAAGAAAACAACGTGTCATCATCTCCATCTGCTCCTTTTATTCCGGAAGAGATTTTAGCCGAAGGGCCTATCTGCTATCCATCACTTGATCTTGGTGAGGACGCTTCCTCACCACCCACGAACAGCGAGGCTTCTGCATCAAATAGTAAGAAAGCTGGAGGTGATTCTTCCTCTTGCGTGATCTGCTGGCAAACTCCAATAGAAGGTACATGCATTCCCTGTGGTCATATGGCTGGCTGCATGTCTTGCGTGAACGAGATCAAAGCCAAGAATGGTGTTTGTCCCATATGCAGGTCCAAGATGAATGGGGTAGTAAGGATCTATACTGTCTGATTGTTAAACTAGATATGACAATTTGCAATGTGTATCAAGATTTTGATTCATAAGCTTATAATTTGCACTGTATGCTGTCATAATGTTAAGAAACAACAAAAACCACAATTCTGATTGTACCGAACATCAATGGCAGTGGCTATTTTGAGTCCATTGAGTTAACCAAGCTTTCTCAACATGCTGTTTACATGATTCTTGTTCTTGTACTTTGAAAGTGACGTGACAACTGAGCTTCTCTATGGAAAAGAATCAAAGACAACATCAAGCCCATATGCCCGGTTGGGGTATTACAAAGAAAATACTGTTTTTTTACGAACACTTAAGTTGAACAAACAGGTGCAGTTCCTTTAGAGGTTGGATTTTAATATGTGACAATGATGCATAGGCAAAAACTGGTGAGTTGAATATTTGCAATTGCTGTCCTCTTCTGACATGACAAATGGAAAAAGAAGAAAATGGTGACTATTGCCAAAGGACTCTTTGGCATCAGCTTACCCACCCGTTAGCAGCACCAACAGTTCCATAGTCAGTGACCCTACTCACATTTATTAGACACCAGATGGGAAAATCTGCACATGGCTTTGCTTTAGATTCTGATTTGTTTTTTTAAAAGAAAGATTTCCTTGAACTTGTTTTAGTCTTGCTATATATGTGCCAGTGTATTTGTGGAATGAAGGAAAAACAATGTATCTGATGTAAATTACACAAAGTCCTTTACATTTCTTCTGAAATCCCCAACGTGGGGGTGTTATTCTGTAATTTCATGCTGGCAAACATGGCGTGTACGGCACATTTAGTTGTGAATTAAAAAATACATGGGATCCATAATTGTTTAATGATGGGATTTGTCAAGAGTGGAATGTTGTTGTTGTTGTTGCTGTTAGAATTCTACCCTTTTTTAACGCGTCCCTGGTCACTGAACTGTCCTTGTGAATTTTGACTCTTTGTCGATTCATTAGATAATTTCATTACCAAACTTAAGAATGTCAAAAAAAAAAAAAAAATTGAAAATACCGATCATTAGAAGGTCTTGAAAATTGTCATCTTGTTCGGGAATTTCAGATTATGTCTAGTTTAACTTTACTCGTCCGATGGTTTTTAAGCCCAAAACTTTTCCCTTTCTGTTTTTTGTTTTTGTCTATTTATTTGTGGCCAGAAGCTGGTCAGGACGTTGGGTTTGCCCCCATCTGTTCACACCTCTGCCTCCGGGGTACCACAACTGAATTGCAAAATGGTGTTGCCAGCTGCCATGTGTCTGATTATGGCTTAACCGTGCGCTGATTAGCCGGGGGAGAGAGAGAGAGAATTTAAAGAGGTAGCTTGACCTGTCACAAAACGGTTTCGTTTAATTTCAGTGGCCTCCTTTAATAGATTAAATGATCATTTTCAGTTAATGCTTTTGTTTTCTGGTCAATGAACGATAGAAGACGCCTCCATCCAGTGTAATGGGTTTGCTAAGCAGATCACTGAAGGCTGGCAAAGTATAATCAATGTTTTGGATAATTCGAAAGGACAGGTTTTAATGATATTTCGTTTTCCGTGAAAATAATATTTTGTTACCTGCATGTTTTGACAAATAAATTTAAACTTATGTTTTTATAGTATTTTTTTATAAAATTTAAATTATTACATTATTTTAGCTTCGAATCTTTGATTGAATCATGTCTTCAAACACTCTAAATCTTTTCTAGAAGGAGATATTGCTAAAGCCTAGTAAATTTTAAATATTGGGTAAGATTTAATATGTAGTTTGTACTATGCATAAGAGAGGGACCAATGGAGCAATTCTTCTATTGTTTGCATCATACACAGCAGGACCTCGTCATCATATTGTATGGTCACTAACTAAACTTGCTGCTTTTGGGACGATTTAGAGGCTAAAATTCATTTATGGAAAGAAAAAGCTAGAGTTAATTGCTTTAGAGACTATTGCGTTGAATATATACACAGCTCTAAGTAAGAGCAGAGTCATATAAAAACGAAGGTAGATAGTTGTTTTTTTTTCTAATTTTTTTTTATAATTTTGTACATAAAATTTTACAAAATTTATGTTTCATCTTTTTAAAATTACATTCTAACCTTCATAAAATTATATTTTATCTTTTAAATTTTTTTTTACTAGTTACTATATTAATTTAGCCACGACTATGTCCTTTCTCGTTAATTTTTCTAGCTGGCAATGGACTTTTGGACATTGTATGACTCCTAAATGGAAAAGGGTGTGAACCATCAGATTTCTGTCTGCTGAATTGTCTCACTTGCTCAAATGACGTATGTGATTTGACGGTTTTAATTATTATGCATTTACCAAAAACGCTTTTTTTGGCATTCTGTTACAAAATTCTATCCAAAATGGTCAAGATGCATTAATGACCAACTGTAGTTGCCTTTTCCATAACTTGCTTGTTCCAATGTAGAGATATTAATGAGAAAGGCATGTCTTGGAAGATTGGGAATTCTTATGAAAGGAGATGGAAAAAAGAAAACAAATACAGTGGGTTAGTTCTTTTGGTAGCCAAAGGGTTTATTTTCAATTTCAATTTTAATTATTTTTATATTTTGGCCAGCTCATGTAAAATTATTATGGAACTACCTAAATAGAACATGGCACTGGCACATAAGGACAATCCTCCTGATATGCTCCCCACTTAAAAACCGAGCTCTAGATTTTTTGTCACACAAACATAAATATATTGGAAAATCTCTTCTGGGTTTCCATTGCCACGTTGCAGTATGGTTGGGAAGTATTGCATTAATTTATGTCATTTTTCCTTTTCTCCTTTGTTTACTTACACTCTAACAAATTGGATATATAAGAGTTTTAATGGATCATGTCACTTTTGAATATTCAGAGATTCTAGTGGGAAAATGTTGAAGAACTACTCTGACTCATAACTAACTTTCCACTTGCAAAAACAGAAAGTGAGATTAATATCACCAAAAAAAAAAAAAGAAAAGGTGACACAAAAAAAAAAAACCTATTACTAACTAAAGAATTTTTATGGTGGAATAGATAATTTTGCATTATTAGTGGAGTAGGGATTTTTTTAAAGACAATGAAAATTTATTCAACTAAAATTAGTACTAATAAAATTGTATAATCTGCCTACTGAAGGCGCATATGATCTCGGACAAACGATTGAATCCACCAATAAAATCGATGAAGCACATAAACAAAAGACGACAACAAGACACAGGGGAAAATGACCAGCTCAAGATCCAAAAAAGAGCTTTTTAACAGTTCGTTACAAGACATTGCTACAGTCGTTGCATGGCCTTAATGGATCAAAATCAAACCTATCCTATTAAGGGTACATACAACCTAGCATAGATGCAAATCTAGCCATCAGTCACCACACTCGACATTGCTAATTAACAGATGTAAAAAACAATTTAATCTGTGATAAAAAACAGTTTTATATCACATGTTGTAAATATTAAAGTAGATAGTTATATATTAAATTGTCAAAATATCATTTTATTAATGATGTAAAATTGTCTTATCCACCAACAAAATTTCACTTAATTCATCACAAGGGAAGAAAAATGGCCCTATGTAAAGCATTGAAGCGACTGAAGCGTTTGTAGTTTGTACAATAATGCAAGGCTCAGAAGATTGTCCAATTATATACATGGCCATCTTCTGTAACTGTTATAATAACAGGAAGAATTTGAAAAAATGGCAAAAAAAAATTCTTAATTGAGAAAATGACTTTTTTTTTTTCTTTTTTTGGCACAAAACCGACTCTTTACCCGAGTGGACCCCTATTGGGGAAAGTAAAACGGTAAAAATACAAAAGGAAAAGCTTTCCGCTATATTATTGTAATTTAGAGACAATATTATTACGATTTGGCATTATATGCTTTCGAGTTGGAATGCAATAATACTGCAATAAATGATAACTTGTGTTTATGAATTAGTGAGAGTATAATTATATTTTATACGTAAGAGTGTCTGATGAAACTATAAATAGGATCAAACTTCTATACACTAACAATACTTTATATTTAATTAATTCAAATTGAGTGATCTGATATAAATTTAAACATCAATTAATACTCACAGTACATCACAAAGTTGAAATATAACTTAATAGATCCCGTTACGTTTAAATTTTTACGAGTAAAAATACTATGGCAAAAAATTTTGAAGTATAATTAAATCTATGAACTAGAAAAGGGCTTCACAATTTCCACAGTTTTAACAACTGCATGATGTAGAAAATAAATAAAAAATAAAAGAGAGAGAGAGAGAATAATGGCGCACATTAAGAATAATCTTTCAAAATTCCTTTTTTGGAGCAAATGAAACTAGAAGAGTCCATTCACAACATGTCATTGGTTGCACTAAAATTGAGGGTTAAGTCAAGTTTGGTTTTCCTTAGTGAATGAGATAAACAGGTCTTAGAAGCTATTGGAAAAAGCAATAATATAATTCACATTTCTTTTTGGCCTTTGTCCAAAGACCAAGCTTTTAGAAAAAAGAAAAAGGAAATAGTGGGGTCAATTCAAATCCCTAATAGAGACCCAAGTGGAAGACAGTGGGCACGAATTATGAGCGACACCACTGGCCCCATATTCACTCGATGGATCTAATGATGCGTATGCCCTTTGTTTAAATCAAGAGACACTTTTCTTAATCCAACATTTTAAACTTCACTTGCCTTCAAAGCAACAAGCTTTGCTTGGTTCTTATTATTATTGTTTGTTTTTTTTTTTTGAAAATTGCTTGGTTCTTATATACTAACATATCATTCATGTATATATACCTAGCAGATAAGGCCATTTTCTAAACTATTATCCTTTTTGGTACATAAGTTATTATCCTTCTTGGTACATAAATTTGAATTGGTGTAGTTTTGAGCGTTGTAGTTTAAACAGGTGAATTTTAAACTTATGTGTTTTAAACAGTGGTTTCAAACTAACTTTTATAACGTAAATGTTTAAAACATGAACTAAACATCCTATGAGAGAATTGATGTTTGAAAAACTATGATTTATCTAATAAAATAATAATGGATAGATTTTTACTATAGAAAATGATTTAAAACGGTTGGAATTTAAAGGGGTCAAGTTTTCAAAATTAACAGTTTAGTTCGTTTCAAACCATCCTCATGTTTTAAATCATGTTTTTATTCTACATACCAAACGCATGTTTTTGTAAATTAGATTCAAAACAGTATAAACCCTTATACCAAATGAGTTGTAAAATTACATAAAAAAGCTATCCAATACAGTAACGAAAGGAGGCTAGGGGGCTCAAGCTCCCCTAGCCTTAGCCTTAGCCTCCCCCCTTAGCCCCACCCTCCTCCCCCCCTCTCCTTCCCCCTCCCCCTCCATAATTAAAATTCAAACAAGTAGTTTTAAAATTTTCATTTACATTCTTAGTTTTTACTTTTCATTATATCTTATTATTTCATATTTTTTCTTGTATACATAATAACAAAAAAATCTAAATAAAAAATGAGCATACAATACTACTTAAGTTTATATATTTAAAAGAAAAAATATCTGTCTATTGATCAATAAAAAACAAATACTAATAAAAAATGTTATAGAATTTTAAGTATTTATCACACTATGTAGTTTAAAATTCTTATTTAACTTAAAGTTTCTTTTGAACAAATTTTTTCACTTCGTAACTACCAAATATTTTTTATGATCTTCAAAAAAAAAAAAAAAAAAGAAGTTTTCTGGTGTAGTTTTCCCTAGAACATGACAAAAATCTTTCCACGACGAAACTAGAATCTCTCTCTCTCCCATGGAGCTAATCTAGTTTCAGGTATATACCCTAATTATATATTTGAAACCTGAGGATTGTAGTATCTAAGAAAAGGATACAAGGAAAAAGGTGCATATTTCTTGGTAGTTATTACTATTGGTTATAAAATAAAATAAAATAAAATAAAAAATCCCCATTAGCTAGTTAAAAAACTATTCGAGAAGTGGATGTACACCACACACACATATAGGTGATTGGAGTCGTTTGTGGTTGAAATTAATAAAAGATTCTCTAGAAAGATGAGAAAAAAAAAAGGTCAATCTGACCTTAATTAGTCTTGGAGTACCTAGCTGACTTTGAGGTGTGATTTATGTCTGAAACACGAGTGAATAAAACCTTTCTAAAATATTATAGTATATAAAAACTTTATATTATAATAATTATTTATTTATTTATTATAATATAAAAAAATTATATTATTTAATAACTATTTTTATGATTTTAACCATAGTTATCGAACGTTCTCTTTATTTGTTTGAGGTCAAACTCGAAAGCAAACAAAAGTAATGAAATGTGTGCGGACCTCTCTCCCTATATCCACTTCAGCAACCCAACCTTTATCTTCTTCTTCTGCAGTGTTTGATTTGGTCTATTGGGTGAGTTTGGTTTTACCTTCTATTGCCTTTTGTGAATGAATTTCATTGCTTCAAAATAACAAGAAACAAACTTCAATAATGATCCATAATTAGCTCTTTGCAAATACTTTAATGAGTTAATTATTTGATATGATTGCAATTAGGTTGTATCTAAAATAAGGTACCAATCGCATAATGTAGTTTGGAATCTTGAGCACAAGATTATGGATTCTTTATTAGTAATGGGGTTAAGAAGGGGTCGAGTTTAGTTTAGTGTTAATAATCTGTGTCCCCATTCTTTTTCTAGAACTTGGGCTTTTCCTATTCACTAGTTTTTTTATTTTCTAAACAAAATTCTAGAGTCTTGTAGGGATGTTTGAGAAACGGTTGGAATTCAAAAATGTTAGTTTGAAGACTATAGCATATGAAAGTTTTATAATGTAGCAATTTTTTGTTTTTTATTACAACTATTGAAAATTTTATACTGTTTATTAATTAAAATCAATAATTTTAACCGATGTGTCAAACAACCTGTTAAGCTGGTGTTTTATACACATAACACAATTGGGTTGGGAGAAAATTTCAAGCCAAATATAAAAAAAAAATAAAAGAAGTTGAGAAAGGTGTTCTCACACACCTCCCATGTCAATGGAAATATGTCACCAAGTCCATACACCGCATTATTAAATTTTTTGGAATAGTAGTTTATGGAGTAGTGTGAAATTATAAATATTGGTGCCTTGGTGGAATGAAACATTTTTTTTTTCCATTTTTTTGAATGCAACATGTCCTCCATTGTTTTGACTTTTAGTCGTTTGTGAACATATTTATAAGAAGTATTATAAGACTCCCAAGTTTTTTTTTTTTTTTTTTTTTAATTTAGGACAAGTATAAATCTTTGGATGTCATCAAAACTAGATATAGGGAATAAATTAATAGTCTTCCTTGGGAGAAAAAAAATAAAATATCTTGTCTAACGACTTTAATTATTATTATTTTTAAGAGATAAGAATAATTTCTAGATCAAATAAGGTAAAAATTGATGGTCTCACCAAGCTTTATGAAGTGTTATTATTATTATGATTATTGTCGTTGTTGTTTGTTTATTACCACACATCCTCTTATTGTAACAAACGATTTCAGCTGCAAATAAAGCGCTTAAAAAAAATAAATGTGAAGTGATGTAACTATAAATGTATGCAAAAAGAAGAATGGTACTCAAATTAAATAAAAAAAATAGGGCATGAATGAGGGGAGAAGCGTAAAATTCATGCCTAAATTAAACTGTCTAAAAGATTCATAAATTAAGAAAAAGATGATGGATTTTAAAATGACAATAAGTTGATATTAAAAGCCGACAACCGGTCTATAAGAAGAAAGAAACAATATATAAAAACAAAAACAAAAAAAAGAGAAGGGAAAGGGAAAAAATTACTGTGCAATATGTTACTACTTTGTAAATTTGTGGCACTTAAAAAATTATAGATTTGTTGAGATGTCGAGGGTATTATTGGTATTTTATTTTATTCAAAACAACAAACATTATGGTGCTCCTCCTTTATGTTATGTGACCTTTCCTTGGATTTATGTTTACTTAATTTTTTTGCTAATCTATTTCTTAGTGGATTGATCCAATCCACTAAAAATAAGGGCTTGATCTTTTTGCCCCCAAAAAAATTAAAGGTTTGATCTTTTTTCCAAAAAAAAAAAAAAAGTAAAGGCTTGGTCTTTTCCTTAAAAAATAAGGCTCGACATTATTTTTGAATTATTCTTCTAATCCCAACTAATCATCCCATAAATCTCATATTATTGATTTCCTCATCTCTCTTACCAACGTTATTAGGCTTTTCTTTCTTTCCCCTACAAAACCCAACAAATCTGCAACCGCATTGGGCCCCATCATTTGACCCTTTTTTCTTTTTATAATCTATTTTCCCATTTTTATCTCAGCTCCCTCTCTCTCTCCTCGCTTCCTCTTCTTCCCGCTGTCTCATGCAGCTTCGCAACGGAAAGCAATGCATGGGTAAAGAGTGATTGTTTGATATTTTGATCTTTGTAACCAAACCCATTTCAGTTTTCGTTTGAAACTTTTTGGCTTTTGGGTTCATCAGGATCTGTATATAGTTTAACCACCGGTTCAACACCCCCCACATAATTCCCGGTACGGTTTGATTCGAAGTTGTTGGTTTTGTTTCTGCAATGTGATAATTTCGTGAATAATTTGTGCTTTTTTGTTATACTTTTGGGAGATATGAAATGGGTTAGTTAAGGTTGCCTTGTTTGTTCGTTTTTTTTTTTTTTAATTTTTTATGTGAATCTTTGTGGATGTTGTTCAGAAATTAAGTTTTGGTCGTTTTGGATTCTTAAAAGACGATTTGATCAATTTTATGCTATAAATAATTAGTTATTGTTATTGATGGAGATAGAGAGGGAAATAAACTATTTGTTTGCATGAAAGGACTGTGTTTCTGAATTTTTGTTTTCAATATTCTAAAATTAAGGGAAAAGAGAAGACATGGTCAAATATTGAAATTGTAATCCTTTGTGTTGGGGTTTTAAGTATTTCTCTTTTTTTTTATATTTGTTTCCTTTATTTCCCCTTCTTTTATTGACAAGGAAACGAAACTGGGAAGACCTTTTTCTCTTAAAATTGTTAGAAAGGTTTGGACCGGAAAATTTGTCTCCTTTTTCTTCCCTGGAAAGAAAAGGTAGAGAAAAACAGACTCTAGTTGAAGAATCTTTTGCTTACTTACATAATTCCTATTCCGTCCTCTCTTATTTTTTTTTATTTTTATATTTTTTATGTTTTTGGAACAAGCCAGTCACACGGCACTTTTTCATTACATAAGGTTGGATTGGAGACAGGCAAATTGTCTTAGAATTGTAGCTAGTTTCTAACAATCTATTGATTTTTAAATGATGATACATGTGGCTTTACCAGTATTATGTAACAAGATTTTTAGAATCTTCATATTACATACCAAATAGTTCAGTACGAAATTAGTCAAGTATTAAATGACTATGAGCTATGATGCCACCAGCCGTCGGATTGTTAGTATATTACAGGCACTGGCAACCAGTGCTAGCCCAGTTGGCAAGGGTGGGGCTGGTGGGGGGCGATTTCAGGCCAAATTCTGGGAACAGTCAACACTCGGTGTGTGTACATATATATTTTAAGTTAGTATAAGATTAGCAGTGAGTGGCATCAACTACAGGGTTTTCCCTACAAGTTCATAATTTTCTACTCTTGACATGCTGGCTTAGAGGGGGGCCTTTTGGTGATGACAATGTGCTTCTTGACATAGACTGGTTTACCCCTTTATGGGAAGGAAGAGACTAGTTTTGGCTTGATTTTGTAGGTACTCTTGCTGTCTTTAAAGGCCATCCAAAAATTGTTGTTGATGCCAGATTTTGTTCATCATTCTACTAACCTTTGGGCAATTCAGACTGCCAATTCTACTAAGTCTTGTGTTTACATCGCTTTCTGTGCCCATTTAGGCCTCTTATTGTAGAGGGACGTCATTCTATTGAGTTATAGGATCTTCTTTGTGTCTGAGGGAACTTACTAACTAATAAGGTTTTCCTTCACCTGATTGTTTTATGAAGAGAAGACATGGTATAATAACTAATAACACATGTGGTCTCTATTCTTGAGGATTTCTGGAGTCTAGTTGTGTAATAACTAGAAATCTGCGTGCATTCTTTTACTGGGAATCTAGTAACTTTTGCATACATGCGCAATTGCCATGCTACTCCCATAAAGTATTTGAATACTGCTTTTTATTCAAAATGATGTGTTTGTTTTTTTATTTTCTTCATTTGCTGATTCATTTCCTCAAGCAGGTAAGATGGACACACCTGTAAAATGTCTTACAAACAGCATTTCTAGATTCATTCACCTAGTTTCAGTGCCAAAATGTGAAACCTGTGACCTGTACAGAAGGATTACAGAACCATAGCTGCTGTGCTGAAGCTTTTGAAGCCAGTGCTTGATGAAGCACTTGATTATGAAATATTATCTGATGAGATCCTATGCAAAGAATGTGAAGAGTTGGATATGGCTGTAAATATGGCTAGGGAATTCATGGAGGACTGTTCTCCAAGGATGAGCAAGATTTGCAGCGTAAGTTACTTATAAGAAGAATTGCAGTTCGAGCATCGTAGAAGTTAAACTTACTCTCTTGCAATATACATTTGCTGCAATTGAAAAACAGCAAGAGAGATGATTAAGTAGGGCTTGAAAACTCAGGACGATTATTCCAATTTCAGTTATCTTGTTTACATGTTACCAGGTCTTGCGAAGTGAGCCTTTGTTGATGAAAATCCAAGCTTCTTTAGTCATGATTTGCTGCTCTTTACGTCAACTGCTACAATCATCTTCACCCAATTCCAGTTTGACCGCTATTCAGGTGTGTCCAAAATTTGAATAGTTGCTTGCGTATGAATGTTGTGCACCAAGTTTAAAATGTTTTTTGGGTTTATATTGTTCACAAACTTTATGTTAATATTTATTTTTTTGAACTTCCTTGCTTATGATTTTTGTGCAAGACTAATCAATGTTGAGCGATTTTCAGCAAGGTATGCAGGAAATTCAATCCTTGAAGCAGGAAAGAATAGCAAAACAAATAGAGGAGGCTATGAGAAGTCAAAGAAACGATGCCTTTCTTTGCTCTAAAAGCCTCATGAAAATTATTGAATTGCTTGGTCTGACATCAAGCCAAGAACTGCTGAAAGAAAGCATTGCTGTAGGAAAGGAGCGAATGATTGCTGAGGCTAGTAAAATGAAAGGAGAACTAAGTCAAATTGACCAGATTTTGGATCTTGTCTCCAGTATCCGTGAATGCACGGTTAAACTTCAGTGTCTTGGAGCCATTCCAGTCCCTTCATACTTCTGCTGCCCCTTATCATCTGAACTCATGTGTGATCCTGTGATTGTGGCTTCAGGTCAAACCTACGAGAGATCTTCTATCCAGAAATGGCTTGATAATGGGCTTACCATTTGCCCAAAGACTCGTCAAAAGTTGGCACATATAAATCTCATTACTAACTATACTGTCAAAGCTATGATAGCAACCTGGTGTGACGAAAACAAAGTAAAACTTCCTGTGAACTCGGACCGTACTAAAATCGACTTGTTCTCATCACAAATAGACCATGCCGCTCCTCATGTGTCAGTTGGCACAGATAGTTTCCAGTGCTCTTTAGACAGTAGCAATTCCACATCACTATCCTCTGCAGGAGTTGGAAATGGGTTTGAGAAGCAAAAGGAAGATGCATCTTCTATGCTACGTGAAGAGAAATCCAATGGTTGCAATAGCAGGGAGAAGGAAGGTCATGTATCCCCCGAACACTCGTACTCACACAGTAGGAGTGAATCAACCTCAAGTGCTGTTTCCAGTATTGATTATGTGCCACCGCCACCGTTAATTGAGGTGTTGGGGATATGTAGTAAGCCCGAAATCATGAATGAATTGTCCAAAGAAATTACATCTGAGTACGTCGCTGCTGCTCCTCCGAACAAAGAGTTGAAAAATTCTCCGTGGCTCTCAGCCAAGCAACTCAATGTTTGCAGAACAAAAGTAGACATGGCAGGAAGTGGAAACCTTAAAAACTTGAATAGAGATTCCATATCGGTTTTGGAATCAGTAGCTGGAGAGTCGACGACAGCTTCCCATGTTGAGAAATTGGTTGAAGATCTTCGTAGCCTATCCATTGAAGTGCAAACAAAAGCTGCAGAAGAGTTACGGCTTCTAGCAAAGCATAACATGGAAAATCGAAATGTTATTGGCCAGTGCGGTGCTATCACGCCGTTACTTTCACTGCTGTATGCGGAGACAAAGCTAACACAAGAGCATGCCTGTGACAGCTCTTTTGAACTTGTCAATTAATGAAAGCAATAAGGCCATGATTGCTGAAGCAGGAGCAATAGAACCACTAATCCATGTACTAAAAACAGGAAACGATGGAGCGAAAGAGAATTCAGCTGCCGCTTTATTCAGCCTTTCTGTATTGGAGGAATACAAGGCGAAAATTGGTCGTTCTGGAGCAGTGAAAGCATTAGTCAATCTTCTAGGATCAGGGACTTTGAGAGGGAAAAAAGATGCTGCCACTGCTCTGTTCAATCTATCTATATTCCACGAAAATAAGGCTCGGATGGTTCAGGCTGGGGCTGTGAAGCATCTTGTTGAGTTGTTGGACCCAGGTAGTGGGATGGTTGACAAGGCGGTTGCCCTTCTATCTAACTTGTCCACAGTCGGAGAGGGACTTTTAGCGATTGTTCGTGAAGGGGGCATTCCATTGCTAGTCGAGATTGTCGAAACGGGTTCCCAGAGGGGAAAGGAAAATGCTGCCTCCATTCTATTACAGCTATGCCTTCACAACGCAAAGTTCTACACCCTGGTTTTGCAGGAAGGAGCTGTCCCGCCCCTTGTATCCTTATCTCAATCCGGCACACCGAGAGCGAAAGAAAAGGTTTTTATTCAGCTTTCGACATTGTTCCTTCTAGATGCCAATTCATAATGAGGTCTTTTTGGGAGTGATCGAACATATTTGTGTTTATGCAGGCCCAACAACTTCTGAGTCATTTCCGGAATCAGCGAGAGGGGACGATGGGGAAAGGGAAGTCATGAACAGAAACCTGTTTTGTTGATATATGGCTTCTCTTTAGGATGCTGTTCTCCATCTCAGTTCATATTCCTTTAGGTTCTAGGTTTATTTTTCCATATATTCTTTGATTTTAACCTTATAATTTATTGCAGCGTATTCCCTATACTTTTTTTTTTTTTTTTCCATTTTGGTTGGGTTCTGACTGAATTGTATAAATCTTCATTTTCCTTCATGTATTCGGGTTGAGTAGGCTACATTGCTCTTCTTAGTTTCTCTGAGAACATAGCTGCGGTGAGTCATCAAGTTAGAGTCAGTGCAGATTTCCTTTTTTTCTTTTTCTTTTTTTGATTGTTTTGGTCCTCAATCAGTGTTGTATATATATTGTACATATGCTATAGACTCTTTGTAATCTGCTATACAAATCTAGTTCTATATTTTTTTTCTTTGGTGCACATTAGCTTATTATGTAGGTCTTATTTGATAGGTATTGATTGAAACGGGATGGAGAAACTAAATATGTGACGTGAAAGCTCACGTCACAAAGAAGAATAACATAGTAAAATTCTTTTCATTGTCGTCTATTAAGATACCGCTATTCACAAAATAATAGTTTCTAATCTTATAAAAAGTGTACTTACAAGACTGGGACATGTTTTGTAAGTGATGGGATTTTAACTCATATAAGATAACATGTTTTTTCCTTATCTTTCTTATCAATAATAGTATGTCTGAACTGAGAATTAATACTGGTGTATTTTTCATATATATATATATTCTTCCGACGGTTATTTCCTTATTTTGTTATTATTATTATTATTAGAGAGAAAGAGTAAAATAGCATACTTAGGCTAAATTTTAGTAAATAATGTCATATAGTTTTAAATTGTACAACATATAAAATATAATGAGAAATTAAGTAATATCTCACGAAAAAGTTGAGAACGAAAACTCTAAAATACTTTCATCTCTTTATCCTTTATATCTTTTATCCTCTTCTTTTGTCGATATTGCTGTCGGTCGTGTAAATACAATATTTACAAAGAAATACTATATTTACTGTGTAAATTTAAAAATTCACAGACGACTTCATCGGACCACTGGTGGTTAAGAAATACAAGATTTACTAGAAAATACTATATTTACTTTGTAAAAACAAAAATTCATCAGTATCATCGCTGGACCTTCGACAAGCAGGAAATATAGAGGCCGTTTGGTATTATTTTTAAATAGGTGAAAATATTTTTGTTTTAAAAAATTAAATTTTTTGAGAATTGTGCTGATAGTGTTTTTAAAATTTTCCCTCAAAAAACGTGCGAAAACATTTCCAAAAATTCTGAGAATAAAAACAAATGGGGCCATAGTATTTCACTTGAAATACAATATTACTTGTAAATGTAAAAATTCACCGACAACTTCACTCGACCACTAGCGACTAAAAAATACAATATTTACTAAAAAATACTGTATTTATTGTGTAATATAAAAATTCACCGATGAGTTCGTCAGATAGCCACCGGTCGAAAAATACAGTATTTCACTTGAAATACTATATTACCGTGTAAATACAAAAATTTACCAACGACTTCGCCGAACCGTCTGTGGCCTGGAAATATAGTATTTCACTTGAAATATTGTATTATCTTGTAAATATAAAAATTCACCAACGACTTCATCGGACTATCAACTGTTAGGAAATTCAATATTTAATAGGAAATATTGTACTTACTGTATAATACAAAAATTCACCGGCGACTTTTCTAGACCACCAGCGACTAAGAAATACATTATTTCACTTGAAATTTTGTACTACCATGTAAATATAAAAATTCATTAAGGATTTCATCGAATCGCTACCGACCAAAAAATGTATTATTTCACTTGAAATCCTGTATTATCGTATAAATATAAAAATTCACTAACAACTTCATCATCAGACCGTTTGTGGCCAAAAATATAGTATTTAACTTGAAATACTGTATTACTATATAAATACGAAAAATTTATCGACGATGTTATCAGACCGCCGCCGACCAAAAAATATAGTATTTTCAGTTGAAATATTTTATTATCATATAAATACAAAATTCACCAACTTTGTTGGATTGTCAGCGGTCAAGAAATACAGTATTTTACTTAAAATACAATATTATCGTGTAATAAAAAAATTCATTGGCTCCCTCGCAAGCATTGCATATAGCCAGCAAAAACAATATTGTTCTAGTAATACTATACTACCATGTAAATACAAAAATTCACTAAGCCAACGACTGAAAAATATAGTATTGCTCTAGTAATACTATATTATAGTATAAATACAAAAATTAGACACCTATAGTCAGCATCGATGGTGCCACTGGTCGAGAATTACAGTATTTACAAACAAGAAGACTCATAAAAAACTAGAAAAAAAATTAAAAAAGCAAAAAGCAAAACTTTTTTTTTCTTTTTTCTTTCGATATCAAAAACCAAAAATACAAAAAGTACAGAAAAAATTAAAATTTTCCTTAGATCTCAACACGGAAACTGGAAGTTAAAAAAATAATAACTCAGATTAGACCTATCAGACGACGATGGGAGCTCCCGGACAACGACAGCATCACTGTCTCAGACTCGGATGACTGCAACGAGCACGGGCTCAAACGTGAACGGCAACTGCGAGGCTCCAAACGTGATGACAACAGACTCAAATGTAGGGCCTCTGATGAGCTCAGCTTCATGATTCCGGCGTTCGACCGACTAATCTTCAACGATGACGGATTTGAGAGCTAATCTTCGATATTCTGACCTTAAGACGCTGAAGAATCACAGCGCCAAAGGTAGCAATCGGTAGCAATCACTAGATATATCAATGGCGCTATGATGGAGACAAACGCGACGAAGGTGGTGACATTCTCCCAATCTGACGATGCCGAAGAAGACGAAGACGATTACGACGACATTGCAAGCTCTAAATCTGGCGGCACCGTGAGGATGACAACGCGACGGTGAGCCACCGACAAAGAGAGAGAAAGAGAAGGAGAGAGGGCTCGTGGGAGGGGAGAGAGACAAGGCCATGGGAGACATGGGACAGAGGAGCAATTAGAGATTAAAGATTTGAAATAATACAAAATAAGGGTATTTTTGGTTTTTTAGGTAGCTTGTAATAAACCCGCGACATAATTTACTAATCATTTAATGAAATGTATTATTTTGTATAATTTCTCTTATAATTATTATTTTTCTTGCAATGACATTTATTTAACTTGGGACCTGAGGAAGCAGTTATTGATTTGCCACGGGGGTTGTGCCATGAAAGTACATTAACTTTTGTTAGTGTTATATTAAGCTGGCACTTGGTAATAATTGGATGAGCCTTTCAATTTTAGTGGCTCATGCACCGTTTGCGTCGCTAGAAAAGCCGCATTAGTTTCGAACACTTTCCGTTTTGGGCAGGCGTCTGTTTCTGAGAAAGCGTGGCCCAAAATAAAGCCATTACTGTGCCCCAAAGCATCACAATCGGTTGAGCGTTGCCCCAAAGCATCACTATAGGTTGTGCCTCTTTTTTCCTTTTCTTTCTAGAAATTTAAAAGAGTCCTGTACTTTTGGTTGAAATATAGTAAAATTTAGAATATTCTGCAAATAAAAAAAAGTTATTATAATAATTACCACTTAATTTTACTTTTTCCTATTTTTTTTTTAAAAAAACTTCAATCTCATAGTCATGTCATGTAGTGTAAGTTTTCCATCTCATGTGGTGACATTAGTAACTGGCAAGAAAAAGAAAAAAATATATTAAAAAATAAATCAAGTTTTATAAAAACAAATACATAAATCAAGTTTCAAGGTGATTGACCCTAAAGATCACCTAGTAGGTGACCGGGGACCCATTGTTTATCACAATATAGAAGAAAAACTCAGAGAAAAGGAGTGACACTTTTTAAGTTAAACTCATAATGAACGTTCGTCTGGGACATTTCTTTTATAAAGGTACAATAATTTATTTATTTTTTAGTTTCGTGATAATTTTAGTAAATAATTTGACGGTTTACTTAAAGAATTCTTTTATAAAGAATATTCTAGAAAAAAAAAAAAAACAGATTTTATTTTAAGAGTAAATTTTAATTGATCATATACTTTTCAGAATCAATAATTATTGAAAAGCGGATAGACATCAAAAGAGAACGCAAACAAATGCCTCTCTTTCAAACATATGCCGTAAAATAAACTTTGAGAACGATCTCATCAATTATTTCACGATTTTTATCTTGAGGTAACTCAAAACCCGACAACCTATTATATCGTTTTCTTTTTCAATTAAAATAATTGAAAAATGTGACGGAGGGTAGTTGTAAACATAACTTAACGGTAATTTCATATCTTATTCCACTGTAATATGTAAAGCTGGAATCTCCTATCTTCAAAATCATAAGGAAAAAAAATTTGATGGATGCACATGTCAAGACTGTGGTTCTATTGTTTCAAATCCCATCTCTAAAAAGTATGGGGAAGCCCCCTAATTTTGCGTCACAACAGACTTGGTCAACCTATGGCCAGTGTCTCAAAATATAGTACAGAAGATGAGTCAAGCAATCTAATTTCCTGTTCAACACACACACATATAAATATATATTTGTTACACAATCATAATCATAATCTGTTGGTTGATCAATTTTGTCGACGACATACAAATAACAGCCAGGTCGTAAGTGGGCCAAACTCCTCACCTTATTTGGTAATTGGGCCATGGTCAGTCTGAATAAGGACTCCAAACTTTGGACCACCCTAATCTAATGGATTTAATCTTTTTGTGTGTCTAAGAAAGCTCATCATTCGTTGGAGAGAACTGTGCTGAACCCTAATTCCTGCTAAAAGCCAACATCCGTGGTTGCCCACCTCTACTACCACCACCACCACTATTTATACAAGGTGTTTACGAGAGTGATTTGAATTCTAAAATTTCAACTGTAAATAATATAAAGTTTTTATATATTATAATATAAAATAAAAATATGTTATATAATATAAAAGTTCTTACAACATGTAGTTTAAACTCTTCACCCAAACATTCCAATAATTTGTGTTGCGCAAAGCCAATAGTCGTTAGGTCGCCCGTCAATTTCTGGAGAAAAAGAAAATATGCTTTTTCTTCTTTTTTGACACTATAACGTTTGCTCAAGAAGATACACACGTGGCTAACAATGTGCCTAGGGATTCTTATTTTTATTTATTTATTCTTTCTTCCTCTTCTTGTCCTTGAAGTGGGACCTTGGGAAAATCAATCAAATCAGCTGATGGGCATTTCAATCAGTTTACTAACAGTCAAATCTGATGTGTCAAACAAAAACCCAAAGGGTGTCGTCACTGTTTGGTATCGATTATCAGACCCAGTTTAGAGGAGTTTTTGGATCCATGCAATGTGTTGGACAGTGTTAAGGTTTTCTTTTTCTTTTTTTTTAATATTATATTTTTTTTTGGTTTAAATCTTTTCTCGGATAAATTAAGGTTAGGGTTTTTTCCCATTATTATTATTTTTAAATGCGCCATATGGCACACATATATGGAAGGATTTTGCCTGCATGTGCCATGCACTGTTGCATGGCACGAAAATTCATATAATTAGCCACCGAACTTTTTAATATACGACCATTTTTACATACCAGCAGAAAAAAGATAATTTCATCTTTAGGAATTCAAAAATAATGTGCTTGCATGAACTTATATTAATTATTTGCACTTCTAGATCTTTTTTTTTTCTTTTAGAAGAATCTATTATTTAGTGGTCACTAACTAAAGTTGATCTCATAATCAACACAATTAGTGTATTTAGCCCAAAAAAAAAAACACACATATAATATAAAAAGAAGGAGGAAATTAGACCATCATTAATTGATAATAAAAACAAATAAACCAAAATGTAACAACGTTTAATAAGTAAATAGCCTACTTAAATTAAAAAAATTATTTTTGTATAGAATAACTTAAAGAAAAACACGAAGCAATAACAAGAAAACGAAAAATAAAAATGAAAAGAAAGAAAAGAAGAAAATGAAGAAAAAGAAGAAAGTAAAATTAAAAATTCAAGTATTTAAAAAGAGCACGTGGACTGAAAAAATACTATATACTTAAATATTTTTAGAAATATTTTGTTTTCTTATATTAAAATTAAAATTATTTTATTTAGTGCAATTTTCCTATAATTATATATATATTTCCAATATACAGTGGAGATGTATTTGACAGTACTGTTTCCACCAAAGAATTAGGAAGAAGCCCAACACGTATGGAATTTGAGTTAGTTATCTTTTCCTTTCTTAACGGAATCAAATTGCATGTAGACAAGTCTTTGTCAAGGAAATTTCTTCAAGCTCAAAAGCTTGAGACATAGAGCTCTTTTATTGTGTGCTTTTCTTTTTCTCAAAGTAAAGTGGAGGAAACAATATATATATGTGTGTGTGTGTGTGCGTGTGTGCTGGTAGGTTTTTTGTTTACCTCTTTGTCTACTCTGCCAGGTACTTAGATGAAACATTAAGCCATCCATTTGGGCAATTTATTAAAATGAGAAAATTGACCCGGAAAATTATAATCACTAAGTACTAGTTTGAAATTCTATTGGTTAATTAAGTGTATATATAGCATAGTAATTACGGCACAAATTAATAAAATAGTAAAAAAACCGTAGTGATCAAGTTTTGCAAGTAATTACCATGTGTCCCTCTTGTCAGCCTAAAAATGGAATGAAGAATTTCATGTTATTTGAATTCCATTGTTATCATGTGTTCATATATGGATTAAATTTTAGTAATACTTCGTTTACGCTTTTTATCTTTTCTTTTTCTCTTAATAATAAAAATAAATTGAAAAACTAATTAAAAAACTCAACTAGGGATAAGGACTATACTCCATATCTCTATCTTGGAAAAGGATAGGAATAGGACTCTATATGAAAACTGATTTTTATAAAACTTGGGTCGTTTTCTACGTACGTACAATGCAAAGCGTGATATTAATTCTTCTAATGATTTTTTTAAGACATGAATTCTTCTAGCAAAGTGGTAAACAATAACAATGAGATTAATGTCAAGTTTGTTTATAGTTGTGTCCAGGTCGTGATGTTTCTATTAGAATTGAAGTGGGTATGAGGATTTTTTGAATTAGCAGAACATCTTCTTGATTTGATTATAAAAAGTAGAAACAGTGAAATTATAAGCACTCTCCGATGAATTAAAAACTTTTAAGATTCTTTGACTAGTGCCCACTTAACTGAATCTGTTATATATATAAATACAATTATAATCTTTTCTTTAAACTAAGAAGCACAGTAAAAGTTCTATTGGACGAAGTATCAGCGACACATGGTTAAAATGTCTAAACAGTTGAAAATCACATTATTACCAAAACAAAAAAAAAGAAAGAAATTCACAATTGTGTTTCAAATACTTGATCAATGTTGGCGGGTATGGTCCATTCTCCATTTATATATATATATATATATATTTATATGTATATATAATTAACAAAAATCACCAAACTAATTAATTATTCAATTTTTAATTAGGTGGGAACTAATATTTTTAATTAATTAAGAACTGTCTACAATATTTAATATTTTTTTGGGATATTTCCTCTATTTTAAGTTAATTCAAAATATATACATTATGTTTTGGATCTTATCAAATTTATACCTTCGTATTTGATTTAATACACAAATTTATACTATTTCTCAGTCAATATTAAATTTTAATCACTCAAAACACCCTCAAATTAAAAATAAGAGAACTTCACAAATTTAGAAAAATTTTGTACTAAGTTTTTTACTTCAAAAATGTATAAAATACCCTAAAAAATAGGTGTTTTGTGTGTTTTTGTTTTTTTGCTTTTAATTTTTTTCTATTTTATTTAAGAAAATTTGATCATTTAAAAGGTTAAAAATCAACTATTGGCTAAATTAAAGTATAGATTTGTATTTAATCTAAAGATATAAATTCGATAAGATCTAAAATCAAAGATATACTATTTGAATAAACTAAAAATAGAGGGTAGAAAAAAAACGATGCCCTAGAAGAGCTATGCAAGGTCTGAATAAGATTCATAAAAAACCAAACAAAAAGTACCTTAGCCTATTTAATTGATAGTACCACTCTGCCCAATAGGGAGGTCCCCAAACCCTTTCCAATATCTATAATATACAAAAGTTGAACGTTTCGATTTGAAAAAAGAAGAAGAGAATTGATGTAGAAGAGAAGTTTACATTAATTGTGGACCAGTTTGGTTTATTATTAATTTCTCTTGTTCATTCCTTATAAAACTTTTCTATTTAATAATTCAACTATCCATCTGGCTAACCCAATGAGATTTACAGCTTTTAGCAGTAACTGTGGAATTGGAAGAAATGTCACCATCTCAAGCCTCCCCCTTTCGGTACTGAACCTTTTAAATTTCTCTGTGTATTGCACTTATGAGTTTTAGTTGCACTACCAAAAAAAAAAAAAAAAAAAAGGAAGAAGAAGAAGGTTGTTCGTGTTCACTTTTTCAGGGAGGAAGTAATTAGTTCTTTGCACAGTGTGAACTTTTCCTTCATGCAGGTTCTCAACAGTGTTGGGCAAGTACTGTTTGATCTTTCGTGGTACACAATAAAGTATGCAAATTTTGAAAAAAAAAAAAACTAAAAAAAAAAACCACCGATAAATATGTGAAACAAATTCCAGAATGATTCAGTTTTGACCAATATTTTAGGATTAATAGTGGGAAGAAAAAGTTGTCAACGTCTTAGCACTAAAAATAATGAATTTTTAATCCTAATAGTTTTTAGCAAAACTTTCAGTCACAATATTCACAATATTTATTGTGACTAATGTATATTTAGTTATAAATTTTAGTATAATTTTTATTCTAACTAAACCTTTTAGCCACCTGGATTTTTAGTGATGGAAACATTTCGTTACTAAAAACCCTGTAGTTAAAAGTTTTAGTCACAACAAAAATTAAAGTAAAGTTTATGACTAATTGCATATAAGTTACAATATTTTGTTATAACTAAAAATTTTACTAAAAATTGTTGTGACTAAAAGTCTATGTTTTTTAAAGTATAGGGAAGCTTTATTACGTAAACTATAAGGGTGTTTGGCATGGTTATTAGAACTATTAGTTAGAACTATAAACATTGTAGCATGTGATAGCTTTACACTGTACAAACTTTTTTCCTTTTACTATATTTGGGAGCTTTACACTCTTCCTAACTGAAAAGTTGGGTAGAATCACATTTGTCAAACAAGACATATATATATATATATATTTACATAGTTGTAATGAAAATATAGTATACTTATTATGGGATGTTTAGCAAGCATGGTTAGAACTAACTTTTTAGTTATTAAATAGTGTAAAGCTCTCACATGCTATAGTAAAAAGTAAAAAATTGTTATAAAATAAAGCTCTCACATGAACAAAAAGTTGGTTCAAACCATGCTTGTCAAACATCTTATTATAGCTATATATGGTGTTTGAAAGAGTAATTTTAAACCTATCAGTTTGAATTTAAAAACTGTAATATATGAGAGCTTTATATTATTTACAATTTAATTCAATGGTTCCTGATAATTTGGTTCTTCGTTAAAAGCTATCTGTTGCTGTTAAAATAGAATGACATGCAAGCAAAAGGACCTTCGAAGTATAATACGATCACGTGCTGTACTTATTCTAAACAATGAATCATGGGCTATATAGCATTCTGATAAAATAACGTCTCCCTTAGAAATTATAAGTACTTCCTTTTGGAACGTTAAAAAAATGATACACAGTAACCCTAGCTAGGTGCAGAATTTCAAGTCATATAAATGAGTCAAAATCCTTTTTCTGTAGTTTCAAAAGAAACACATAGCAATATATGTTACGTTATATAATTCTACTGCAAAGGTCACAGTGGAAAACTGAATCACGGACGGGCTGCTTTATCAGAATTTTTGAGAACGCATAAAAGTTTCTTCCTCTTTTTTATTTTATTTTATTTATTTATTATTATTATTATTTTTTTTGGTTGTGGGTGGGGGGGGGGGGGGTGGGGGGGGTGGGGGGTTGGGTGGGTGTTAATTTAAACATCATGAGTGACCAATTAATTACCCTGTCCCCAGAAGTAAAATGTGAATAATATATAAACCAAGATGATTGCAGAGCTAAATAATATCGACTAGTCATGGAGTTGCTATGGTAACTGGATAGAATTATCGCTGATGATAAAGAGAACATATGATCATGATCAGGATATATTGTGTCAATTTGCAAATAGTTTCATCTTTACAACTTTTTAGAAGTTTAAAATTTCTTGGTGGAAGCGAGAATATTGCACTTTTCTTGCTTGGTTAGGTCAATTTGTCAACATCATTCTTTTAGGGATAAGTTTTATAGATTCGTTAGAAATATGTTACTTGTATTAATATGTCTTTCAAATTTCAAAACATATCTACTGTGAACCTTAAACTATGATATTTCTCTAGATTTCACATCCTTAACTTTAAACGTATTTTTTCGGATGGAATTGCTGAGTTTTCGTTTTAACTTAAAATTAGACATAATACTTAAGGGCTTTATATGAATGTCCTTCATTCTAAATGAATTAGTAATTGGGTACTAACTCTTACATATTTAGTCCTAAGACCAATAGTGGCTTAGAAGCAAGAAAAGAGGAAGAAATCTAGAGAATTAACCCCAATTTAATTAGGTTTCTTATTTAAGGGTTTAAAGAATCTAATGAACCTTTTAATATACATAACAAGTGTTATTTTGTCTAAAGAAAACACATAAAATTTAAGAGATGAATATGGGGAAATATTATAGCTCAGGAGGTACAATAGATGTGTTTCAAATTTCAAAAAGCAAGTTGACACAAATGATATAGTTTAAGGAATAAAATTTGTCCTTCTTTTATTATGTACGACTGATTTGGGGCAATTGATCATGTTCTTCGAAACCTTCTTGAATCAAGCATGAGTCTGGAAAACTGCTTTAATTCTAAAAGAAATTGTAGCTTTATAGACAAATGAGAATATATTAATGTGTTTACAATATTGACAGGCTACAAGTCGAAAAAAAAAATGGAAAGACTATATTGTATCAATAGGAGAAGTGGAGAAATAAGCAAAGAAACAAAAACTTGCATTTTGGTCAGTAAGAGCATAAATAGGAGTTGATCAGATGGCACCTTTTAGGTGTCATAATGTAAGCTAAATCTTCTTCTACTGTTGATTCACATGAACAAATCAATTAGGAAATCCAAAATTCTGCTCTTAGTTACCGTGCAAGAAAAAGGTTTCATTTTTGTTTTTGTTTTTGTTTTCTTTTCTAAGTATATTTTCATGTAAATGATCAGATGCATGGTTTTGACAGTTGGAGTGCAACATATGTATGTAATTAATTAATTAATTATATTTCGTCTTTGAAATATTTAATATGTAGGTCAGAGAAGATTAAAATCCATTTATATGAAATCTGGTATACAATAATTTGAGTTTAAATGACCCTTTAAAAATTTATAAGATTTCTTCATTTTTTTAAATATCAATTGAATATATATTGCAGAATGGATAACAACTATATTTAGTGAAAAAGTAAACAGCGTCCGAAGAAAAAAGGATACAGTTTCTTTTTTTGCAAGAAATTGCTGACCAGAGACGTACGGACAAGGAAAGAAATCTACCATAAAAAGACTTGCTTAACTGCCTACTGTTTCAAAACGCCGTGCCTTTCAAAACCCTTAAATATATATTTTCAAATAAAAAAAGGCATATATATATTTTGCTAGAATTTTCAAATCCCATATATAATTCTTTTTTTCTATATGTATCGAATTGGCTTGTCGACTTGTACTATATCTATTTATAGTATCTCAACTTTTACTTCTATATTGGCAAGAATGATTAAATTATTACTCGTTGAATGATAAGTTTGATAATTTGAATTTTGTTGGGTAGGGAATTTAAAATTTTGTTTAAAAGCAGTGAAATGGTAGATAGTAAAACTCAAGTTAAAGTTTAATAATTCAAGTTTTTTACAAAGAAGTTTATTAAAAAAATTCTAAAAACCCTAATTTACTACAGATAGTTATAGACGGTTATAAAAGTTAAAAACAAGCTTTTAATTCGTAGCATATATATATATATGTATATTTACTACAAGAAAAACTACATTTAATGACATATTATTTACAACATGTAGTTTTTAAATGTCGTTGAAAAGTATATACAACGACATCTTTAACAAACATATCGTTAATGACATTTGAAACAATAATTAATGACATCTATATAGATGTTATATTAAATGTCTCTTTTTAACGACAATACTTTAGTGTCGTTAAGATTATTTAACGACAAGTAAGAGATATAGTCAAAGCCTTGGTGATTCTACAACACTCTTATAAACGATATTGGTCAAGATGTCGTCTATAAGGGGCGTCATAGAATCTCCAAGGCTTTGTCTACATTTTTTATTTATCGTTAAATAATTTAACGATATTAAACTATTATCGTTAAAAAGAGACCTTTAATACAGCGTCTGTATAGATGTCGTTAATTATTATTTCAAATGTCAGAGGTGTCATTATATGTATTTTTTAATGACATTTAAAAATTACATGTTGTAAGCAATATATTGTTAAATGTAATTTTTCTTATAATAATTACATATACGTCTTGTGTATAGAATAATGGAAATGAAAAATTGAAAAAAAAAAAGGAAATTACGATATGGCTGATATTTTAACGCCATTTTAAAGGGATGTGGGTCCTCATTGATGTGTCAGAAACAAAGTTTAATTTTGGTGAAAGAAAGTGACGAAAGGAAATACATTTCCACGAGGGGCATTCTGGTCACACAAGGAAGGAACTGTCATTCAATACTACAGGGTCAAGAAACAAAATCATGTTATTCCCTTTAAAAAATTTTACGTCTCGGAAGCTTTTTCTCCTGTCTGCAGCGTCCAAACCCTTTCCACATTTTCACCAAACAAAAATTAAAAAAAAAACCCTAAAAAGGAATTCCACTTCCTCTTTATCTGAAAAAGAAATACAAAATGTATAAATAAATGTACATAAATATATATATATATATATATATATATATATAACAGAACAAATACACAAGACAGGATTTGCTCCCACCTTCTTTAGGAAAAAAAAAAAAGAGAAAAAAAATCATTAATTCCAATCTTATAAACATCTTCAAAAGCCAAAGTTAGCTTCACTAAGAAGGTGTTTAGTTAAAGGTAGTGTAAACTATAAGTTTAATTATGAATAATATAAAATTTTTATTTACTATAATAAAAAAATTACTACAATATAAAATTTTCACATATTACAATAAATATTAACCAACTTTCACAATTTTACTAATTTCTCCAATTTCAACAGTGCGAAAGAGCCTTTCAAACAATCTAGTATTACTCAAACAAAGCAAACAGAAGAAAAAACCACCAAGAAAGTAGCTAGCTAGCAAAAAGAGGGGAAAAACAGTACTACACTCCTGTCTCACACCCCCATCAATCTCATCACAATCTTTGATCAACATCAAAAATCCTCTCATCACCCTGATCCCTTCTTGATCAAAACATTTTCACTTTATTTTTTTTTCTCATTCCTAATATCTTCTCACTACCAAACTAACCCTCTTCAAAAATAGAATTTTTTTTCTCTCTCTTTTCTGTAATATCATCAGTCAATAATCAGACTACTCCCGTGTCTTCTTCTTTCCCCTCTTTCTCTCCATCAGTGAGGTTGTTTTCAGCAAACAGTAAACCTGATAATAAAATATTTAATTTATAAAATTAAAAATGTATTTTCTGCACAAATTCTAAGAACCTAAAACACACATACGTCCCTCTCCTTACTAAAACTGCATCTCCACTCTCTCTCTTTCTTTCTCCTTCTTCTTCTTCATTTCTCGTGACTTTACAAAGAAGGAAAAAAAAGAAGAGAAAACCCTAGAGAAGAAGAAAAATCAAGATTCCATGGATTCCATCACCGAATTGGACAGCACATCGAACTCGGAGAACTGCGGCATGATTGGGTCGGGAGTTGGAGCTGCCATTAACGCGGGGAACACAAATTTGTTGGCGACATCATCGTCGTCGTCGTCGCCTTCCTCGGCAGCATCGAGCAGTACTACAAGCAGCAGCAGCCGTTACGAGAACCAGAAGCGGAGGGACTGGAACACGTTCGGGCAGTACCTGAAGAACCACCGCCCACCGCTCTCGCTCTCCCGCTGCAGCGGCGCGCACGTGCTGGAATTCCTTCGGTACCTTGACCAGTTCGGCAAGACCAAAGTCCACACTCCAATCTGCCCCTTTTATGGCCATCCGAATCCACCGGCCCCATGCCCCTGCCCGCTCCGGCAGGCCTGGGGCAGCCTCGATGCACTCATCGGACGCCTCCGCGCAGCCTTCGAGGAGAACGGAGGAAAGCCCGAGGCGAACCCTTTCGGAGCCCGGGCTGTTCGGCTTTATCTTCGCGAAGTTCGCGATTTGCAGTCCAAGGCGAGAGGGATCAGCTACGACAAAAAGAAGCGGAAACGGCCTCCTCCTCCGCTGCCTCAAGCTCAGCAGCAGCAGCAACAGTTGACTGCGGCGGCGGCGACGATTGTTCCTCCTCCTCTACCGCAGCTTATTCATCATCATCATCATCTCCATCACCCGCCTCCAGGTGCAAGTCATCACCAATAAAGATCATGATATCATCATCATCATCATCATCATGATGTTTATGAAATGCAATTTCTACTCTTCTACTTCTCAAGGGTTTCTATTTCCCTTGTTGTTTTTTCTTTTTTGTTTGTAATGTTTGTTAGGGTTATCTATGATTGTCATATCTGCAGTTTGTGCTAGCTAGTTAGCTTTATAACTACAGAACACCACTACTACCATCACTACAACAACTTCAACTATTAGTACTAGTACTGTTGTGTCTCTGTGTAGTTCTGTTTGATTTTTTTGCTTTTGGATGAAGCTGGTGATCATGGGGTTTTAGATCTATGGAATATCATGACGAATCTGCTTTTGAGGCGAACAGGGTTTTAGTGTTTTTAGTACGTAAGACTATTAAATGGTGGGTGGTGGTGGCCAGATCAACCAGATCATATTGATGATGAACAAATGTAGTAGATTACTTTTAATTAATTATATGTTTCATTATCTCAGTTAAAATCCTTATATATGGAACCTTTCTCTTAGTTTTATGTGCTACATGTATATATCATCATGTATTTTCAGTTTTTCAACATATATGTCGTTTTTGTTTCCATTTGAATATATATCTATATATGGTCCATATATAGATCTCTCACTTTATTATAATTGGACATTACTTTTGCATTGTTTGACGGGGTGTTGTTGGAGAAATTGAGTTCCCTACTACCCGTTAAAGCTTTGAAAGGACTTTACATATGGATCATCTCTTGTCAGAATATGTGTGTATATGTGCGTGTGTGTATATATATTATTTGCTTTATTTAATGCGTGAACTGCAGATTCGTGGTTAAAAATTTCACTTCTAACAGTACTTTATTTCTGACTTGCCCTTTTCTTACCCTTCTAAATATGTTTGCCTCTTTTTTTCCTGCTTTACTGTCTGGAAAATGATTCATGTGGCTTTACTTTGTACGAAGCAAAGAAAGAATGCCCACGAGAAGACTTTTCCACAAATTCCTCATCGATGCTGTTGTTTTTGGCCAATAATCTCGCGATACGCTTGCTAGCAAGAATGCCTAAGTGCTCCTTATTAAGGTCAATCCAAATAATAAAGACGGTTTGCAGTGCTGTCATTTCATGATTTCAAAGGGAGAGGAAAATAGTGAAGAGTGCAGTGGCGGGCAGTGTAATTTCGTTATGGCTTTATGCTTATTATACACTTAGATAAAATATGATCATATATATGGATAGGATAGGTTTTTCTGTTTTATTGTACACACAAGCACATGATCTAACCCCTTTAAGTGGTTAAACTTTGCATATTGAATTTCCTTATTAGTCATATCGGTCTCAGATTCTTACAGAAACAACAGGAAATTTGAATGAGAGAGAGAGAAAGATGTCATATATATTAGGGTTCTTTACCTTTTTGTTCCTTTGTTTTGAGTTTCAAACAATATATTTTTTGGTTTTTATCTTATAAAATTTATATCTTTAAATTAAATTTAATATATAATTTATATTTTTTTAATTAATTTTTAATTTTAACCTAAAAAATTACCAAAAATGCTTTCAAATTAAAAAATAAGATAACTTTAAAAACTTAAACAAAATTTTATATTAAGGTTTTTGCCTTAAAAATGCATAAAATATCTTCAAAAATAGGTGTTTTATGTGTTTTATTTTTGTTTTCTTTTTTTTTGAAAGTTTTACTTTTTTTCTCTTTTATTTGAGAATAATTTGGTCATTTTGAAGGTTTTGAAGTAAGATATAGATTTGTATATTAAATCTAATCTGAAGATATACATTTGATGAAATTAAAAACTGAAAATATAGTTTTTAAATTAACCTAAAACAAGGATATAGACAGATAAATATCCCTATTTACTATATATGCTTTGCTAGAGAAAATATATAAGAATTGTTTGAAGTGCAACACATGATGTATATACACACACACACATAGAGAGAGAGAGAGAGAGAGCACAGGAAAGTTTAGTCTAGACGCAAAAGCCAGCTTTTGCTGTATTCTAGGAAAACAAAAGAGAGAAAACACTAGTGAGCTGATCTTGTAGTAGGGCAAATAGTGCAAATCATTAGGGTGCCGGAGAAAACTACGTATAGGAGGACTAAATTGAGAGGAATTTTCTTAATCAGATCTGGCCGACAACTTGCCTGTGATTGGTTAGTGTTGTGCCATCCCCTCTTTGGATTTTTTTTTTAATATAATATATATATATATGTATGTATATATATATATATTGAGGTTAAACGAGGATTTCTCGCTACATTCCACAATCCCTTTTAAAGTAGAAGAGAAAAATGCATTATTATTTGTGCATTGATTTGGTCAAGAAAGGCAAAAAATTGTTTTGTTCATGGGATAAGGTGCCAGTAAAAACATTCTTTTTTATTTATCTTTTTTTTTTGGGTGATTAATGTGGGGTATGTAACTAGCTATCACTTTGACACATAGAGGATCTAGTCCCGCAGCTAATCGTTCAAGTTTTATCATTGGATGTCTTGGTATTTTTTGAATTCCATGAAGGGCAACCTTATGCATTATCAATTAACTTAATTAAGGGAGAAAATGACGAAATTAATTAAGCATTAACTTTATATATGCTGTCGTTTACATATATTATTGCTAGTAGGTAAATCAAATTTGATTAGATCGATTATTTGATTAGGGCTAGCTGGTAATTTAAAAATATGCCTTACTAATTAGGTTTCAAGGTCAGCTTTTTGGAAAGCTTATGTTTAATTTCTTGAGCCTTCATCTACTAAGAAATTATTAATATATGCTTTGCCCATTTCAGTGCATGATGTGATTAACCTAATTCAGGGATGCCCTTTTTGCGGATATTTAGCTAGTTAGATTATCAACATTATCATTATCTGTTTGTGATGTGGCTTGTTATTTTATCTTTGTCAGTAGCATGATCTCCCATTTCAATATGAAGAGATTAATTTGATGCCATTACGGATACTATGATAGCGAATATATATATTTTTCTATTGAGATTCAAATCTTTTGTCGAATTTTAGTATCTTAAATGATATTTAGTCGATCTCCTTATAGCACATTATTTAAAAGTTTGAAACAATGTCAAACGCTTTTTTATAACTTTTTATTAAATGATGTGTCACAATATGATTGGTTGGACACTATTTAGGATAAAAAAATTGAGACCCTTGTATAGGTTTTCTTCCTGATGTTGTTCTAGTTTACTTGCTCAAGAAGTGTTTGATGATCAACCTAATTGCTTGCCGAGCTCTCATATTTCCAAAATTTTTATTAATTTTCTACTAAAAACTTTTAAATGTTAATTAATTGGATGTCCATGAAAGTGTTGAAATAATTTTGCTGCAAGTCAAATTGCAAAGGCATAATTTTGTTTATCATTGAATTGGAAAGGCTTAATTTCGTTTATCATAGTACCTTTTGTAACATGTTTACATTAACTTCGCTTTTCTATCTTTTTCTTTCTAAATATATTCTTGTTGTTCTTAATTAGTCCAGGCCTGACTCGTTTTGATAAGTTTAGATGTGTTAACCCCTTTTTCTATCAATTTAGATATTCCAAATACTATTTTGACAACTTATTTAATTACTTAAGTAATTTTATTATGTAATACTTATAATCCCGTTAAATTCTTAAATTTAGTTGATTGTCAAAATTTTATTGGGAAATAGTTAATAAACTAAAAATTCAGGACAACATATTTGAACTTTGTTTTGATATGGTTTCTTGGAATTTTTCAATTCTAACTAAAACAAAGCTAGCTTTTCTTCTTTTACTCCAAAAAAAAAAAGGAGGCTTTTCTTCTTTGTTTTTTAAATAAAAAACAGCAAATTAGTTGTACTTATTATGAAAGGAAATTGTCAGTTTCTTTTGTTTCATCATTTTATCGAATTGTTATTTTTCCACTTTTTTTAGGGTTTCATGAGTTTCTTGATTCATTTAGGACCTTGATGTCAAAACCATCATATAGACAAATTCATGAATCATTAGTTTGTTTTCTATATCGCACAGATTCTGATTTTTATTCTATGTTTAAATCTTTGTTCTTATATTACTAGCTTAAATCCTTTTCTTATATAGTGTATATATGCTCTGCTTTTAGTGCGCGTATATTTATCACTTGTGAAAAATAAATAAATAAATAGGATAAAGGCATATTGATCAAAGGCTACGTCAGGAGCTAGCTTATAATAAAATGAAATTCCAGGCTCGCTATAATTCATTGAGATAAACCTGACAATCGACCTTTTTTGCCCTCTTTTTCAGCGGGATAGTTATCTTTTTAAACTTTCTGTTTTAAGTTAATTAAAAAACAATACCTTTATTTTTGATCTCATTAAATGTATATATTTATATTAAATTTATTACATAAATCTATACCTTAATTTAAATATATAGTAAATTTTGACTATTCAAATAACTAAATTATCTTTAAATAAAAGAGAAAAAATTAAAAATTAAAAAATAAGAAAAAACAAAAACTAAAAACATAGAGAACACCTATTTTTAAAGGTATATATTCTATATATTTTTTAAGTCAAAAGCTTTATCATAAAGTTTCTTTTTTAAGTTTTTAAAGTTCTTTTATTTTTCAATTTGAAGATATTTTGGACAATTTTTTAGGTCAAAATTAAATAGTGGTAGAAAAAGGCATAAATTTGTATATTAAATATAATTTGAAGGTATACATTCTATGAGATAAAAAACTATAGATACAATGTTTGAATAAACTTAAAATACATGGTATAAAAAGTAAAAAACTCTTATTCACTAAGTACTGACTTCTTCTTTTTTTCCCAATTTGATGGTACTCTTTTAGCGTAGAAGGCAAGCCTTGATCCTATTTATTGACTGATAAAACGTACATACATACATACATGCATATATATACACACACACACACACAAGCATACCTGATACACGTGATGCTTAAGATCATGTATGGAGGGATAGAGATATATGGCTCCGTTTAATCAAATTAGTGGCATAATTTATACTATTACGAAGACAACAACTGCTTGTTATAATTTATAAGGTCTCTCTACAAGAAAGGTCAAAAGTGAAGGTAGATCAAATGGCTCAGTTTGCCCTTTTTAGTAACATATGTTCTTTTCAAATACCTATTCACAACAAATCATCCACTGCCGCTTATCAAGGAAAAGAGGCTTCTCAAGGGACCGGTATTCTTTTTAAGGGATAGAGACCTTAGAATCTTTTTGAATGACTGGAGATTATATATATGCACACACACACATATACATATGTTGATCAAATAAAAATAATTGTGAGGTCAATCCCAAATTAGTTTGCTAGCTTCTTGTTCATGAATGAAATCATCGCTTGATGAATTAGTGAACCCTATTGCGTGTCCACCAATAAGTTAGAATTAATTGTCGCCATAAGGAAGTTAATGTGGCGCTTGATATGATGGCCAAAAAGTGTATGCGAAGACCCAAATAGGATTAGCAATCACATCAATTTCTCATCTATTATATACATTTTTTCAAATTTAAATTTGAAGATTTTCTTATAATTTGCTAATTAGGCAGGCTATATACAAATAAAGGTAATGTCCGCACGAGCATATACATATTTTCTTCGGAAAAGTATGTCTTAATATATGTGGAAATATCCACTTAATTGTTTACAATTATTCGATTTAATATTTGATACATATGAAGAACATAAAATAAAGAAAAGGAAGACCCTATTAGTGATTCAACGAACTTTGATACCTTTTACATGTACGTATCAATGCTCATGAATTTTAATGAATCAATGTGAAAGATCATTTAGGTGATTAACTAATAAGTTACGCGCACACATACAATACATAAATTAATTACATAATTATCTTGCGATCGAGCTGGTATTGGTCTTCATAATTTATATGCGGTGTAGTGGGCAGCCTTAGTATCATTGATCTCTTAATCTTGATGAATCGAAAGTTTTTTATTAATTGTACAAGTGTTGTTGAAAGAGTTTTAAACATATTCAATATTAATTGATGAGCCTAATATTCAATTTCTTGTTGCCGAAATTTGGTACATGACGTTTTTCTTTTCAAGCTTCATTCGAATTTACTTATAGATCCAATATTGTTTAGGGGTTGAGTTTTTTTTGCATGATAAGATCATTCAAGGCAGTATTTATGTTTGTATACTTTGTTTTTCGGAAATGAAATTTAAAAAATATATATGTATATGTGGGAGTCTACAATTGTTGGCACCTAGAAGATAGGCGCCTCCATAAAAGAAGAAAAGAGAAGAAGACAAAGAAAGTTGGAAAAGAAAGTCATATTCGGTGCCTAAAAGTATTGACCAATTGAAGCACAAAAATAAAGTCAAAAATCTTGGCTGGCAACATGTAAAATGGTAGTGAAAGAATGGAGGCTCAGAGGCCTATAAATACTGCCTCTTCATTCAATTCTAATTCATTCCATTCTCATCAATTTTTCTAATTCTAAGTGTCTTCTTTGAGTGATAATTGTAAGGTATTTCTCCTATTTCCTAGAGAGAGAAGTTTCTATTGTTCTCTCCTAGTAATTTAGAGAGAGATTATTTTCCCCATATTTTGATAGTAAAATCCTTCTATACTTGTCTCTTGGACGTAGCCAAATTGGGTGAACCACGTTAAATATTTGTGTCCATTTTATCTTTATTCTATTTATTTTTGGTCTTTACCATCCCAACAAATGGTACCAGAGCTAAGTTCGTGGTATATTATACTATTCATGTATACGACACTATTCACGTATGTGGGCACTATTCATAGTGGAACAGTGGTAATCGAGCAAGTCATGGTGAACAAGATGGCAGCAAAGTTTGAAATAAAAAAGTTCAATGGAAGCAATTTCATGTTGTGGAAAATGAAAATGCGAGCAATTTTGCGAAAGGACAATTGTGTGGCGGCTATCCATGGTAGGCCGCAGGAAATCAGAGATGATGGCAAGTGGAATGAAATAGATAGCAATGCTATTGACAATTTACACCTGGCACTAGCAGATGGAGTATTATCAAGTATCGCAGAAAAGAAGATAGCGAAGGAAATTTGAGATACTTTGACAAAGTTGTGCAAGGTCAAGTCACTTCATAACAAGATCTTCCCAAAAAAAACATTGTACACTCTTCGAATGACAAAATCGACATCAGTTACCAACCATATCAACACCCTAAATACCCTATTTTCTTAGCTCACCTCATTTGGGCACATAATAGGGGAAGGTGAACGTGCAGAAATTCTACTTTAAAGTTTACCAGACTTGTATGATCAACTCATCATCAACTTGACCAACAATATCCTCACAAAGTATTTAGTCTTCGATGATGTTACAGCTGAGGTTCTAGAAGAAGAAAGTTGGTGCAAGAACAAGGAAAATAAGTTGGCATACTCGTAATAGGCAAAGGCTTTGACGATGATAAGAAGGAGATCAACAAAACATGGCCCCAGTGGTAGCCAAAGTCATGGTAGATCAAAGTCTAAAAGTAAGAAGAACATTAAGTGCTACAACTACTGCAAGAAAGGGCATGTGACAAAGGATTGTTGGAATAAGAAGAGTGGTGAAAACAAGTCTCAAGGGAATGTAGCAAGTACCTCATATAATGGTGACGTTCTATGCAGCGAGGTAATAACAATCGTTGAAGGCAGACAAAAGCTCACTGATGCATGGATCATGGATTCAGGAGCAACATGGCATATGATTTCATGAAGAGAATGGTTTCACCAATATGAGCCAATCTTAGAAGGGTTTGTATACATGGGAAATGATCATGCCTTGGAAATCGCTGGAATTGGCACCATCAAAATAAAGATGCATGATGGTTCTATTCGCACCATACAAGGGGTACGACATGTGAATGGTCTGAAGAAGAATCTATTGTCTTTGGGACAATTGGATGATGCTGGATGCAAAACCTGTACAGAGAAAGGGATCATGAAGATTGTTAAAGGCGCACTTGTGGTCATGAAGGCAGAAAAGGTAGCTGCTAATCTGTACAGGCTTTTAGAAGAAACATACCAGTAGGGAGAGTCATCTGTTGCATCGAATAATTCGGGAAAAGAATCGACGATGATGTGGCATCGTAAGCTTTGCCATATGTTGAAACGAGGCTTAAAGATTCTCTCTGAACATGGACTACTACATAGGCTCAAATCGGTAAAACTACCATTTTGTGAGCATTGTGTTATAAGCAAGTAGCACTGGTTAAAGTTCAACACATCAATAGCTAAGAGCAAAGGCATCTTAGAATTGATCCACTCTGATGTTTGGCAAGCATTAGTAACATCCCTCAGAGGGTCGAGATACTTTATATCTTTCATTGATGATTACTCCAGGCGATGTTGGGTGTATCCAATCAAAAGGAAAGCGGATGTTTTTGAAGTCTTCAAAGTGTTCAAAGCGCGGGTGGAACTTGAATCTAAAAAGGAAATCAAGTGTCTAAGAACTGACAACGGAGGTGAATATACTGACAATTATTTTGATGCTTTTTGTCGACAATAAGGCATCAAAAGGCAGTTTACAGTGGCATACCCTCCTCAGCAAAATGGAGTGACAAAGTGGATGAACAGAACCCTTTTAGATAGGACGAAGGCAATGTTGAGGACTGCAGGTCTAGCAAAGTCATTTTGGGCAGAAGCAGTTAGTACCGCCTGTTATGTGATAAATTGGTCTCCATCAACTGCAATTGATCTAAAGAAGCCAACAGAGATATAGACTGGTGAGCCAACTGATTACTCTCGTTTGCATACATTTGGGAGTCTGGTGTATGCGATGTACAACGACCAAGAAAGATCGAAGTTGGATCCAGAGTCTAGGAAATGTATCTTCTTAGGGTATGTTGATGGAATCAAGGGGTAACGCTTGTGGGATCCCACTGCCCACAAAGTTTTCATTAGTAGAGATGCAATATTTGCAAAGGATATAAACTACAAGAAGAAAAGGGAGATGATAGCACTTTGAAGGAAAATCTAGAGACTACTACAATTCAAGTGGAAGATAAGCTAGATGAATATTAGATTTCTTCTAAAGCAACACTATAGCACGAAGAACCACTCGAGGCTGAGACTTCTGAAGTTCATCGATCATCTCGCAAGAGAAGACCGCCGGCTTGGCACTCTGATTATATAACTAAGAGCAATGTTGCATATTGTCTATTAACAGAGGATGGAGAGCCGTCAACTTTCTATGAGGCTATTAAAATGCCAATGCATCACTGTGGATGGAAGCAATGCAGGAAGAGTTGGAAGCCTTAGACAAGAATAAGACATGGGATCTTGTTCCATTACCACAAGGAAGGAAGGCCATCAGAAACAAATGGGTCTATAAGATCAAACGTGATGGCAATAATCAAGTAGAGTGATATCGTGCAAGATTGGTCGCAAAAGGATATGCTTAAAAAGAAGGTATTGACTTCAATGAGATATTTTCTCCTATGGTGCGACTCACGACAATCAGAGTAGTTCTGGCGATGTGTGCTATATTGCTCTAGATGTGAAAATTGCTTTTTTTCATGGTGATCTTGAAGAAGAGATTTATATGCTCCAATGAGAAGGCTTTGCATAAGAAGGCAAAGAGAACTTGGTTTGCAGGTTGAACAAATCTCTATATGGTCTCAAACAGGCGCCAAGGTGTTGGTAAAAGAGATTTGATTCCTATATCATCAGCCTTGGATACAAAAGACTTAATGTAGACCCTTGTGCATATTTCAAGAGGTTTGGTGATAAAGACTTCATCGTTTTGCTGTTGTACGTGGACGACATGATGGTAATAGGCTCCAGCAAAGATCGAGTCCAAGAATTGAAGGCACAATTGGCTAGGGAGTTTGATATGAAGGACTTGGGATTAGCAAACAAGATTCTGGGGATACAAATTTACCGAGACAGAAATAATAGGAAGATTTGGCTATCTCGAAAGAATTACATCAAAAAGATCTTGCAACGCTTCAACATGCAAGATTGTAAGCCAATTTCTACCCCTCTTCCTGTTAATTTCAAGTTATCCTCCGATATGTGTCCTAGCAATGAAGCAGAGAGGAAGGAAATGTCTCAAGTACTGTAAACATCAGCAGTGGGGAGCCTAATATTCACTATGATTTGTACACGACCAGACATTGCACAAGCAGTGGGAGTGGTTAGTCGATACATGGCAAATCCTGAAAGAGAGCATTAGAATGCTATAAAGAGGATCCTAAGATATATCAAGGGTACCTTAGATGCTGCATTATGTTATGGAGGATCAGATTTTACTGTCAAGGGCTATGTAGATTCGGATTTTGCAGGCGATTTAGATAAAAGAAAATCCACTACAGGCTATGTGTTTACACTTGCAGGAGGAGTTGTAAGCTGGGTCTCAAAACTACAGACCGTTGTGGCGTTATCTACAACAGAAGCAGAATACATGACAGTTACATAAGTTTGCAAGGAAGCAATTTAGATTCAAAGGTTATTAGAGGAGCTTGGGCATAGACAAGAAAAGATTACTTTGTTTTGTGACAATTAGAGTGCCTTGCACATTGCAAGGAATCTAGCCTTTCATTCTAGGACAAAGCACATAGGTGTTCAGTATCACTTCGTGAGAGAAGTAGTGGAGGATGGAAGTGTGGATATGCAGAAAATCCATACCAAGGACAACCTAGTAGATGTTTTAACCAAGCCAATCAACACTGATAATTTTGTATGGTGTAGGTCTTTATACTGCCTAACAGAAGGGTGAGCAGCATGGTAGTGGCAAGATAAAAAGGATGGTGTGGAGACATGATTGATTCTTAATCAAATCTCCAAGTGGGAGAATGTGGGAGTTTACAATTGTTGGCACCTAGAAGATAGGCGCCTCCATAAACGAAGAAAAGAGAAGAAAGTTGGAAAAGAAAGTCATATTCAGTGTCTAAAAGTGTTGACAAATTGAAGTACCAAAATAAAGTCAAAAATCTTGGCTGGCAACACTAAAATGGCAGAGAAAGAATGGAGGCTCAGAGGCTTATAAATACTGCCTCTTCATTCAATTCTAATTAATTCCATTCTCATCAATTTTTTTAATTCTAAGTGTCTTCTTTGAGTGATAATTGTAAAATGTTTCTCCTATTTCCTAAAGAGAGAGGTTTTCATTATTCTCTCTTACTGATTTAGAGAGAGATTATTTTCCTCATATTTCGATATTAAAATCTTTCTATACTTGCCCTATAGATATACTCAAATTTAAGTGAACCATGTTCAATATTTATATTTATTTTATTTTTATTTTATTTATTTATGGTGTTTGCCGTCCCAACAATATATAAACCAAAAAAAAAAAAAAAGAATAAGAACAAGAAAAAGTGACACGCGCATTATGAAGTTTTCCATCAAATTAAATCCCCATTCCCCAATAATTCCGTGCGTACGTACTTTTCTGAAACAAGTAATAATGTCAAGACATTTGCCTTTACAAGAATAAATAAATAATGTCAAGATAATCGGCATAAAAAAAAAAAAAACACGATAGATATCTCAATAATCAGTGAACACTCTGGAGGCAAGTATTCGTTCTCGAATTCATATTTACCGCTTCGTAGACATTAATATTCCCAATTTATTCGTGCAAGAAAAAAAGGGTAGGTTTGTTTTTTATATATTAAACTTATTATTTAAAAAGGTCAGAGAATCCCAGTAGGGATTTCTCTATGTGCAGCGATGATGAAACAGTATATATTGTGGAAGGTGGATTCCATTGGTATTCTCTTACTCAGAATTTTGCTTGCATCAGCTATGATGCGAGCCTGTAAAAGTAAACAGTACGATACTCAAACTTCAGATGAACTCAAGTTCATCAAATAGACTATTACTTTGGGCAACGAATAATTTTTTGTATATATATACGTGTATATATATTCACCAACTGCTACTTCGTCATCGTTCCTTGAACCATTGTCTTTTCAAATCTCACTAAATAAAGAGATAGGAGCTGAGCAGAGAGGCTAGGCATCTCTCAATTAGGTCGTTATACCCCTATGTAACTCAATCAAGCCTCTGTACTATTTTATTAAATTAGCAAAAATAAAAATACACTTTAGAATCCAACCGAAAAGGCAAAGCTAACAAAAAAGAAATTCAGCAATCAATAACCTTATAGATAAGGCAAACAAAACAACTGAAAATGCATCGGTTTTATTTATATATTTTGAAACCTTTATAATTTTGAACATCAAAATCGTTTGCATCTTTCTTTTCAAAATCAATAGTCGCACCTTTTTGAGATCTCAGTATGCATGCAAGAAATTTGCCTGAAATTTGTGCTAACCTTATAAATCTTTCTTCTTCTTTTTTTTTATTTTAAATCACATATGGGAATATGTCCCTTCAATTTTCTTGTGTTTAATTTCTTCTGCTTCTTTTACTATATTGAACTAATTTGTTACTAAATAGACCGTAGGGGTAAGTGAACCTTGTTCTTTTGGAAACTAATGAACCATTAAGCATTAAATATTTGGCAGCTTAATACTTGGCCGAACAAATTGGTGTCATTAATGTAATAATCCTTTTGTTCAAATATCAATCCCTAATAATTAGATATTTTGGTGACCACTGAGACAAACTTTTATAATTAATCTTCATTGTGCGTCACTTTATCAGGGTTAATTCAAATAAGTAAAAATGTTTCACATTCCAATAGGGTTGAGTCGGAATGTAAAACAAAATCTAGGCTACATTAGGTGGGGTCCAGTTGTATTTCACATTCATGGGCATCCAATGGTGGTGGTAGTGTCGAGTGCATCCAAATTGTTGCTTGTGTCTAGGATTGTGTACTTGCTAATTATAGGGGTTTTGTCAATGATTGAGATCACACTAGCATGAGGCCTCAACAACTTGGCTTGGGGTAATTTTTATAGTGTTTTGTTGTCTGATTTGTAACATTGGTGTTTCTTTAATGCGATAAATTTTCATATATGTTTGGTATTTGGTTATTTTTTTGTGTGCTAAATTTGTTTATGTGCCGTTTTTTGTGTGACCTTGGTGCCATGGAATTCTCGGCATGACCAGTTGATCTAATATCTTCACCTGTTGTAGAGAAAGTGCACGTACTCCAACTGCTTCCTTCTTGCAAAGCCTTATGCAAATTATTTTCCCTCAAATTTATTGGTGAAATCGGTTGTTTACTGTGTGGTATTTCACGAGTATTTTAAAACAATATGTTAGTGTGGATACTTGTACTGTTTTTTTAGGCGTTCGAACATATTTTATTCTCAAAAAAATAAAAAATAAAAAAAAATCATTGCCATAATAAGATAGGACCCATTCGACACCATATATATAATTCCTCACTAACAGGCCTTTATCTAATGATTATATACAAGTGTCCGCCCGCAAACATAGTATTCCACATCAACTATGCCCACAAGGCAACAATGTGCGCTCTTGCACTTCCTTGTGAAAAAAGCATTTATAGAGAGATGCGCATGCTAAAGGAGAGAGGAGAGGCAATAATAACTTTTGTCGTTAATAACTTCTAATGGTGTGTATTTTTCTGCTTGTTTGTTTCCTCTCTCTTTTATTTGGTTCTTTCTAATTTGCATTTTCTGATGGGCTCCTCTCTTTTCTTTCTTATATAGTTTGAAGTGAGGCATAGAAGTGTAGCAGAACAAATCGGGCAACAGAAGACAAAACTGGCAGTGAGACTGGCCAAAAATTTACCTTCCCCATAAGCGGCATGATTTAATAAGCCACTGGCTGTAAATTTCTCTGAAGAAAAAGGGTCCTCCACGCACTGTCCCATTCCCACGTTATCAACAGTACTTGCAAAAGCGCACCAACTTCATTATAATTCTGCCACCAGAATTTGAACTCTGACTCCCTTGACACATTTTGGCGTTGGGAGAACTATTCACAAGCTTGTATTTGGATTACACCATTTTGTTTAAAAAAAAAAAGATTTTCCTCCATGAAAACCGTCATTATTAGCACATGTTTTGAAACTATTAGGCCTGATAAAAATTATTTCTTTTTTATAGATTTGACGGATTTGTAGAACCATTCACAAGCTCATATTTGAATTAAACCATATTGTAAGAAGCCCCCCCAAAAAAAAAGGAATTCTTTTAGATATGGCTTTCCCTAGCTCGCCTATATATATGACTTCTTCTCTTTTACTTGGAGTTGCCTATATAATTTTACAATAGCAGAATTATAGGGTGTTTGGAAAGATGGTGGGTACCAATGGTGAGAATAATTTTTACTGTAGCATGTGAGAGTTTTATACTGTAGCATATTTTTTTATTGGTACTGTAGCACGTGAGAGCTTTATACTGTTCATAACTAAGATTGTGGTGAAAACTGAGTGGTTCCCACCACTGCCAAACACCCCTTTAGAGTTTTTTCTTTAAAAAAAAAAAAAGAAGGAATAACAGCATAGTACTTTTGTTGCGTGGAAAGAGGGGGGAAAAAATAAAAAAGAAAAAAAAATTGTTTGGGTTTTTTTCTAATTACCCAAACAAATCAGAGAATTCTAAATCTTTGTACCCTCCTAAAATAGAGGATTTTAAAGAGGGAAAAAGTCTTCTCCCAAATCTATAGTTTCTCACTCTAAACTCTGTAAAATTCTTCAATGGTCTCAAAAAAAGTCTACAATTATCCCTTCAAGTCTCATATTCATAGTGTTGAGGCTTGGCTTCGGTTTGGTTTTCTTTTAATTCTTATTGTTTGATCCGCCTTATTAATTATGAACCGTTTTGATCTACTATTTTTCGTGTCAATCCTATTTAAATATATTTGATGTACCCTATGCTTTTCATTCAGTCTTGTTCTAGATATGAGGCTACCATCTATTCTTGCCTCTTTTATGCAAAACGGAGTCATTCTTCTCAAGTTCCACGATGTCGTCTTGTTCCTGCATTATATTATTCCGCCACGATGATCATCACTGCTACTTCGTATGCTCAGGAATGACTACAGGATGGCTTTACTCGTTTCACGAAGAAAAGAAATCTCTATCGCTGCTCCGTTTACTTGTTTAAATGAATAAGTCTATGTTAAGAAATTAATGCGATAGAAACAAATATCAAAAGCACGCAGAGAATTTACGTGAAAACTCAAAACGAGAAAAAATCACGGATAGAGGAGAAGAAAATCATTAAACCCGTGAAGATTACAATGGAGGCGCTAGGGAGGCTCAAAATTCACTCATCATCAAGCCCTAACGCAATACATCATATATATAAGTATAGGCAAAACCCTATGGGCAAAAAACAAAAACAAAACGGCCTAACAACAACGGTCCGTATCGCGGGGGCAAAGCCCCCGTACCCCAGGCGAGATCAGTGGTGGGCTCCAGGATCAGGCCTATCGGCCCGATCCCTCCGCTACCACCACAGATCTCATGAAAAATCTCATTTTGCTTTTCACCACAATTTGTCGCACCACGAGCTTTTCGGGTTGGGCCAAACTGAATTCGGCTCACCATACTTTAACAGTCTCTGAGGGTTTTTTCCATCACAAGTTTAGACCCACATAGTTATTTTCATGATAAGAAAATAAACTAGAGTTATTGTTAGAGTTTGATGACCCAAATTTAGTTTGGTCCGATCTGAAAAATTCGAGATGCGACAATTGTGGTGAAAAATAAATGTGAGATTTTTTATGAGATCTGTGGTGGTACAGACCTTTTTGTATTTTTGGGCTATTTAGTTTATGTTTTTGAGCCCATTAGATTTTGTTTATACTTATATATATATATGTATTGCGTTATGGTTTTATTATTATCGAATTTCAGCCTCTCTAAATGCTTTCATCTTATAATTTTTACGAGTTTGGTGATTTTCTTCTCCTCTGCCTATGGTTTTTCTCTCGTCTTGGGTTGCCACGTAAATCTCTGTGTATTTTTGTTATTTTTTTCTATCGCATTATTTTCGTAACAGTTATAAATAGTTTTCAATTTTTCATATATTAGTTACAATTATATGTAAAATTTATATACAATATATTTAATTCAAAATTATATGTAATTAAACGAGGCGAGTAATCAAGGGATGAGATCAAAAACCATAAAAACTCCCCCTCCTTCCCAAGAGCAAATTTTACGAATTCCATCCTCGACCACCCCTCTCCCGCGTGAATTATGTCACTTGTGTTAATATATCTTTTGAACTTTTAAACTTATATATTGTTTTCTCTGAGCTATAATATATTTATCCATGTTCACCCCCAAACTTTGGAACATATTGTTTTTGGATAAAATTATTGAATTTTTCTTTGATTTAAGATAATATATGATACTAAGGGGTTAATACGAATGTCTTTTTTATTTTAATAAACTAGTTAGGTAATAAATTCTTGTAGATTTTGTCTTTGGATTATCTGCTAAAAAAGAAAGAAAAGAATGAGGAAAAGTAGAGAATGTACTCTAATTCAAGTTGGTTTTTTAAGGATTTTGAATAAACTGATAAATTTATCTTTTTAATGAGCATAACAATTATTATTTTGTCCAAAAAACAACTTGTTTTAAAGTTAAGAAAGTGACTACAGACAAGTATTATAGTTAAAGGGTACAACACACACGTCTTAAAGTTTAAAGTTTAGAAGGTATTTTGATATGTGACATTATTTAGGAGAAATTTGTATAATTTGTCCCGTGTTACATGACGGATCAAAATCTTAACTTGTTTACAACTTGAACGCGTTTACAAATTGGACGACTTAGACAGGCGGTGTCTCACTGATGGAGTCTTCGTCCATGCGCAGGCTTTATCCCTCTAAACACAGCATAATGGATGATATTTTTCCTCATATAAGCATAGTAGAAGACTTTAATTAATAATAATTTTTTGTCTTTATAACAAAATTTAAGTAATTACAACATTTATCATCGTATTCTAGAATTTGACCTAATTCTATTACCTTTTTGGTTGACCTATAACTTTTCACATGTTAATTCCTTAGTAAGAGATTTTATAAACATTTTCTTTGATCAAAATTTAAGTAATTTTATAAACAAGGGAACTCTACAATAGAAACTGCTCTTTTTTGCTATCAATAATTTGATTTATTTTTTAATGGTTTATTCTTTGAGTGTTTAATCTAAAAATCTACCCAATCATAAATTATATTATTGAAAAAATTAATCCAACGAGCTTATTTAGGAGTGTTCTTAAAATAGTTTTGTTTTGTGTATAAAAATTATATTGGGAGCTATTCATAAAATGTATTTCTTTGGTTTCTAGAGATATTATTTTGAGTATATAAAAAAAGTGAAAGTGTTTTTAGTTATGATTGTTTTTAGGAATATTTTAGTTATGATTTTAAAAATATATGCTGGGTATATGAGCCCTTAAAAATAAAACTTAAACGGAATTTTTTTTTTTTGGATATTTTCTCATTTACTTCACAAAATATGAAAACATTTTTTTTTTGTTTTTGCACCAAATGTTATTTATAGGGTGTTTGTTATGCTGATTAAAATCATTTGTTAGAACTATTATATTGATTAAAACTATTTGTTAGAACTATAAATACTGTAACATGTGAGAGTTTTACATTATAATATATAAAAGTTTTACATTGTAGCATATGAAAATTTTACACTATTTTTAACTGAAAAATTGATTAGAACTAACTTTATCAAACATAATATAAATGTCATATCGGGACGGTTTTCAAAGCACCTTTATCAAGAAAAACATGTGAAACATTTTTAAAAATAATACCAAACTGGTTCTTATCAATAGTAAAAATCAATTATTTCTATTGTAGAAATTCCCTTATAACAATTTTTCTTAATAAGCACGAATTAGTAAAGCATTTTTATATTAATTATGCATTAAAGCACAGACCCACTAATTTAACCATGTCTCGTTTTTTCTTTCGGTGGCACCCGGTTGGCTGCATTTACCTTTCCCGTTCTCAAAAAACAAATGAAAAATTAAAAATTAAAACAATCATGAGATCGGATGTTTGGCGTTCTACATCATTTTTGTGTGCCAAAAAAAGCGTTTCTGATGGGACATTCGATTTGACAATTTTTATACAAAATGGTTGTGGGCCCATGGGACCCCCAACCGTGCGTGAGCCACGTGCACAACTGTCACCCATGTTGGCTACAGTCACTTAGTAATCTATCTAAAAAAAGCATCCGTTCTTTCGTTCTAATGAAACACGTGGAAAGATCATGCTACTTCATTTGAGACTCGTCTTTATATAAGTAGTCTAAACCGTACACGATTCTTGTCTCACCTTATTCTTTTTACGAATTACAGTAATTTCCTTTTATTATTACGGTGTTAGGCTCAATTTGATAAATAAATTCAAATTAATAATTTAATTTGAGTTAATGTAATTTAAATTAAAATTTAAGTTAGTGATTTAAATTGTTATCTGAATTGACATTTGGATGTGCATTTAAGTTTTAATCTGAGTATAAAATAAAATTGAAATTTGTGTTTGGAGAGGTTGTGAATATAGTTTTTGATTTATCAACAAATCTAATCAAATCTTAATGTTAATGATCCTAAAAAATATGTAATACGGATCTTAATTTATTTCTCTCTTCACTAGGAACACAATGAAAAAAGAATCATCTCAATTTGATAACAAATGAAGAAGTTATGATTTTTTTGCTCAAATATAGGAGAAAAAATTTTAGTTTTTACTATAGCAGAGATATCCAAGTATCAAAAATTTAGAGGGAGTTAGAACTCTAAAAAATTGGATTCTTGATACTCAAAGGATTTGAATTTTGTGAGAAACAAACACGTATTCAAAATATTCTTAATACTCGAATCTAAATTTTAGTCCAAGGACTCCAAAGAGTTCTCGGAACAAACATGTCCTTAGTTTAATCATTAGTTTGAAAACCGTAACATGTAATATATTTACATAGTTTACAGTTTAAACTATTGGTTTGAATAACTTTTTCAAACACCCTATATAGCTCATGCAACATTGTCCTCGTGATTTTTAAAATGAAATAATCGTTTTCCCCAATCTATAAAATAGTAGAAAAAAACTCTTTATGATATGATATTTAACCTAAATAACTCGTCTCACACAAAGAATGAGAGTGAGTTCAATAATTTAGTATACAATTATGCTAGTAGTTCTTTCTCAATTAAGAGCCTGTTTGGAATGGCTTAAAAAACTTCTTTTGATATATTTGATTTAAAAGCTGCTTTTTGACATGTTTAGATGAACCCATAAAAAGTGCTTTTAGCTTTTAAAAGCATTTTTTGGAGAAGCTAACTATTTTATGTTTTTGAAAAGCTTTTTTATTTACATTTTTTTACCTTTTTATTTAAGTATAACAAATAAAAAATTTCATTCATATCTTTAAATTACATTATTTTTTATACCAATTAAAGCTTTTAACTTATTTAACCAAATAATGTTCAAAGGCTTTTTTAAAATTGAAAAAAAATTGTTCATATACTATCTCAACAATAACTAAAAAGCCCAAGCTTATATTCCTATAATACTACAGCTAAAAAACAAAAGCATGAGGGTCCTAAAAGGAAAGGTTATTAATTTTTAAAAGAAAGACGGAGGAAAATAAGACAATTTAAATAAAAAATAAAAATTAACAGCTTAAATTTTGATAAAAGTTAATAAAGAGCATTTTGTTTATAAATCTATACTTACTCAATAAGAAATACCAAAATACCCTACTTATAGAGTGTTTGAAACAGTAGTTTAATGGTTTAATAGTGTAAAACTTTTAAAAAGTTACAGTATAAAGCTATGACATGCCACAATTTTTAAAGTAAAACTGATGGTTTAAATTACTTTTCCAAACACCCTTTTAAGCATTATACAAATAACTTTCCTCTCCTCTTTCGCGCTCCAGCTCTCTTCCTCTCTTGTTCCAAAAAAAGTGTTGTTCGATTAGGGAATAGGTAGGTTTTTAGATCAATAAATTTAGGCTTCGATTCAAAAACTTTGTCTTTATCACCTCATTGATAAACTCATGCTTTTATGGTCGCGATATTCTAACAATTTGCTTCTATTAAAGTGAGAAGAGGAAGTTTTACCTCCAGTTATAGCTCTGAAAGACGGCAAAAATGGAGGGGAGAGAGAATGAAAGGGCAGAGGGGAGGAAGAGTGTCACGCCCCGGAGTACGGGAGGTGACGTGACAGAATATTTAGATTAATTAAAAGAGAATTTAATTAAAATCAATGGTTTAAGGATCAAATTACATGAGAAATAAGAAGATTTTCACCACATTTTTATAAAAGAATTTATAAATATTAAACGAGTAATAAAAATTAAATAAAAACTGCGAGTATGAGTTCCACAACCCACAACTTGTGCACACACATGGTACTGACAATATCATAAATACAATCACAGTCCAAATACAAATAAAGTTAAATCTTACATGCCTTGATTAAATAATATAAAATATAAATCAATCCTCCTATTGCTCCTGTGTTCGGTCCGAAGAATCATCTCCAAACCTAAATGGGAAACCACCTAGAAGGGGGGAAAATTTTAAACAGATAAAACGTGAGCGAAAGGCTCAGTAGGACTATGTTTTATAAAATAATTTAATTTAAAGAAACATTTCATTGTTAGGAGTACTCAAAAGAAAACTTAAATAAATAAATAAATACATAATTTGAGTAGAGCCGTTCTGACACAGAACAGTCTACTCGCACAATCGAAAACACCATTTTTCTTTTACCTAGGCAAACCATGATATCACCACCGTAGTGGCCCAACTGGGTTTCGGGACCTGCCCCCAAGGTCGATCACTACACGACCCGATCTCTGATATGGCATCATGCCTTTGTGTTTGTTATCGTTATCATTCAAAACCCAATTACCGAGTGTTGTCAATTAGGTTCATTATGAAGTTCATTTCATAATCACAGTATATTAAAATATAACCGATAAAACCATTTTCAAACAACCGTTGAAAACATTTTGATAGAAATCCTTTTCAAAGCCAAATCATTTCAAAACCAGGCTACCAAGGAAATAGGATAGAAGTCCCACCTCAATACTCCTGCCGGTGCCCCACACCGTAATCCCGGTCCGCTATACATTAGCTCCACGGAACCACGAACGATCCTAGATACAAACTAAGTCGATCAATATCTAGTTCGAGACATTCTATGTTACGGAACCATTTCATGATGTCCTAGTGTGCCATTTGTACCTTTAAAATCATTCTATAAGGTTGGGATTTAAATCAGGGTTCAAAACAGTGAAAACGGTGAAAAATCACAAAATTTTCCATGCCTCGGTCGGCCTGCCGGACTCCCTGCTTTGACCGGCCGAACTGCACAGTTCGGCCTGCTGGAAGCAAAGTTCGGTCGGCCGAACACTTCCCCAGGTTCAGCCTGCCGGTCGGAAGAACACCGGCCTGCCGATCATCACTCCGGCCTGTCGAACTGGGAAAATCTAGAAATCCCAGCCACGGGTTTCTCGATCCCCAAAATTCAAATCTTGATTCTAACCTGTTTTTCTCAAATCCCAGGCATGAAAAACAATCATAGTTGATAGAAAAGCATACTAGAACATGTTTGAACTCATTTAAACAATATTTAAACTCAAAATCCCCAAAAATCCAAAAATGAGAAAATGAGGGGAAAAATGAAAAATCTTGAATTCAATCCGTTTTTCTTCAATCTAAGCTTAGATTCTAGTTGTTCTAAGTTCAATTAACTCAAATCTATGATTTTCTAAGCTTAAACAACCCTAGATTTCAAAAATGCACAAAATTGAAAATTTTGGAAAAAGTTTAAAATTTTGAATCTAACCTCGAATCGAAGCTTCAATCCGCGTTCTCGGTTGCTAAATCACGTCCCCGAGCCTCCTCCTTGCTATCCCGAAGCTTGGATTCGAATTGGTTTCAAAAATTTGAGAGAGAAATTTGAGAGAGAGAGGGGAAACCGAGAGGGAACCACGGGAGGGAAGAGAGAGAGAGTGAGGGAGCTGAGTGAAGAGAGAGAGAAGAAGGAAATAAATAGAGAAAATCGGTGGGCGGTTTTACTGTGCGAAAACCATGTGCCGCCCACGGTTTTGTAAAACGGAGTATTTTTAACATTTGACAAATTGTTATGTTTTAAAACTCAAAACATCATTTTAAAACAATAAGAAATCATTTGAACGCATCAATTTAACAAAACAACCAAAAATTTAAAATCGAACCAAATAATCTAATTAATGTTAAAACGTTAATTATGGCACACTAATTCATCATTTATATTACATTAACATTAAATAAATTTCAGGGCGTTACAACTCTCCACCCCTAAAAGAAATTTCGCCCTCGAAATTTACAACTCATTTCAGAAACAAAACAAATGCGGATACAATTCCCACATACTCGACTCTAGTTCTCAAGTGGCTTCATCAACCCCATGATGCTACCACACGACCTTTACCAACGGTATTTCACGACGACGCAAGCTAATTACTTTCCGGTCGATGATCTGAATCGACACTTCTTCGTACGTCGTATCTTCCTGAACCTGCACATCGCGAAACGAACTATCTTGCCCTGCTCAGGTGGACACTTCCTAAGCATCGACACATGAAACACATCGTGAACATGAGAAAGTTTGGGCGGAAGATCAAGCCGATAAGCGACCACACCAACACGCTGAGTGATCTCGAACGGCCCAATATACCTTGGCGCGAGCTTCCCACTCACCCCGAACCGCATAGTTCCCTTACGAGGCAATACCCTCAAGAGAACGAAATCCCCAACCACGAACTCTAAGGGTCTACGTCTCCTATCCGCGTAACTCTTCTTCCGACTCTGAGCTGCCCTCAACCGATCTCGAATCACCGCGACTTTCTCGTTGCTATCACGAATCTCTTCCGGCCCAAGAATAACCCTGTCTTCCGGCTCGGCCCAACACACAGGTGACCGACACGGTCGCCCATACAACGCCTCAAATGGTGCCATACCGATACTCGCCTGATAACTATTGTTGTACGCGAACTCTGCCAAATGCAAACATTGCTTCCAATCCCGCCGAAGTCCAACGCACAAGCACGCAACATATCCTCGAGAACCTGAATAACTCGCTCAGACTGCCCATCAGTCTGAGGATGAAATGCCGTACTGAAGTTCAAATCCGTACCTAAAGACTCCTGAAAACTCCTCTAGTACTTAGCATTAAACCTGGTGTCTCGATCAGAGGTGATGGACAAAGGAACTCCATGCAACCTCACAATGTTCTGCATATACAACTCCCCGAGAACCTTCCTAGAACACGTCGACCTAAACGGAATGAAATGCGTCGATTTCGTCAACCTGTCGACCACAACCCAAACTGCATCATGCCGCTGCTCCGTCCTTGGCAAACCTGTGAGGAAATCCATCGTCACATGCTCTCATTTCCACCCTGGAATAGGAAGCGGCTGAAGCTGACTTGCAGGCTTCTAATGCTCGGCTTTCACCTGAAGACACGTCGAACACTTGGCCACGTACTCTCGAACATCTTTCTTCATGCCTCTCCACCAATACTGCCTCTTCAAATCACGATACATCTTGGTGCTCCCCGGATGAATAGCGAACTAAGACCTATGAGCTTCATCTAGAACGGATTTCGTCACCTCGGCGATAACTGGATTTGCAAGACGCTCCCAAAAGTACAACGATCCATCTGCATGCACGCTCCATTCCTCGAACTGCTCCCCGTTCTGAATCCGCGACCAGATCCCCTGCAAATGCCGATCCTGCCACTGATTTTGCTTCACCATCGGAACAAGAGCTGGAGTCGCTTCCACGTGATATAACGAAACTCAATCACAGTCTTCATGATACAATAGCCGATACTCACTCACTGTCGCATCCCTGCTCCAGTCCTCAAAGATCAAGCAAGCGAGAATCCCTGAAGACTTCCTGCTAAGCGCTTCCGCGACCACATTAGCTTTCCCGGGATGATATTGCAACGCAAAATCGTAATCCTCCATATACTCTACCCATCTGCGCTGCCTTAGGTTGAGATCCCTCTGAGTGAACAGATACCTCAAACTCTTGTGATCGGAGAAGACCTGAAACGATGCTCCATACAAGTAACACCTCCAAATCTTCAGCGCGTAAATCACCGCCGCAAGCTCTAAATCATGAGTAGGATAATTCCGCTCGTGAGGTCGTAGCTGTCTCGATCCGTACGCAACCACACGCCCATGCTGCATCAACACGCATCCAAGTTCGCGCCCTAAAGTATCCGCATAAACCTCATATGGCTCGTCATTGCTAGGAATAACTAATACTGGAGCCGAAGTCAACCGGTTCTTCAATTCCTGAAAAGCAAGCTCACAATCTTCATTCCACTCAAACCTGACATTTTTCTTGATCAATCTCGTCAACGGAGCTGCAATCTTCAAAAAATCCTTTACAAATTTCCTGTAATATCCAGCAAGACCTAAGAAGCTGCGAATCTCCGCTACATTCCTTGGTCGTTCCCATTCCAATATAGCCTCAATCTTGGACGGATCCACAGAAATACCATGCTCCGAGATAACATGACCCAGAAATTTGACCTCAGTCAACCAAAACTCACATTTTTCCCTCTTAGCATACAACTGGTGCTCCCGCAGAGTCTGAAGCACGATCCGAAGATGCTGCTCATGCTCCTCCCAAGTCTTAGAATACACAAGAATGTCATCGATGAACACGATCACGAACTGATCCAGATACGGCCTAAATATCTTGTTCATCAGATCCATGAAAGCTGCCGGAGCATTCGTCAACCCAAAAGACATGACCAGAAACTCAAAGTGCCCATACCGAGTCCTAAAAGCTGTCTTGGGAATATCCTCTTCCTTGATCCTGAGCTGATGATAACCTGAATGCAAATCAATCTTCGAGAAGTATCGCGAACCTCCCAACTGATCAAATAGCTCATCAATCCTAGGCAAGGGATACTTGTTCTTCACCGTGACACGATTTAGCTGCCGATAATCCACACATAACCTGAGAGTCCCATCGTGCTTCTTAGCGAACAAAACTGGTGCTCCCCACGGAGATGTGCTGTTCCAAATATACCCCTTATCAGCAAGCTCCTGAAGTTGCTTCCTCAATTCCTTCATTTCTGTCGGTGCCATCCAATAAGGTGCCATAGAAATCGGTGATGTCCCTGGAAACAACTCGATACCAAACTCAATCTCCCGATGCGGTGGTAATCCTGGCAACTCCTCAGGGAAGATATCCTTGAACTCATCAACCACCGGAATCGCTACACTGCTACTTGAAACATAGGGCTCGCAATCCAGGTTGGCAAGAAAAGCACAACAACCTAGATTCCTTCGCCCTCCTAGACACGACTTCATGAGACGCTCACTCATTAACTAATCACCACCACCCTGGTAAGTGATCACCGTCCCTCTATCAGACACTAGGGTCACTTTTCTAAACTGGCAGTCCACGACTGCACTATACCTGGACAACCAGTCCATCCCTAGAATTACATCATAGGAGCTCATGGGGAGTACAATCAAATCACTTTTCAAAACCTCATCCCCAATCATTATTTTACAAGATTTACACATAAAATTTACACACACTCGCCCCAAGGGAGAAGTTATGACTAGGGGTTCATTAAACTCTTCTATCTCTAATCCCAAGGCATGTACAAAAGAACTCGAAATGAGAGAATGAGAGGCACTGGTATCGAATAAAACACGCGCTAAAGATCTAGAAACCAAGATCATACCATCGACAACCGCGTTACCAGTTTGAGAATCTGACCCTCCAGATGCCATTGCATGAACTTGCACTGGCGCCTTCCCTTTTCCTCTACCGACATTGCTGGGTCCTGGATTACTCGGCTGATACTGCTGAGATGGAGACGACTGCACTACCGGTACTCGGCGCTCGATACTGAGGAACACTGCGCTGAAAATGCTGCGGCTGCTATCCCCGTGCCGGATATGAGAATTGCTGAGGAGAGAACTGCGGATACTGCAACTGCGGGTACTGCGGAGGCGGAGGTAAAGTCTGAGGCTGAGGCTGAGACAAACGACTGGCATCCTCCCCTGTCTGAGATCCAAGACGAGCACTCCTGATCGGGCAATTCCTCTTGATGTGTCCGGGCTGCTGACAGAAATGACAATGAAAGCAGTAGGGATTGCTGCGCCCGCTGCCAGACGAACTGCTGCTACCACTGGTTGCATCGCCTTGCTTGCCTTTCCCCGGAACTGGACGACTACTGGTGCTCTTCCTGCCACTCCTCTGCGGTCCTCCTGAAGCCTTGGCTCGGTTCTCACAATACTGCACATAATCATTCTCCACGGAGATCGTCGACGACACAAGCTCTCCGAAACTCCTAAGCCGTAGAGCAACCAACTGCCGCCGAATAGGAGCCTTGAGCCCTTCTTGAAACTTAATGCACTTTTCACGCTCCGATGCCACCGCCGATGGAGCAAACCTAGCCAACTCATTAAACTTTGCCTCATATTCCCGAACTGACAGATCACCCTGCTGCAATCTATAAAACTCAGCTGCCTTCTGATCTCTATACCCCTGCGGAAAATACCGATCATAGAATAGCTCCTCGAACCTGTCCCAACTGATATCGCCACCACGCTCTAGACGCTTAGTCTGTTTCCACCAAGTGTTAGCGCCACCCTCGAGCTTATACGCCGCGAATTCTACATGATACTCCTCAGGCACACCAAGAGTATCCAAATGCTTCAAGATCGAATCCAACCAATACTCTGCTAACTGCGGATCCCCATTGCCATCAAAAGTCAGAATAGACGCCTGTCGAAATTCCTTAAAATACGCATGCCGACTACCAACACTAGAGTCTTCCGGTCTAGCCCTGGCTGCCATCTACCGGAAAGCCGCAAACATAGACCTCATCATGCTCTCATCATTTTTGAACTCGACGTCAGCAGTCGAACGACGTCTAGGTGCCATTCTCTCACTTCTGAAAACAAAATTTGGACTGTCAGAGGTATTTCATTGTCAAACCTATGTGTGCACAATTCCCAAGGTTCATAACCTTGAGCTCTGATACCATTCTGTCACGCCCCGGAGTACGGGAGGTGACGTGGCAGAATATTTAGATTAATTAAAAGAGAATTTAATTAAAATCAATGGTTTAAGGATCAAATTACATGAGAAATAAGAAGATTTTCACCACATTTTTATAAAAGAATTTATAAATATTAAACGAGTAATAAAAATTAAATAAAAACTGCGAGTATGGGTTCCACAACCCACAACTTGTGCACACACATGGTACTGACAATATCATAAATACAATAACAGTCCAAATACAAATAAAGTTAAATCTTACATGCCTTGATTAAATAGTACAAAATATAAATCAATCCTCCTATTGTTCCTGTGTTCGGTCCGAAGAATCATCTCCAAACCTAAATGGGAAACCACCTAGAAGGGGGGGAAAATTTAAAACAGATAAAACGTGAGCGAAAGGCTCAGTAGGACTATGTTTTATAAAATAATTTAATTTAAAGAAACATTTCCTTGTTATGAGTACTCAAAAGAAAACTTAAATAAATAAATAAATAAATACATAATTTGAGTAGAGCCGTTCTGACACAGAACAGTCTACTCGTACAATCGAAAACACCATTTTTCTTTTACTTAGGCAAACCATGATATCACCACCGTAGTGGCCCAACTGGGTTTCGGGACCTGCCCCCAAGGTCGATCGCTACACGACCCGGTCTCTGATATGGCATCATGCCTTTGTGTTTGTTATCGTTATCATTCAAAACCCAATTACCGAGTGTTTTCAATTACGTTCATTATGAAGTTCATTTCATAATCACGGTATATTAAAATATAACCGATAAAACCATTTTCAAACAATCGTTGAAAACATTTTGATAGAAATCCTTTTCAAAGCCAAATCATTTCAAAACCAGGCTACCAAGGAAAATAGGATAGAAGTCCTACCTCAATACTCCTGCCGGTGCCCCACACCGTAATCCCGGTTCGCTATACGTTAGCTCCACGGAACCACGAACGATCCTAGATACAAACTAAGTCGATCAATATCTAGTTCGAGACATTCTATGTTACGGAACCATTTCATGATGTCCTAGTGTGCCATTTGTACCTTTAAAATCATTCTATAAAGTTGGGATTTAAATCAGGGTTCAAAACAGTGAAAACGGTGAAAAATCACAAAATTTTTCATGCCTCGGTCGGCCTGTCGGACTCCCTGCTTCGGCCGGCCGAACTGCACAGTTCGGCCTGCCGGAAGCAAAGTTCGGTCGGCCGAACACTTCCCCAGGTTCGGCCTGCCGGTCGGAAGAACACCGGCCTGCCGAACACACAGTTTGGCCTGCCGAACTGGGAAAATCTAGAAATCCCAGCCACGGGTTTCTCGATCCCCAAAATTCAAATCTTGATTCTAACCTGTTTTTCTCAAATCCCAAGCATGAAAAACAATCATAGTTGATAGAAAAGCATACTAGAACATGTTTGAACTCATTTAAACAATATTTAAACTCAAAATCTCCAAAAATCCGAAAATGAGAAAATGAGGGGAAAAATGAAAAATCTTGAATTCAATCCGTTTTTCTTCAATCTAAGCTTAGATTCTAGTTGTTCTAAGTTCAATTAACTCAAATCTATGGTTTTCTAAGCTTAAACAACCCTAGATTTCAAAAATGCACAAAATTGAAAATTTTGGAAAAAGTTTAGAAATTTCGAATCTAACCTTGAATCGAAGCTTCAATCCGCGTTCTCGGTTGCTAAATCACGTCCCCGAGCCTCCTCCTTGCTATCCCGAAGCTTGGATTCGAATTGGTTTCAAAAATTTGAGAGAGAAATTTGAGAGAAAGAGGGGAAACCGAGAGGGAACCACGGGAGGGAAGAGAGAGAGAGTGAGGGAGCTGAGTGAAGAGAGAGAGAAGAAGGAAATAAATAGAGAAAATCGATGGACGGTTTTACTGTGCAAAAATCATGTGCCGCCCACGGTTTTGTAAAACGGAGTATTTTTAACATTTGACAAATTGTTATGTTTTAAAACTCAAAACATCATTTTAAAACAATAAGAAATCATTTGAACGCATCAATTTAACAAAACAACCAAAAATTTAAAATCGAACCAAATAATCTAATTAATGTTAAAACGTTAATTATGGCACACTAATTCATCATTTATATTACATTAACATTAAATAAATTTCGGAGCGTTACAAAGAGAGAGCAAGTAAGAGATTTGTGTGGGAAAAAGGGAAAAAATGCAAGGATTTGGAAGAAAGAGGGGAAGAAAAAGGAATTTCAAGGGTAAATTTAGGATACTGCAATTACTAATTACAAGTATGATATTTATTTTTACAATTTAAAGCATGTTATTTACTACATGCCCTTTAACAAAAAGGCCTATATATTGTAATCTACCTTTTAAAAAAATCTTTAAAGTTTTTTCAAAGGCCTATGTATAGCTTGTCAGTTATATATATATATATATATATATATATATATTGTTTCAGAAATAAATAAAGTTTATAGATTGGGAATTATGATTTGTATTTAAAGGTCTTCCATCAGGTTTGAACGACAACAACAAAAGTAATTCTGAAAAAACAATGATTGATACGCTTCTAAAATTTTTTATTGGGTTGTAATTTTTAAAATATGCTTAGTAAAAACAAAATTTACCAAATACCCTTACTTACAGTAGATTTTTTAAAAACGTAAAAGCAGTCTATAACGTTGGAATTTACAATTGTTACTTCCCTTTAAAGTTTCTCTGTTTAAAACACTATTGATTTAATTTGTTATATAATTACCAAACTCGACGATTACTTCAACTATTTCACTTGCACATAATTTTCTATAACCTTAGTCCTAGAGACTTATAGGAGTTTAGTAAATCAGTTAGAATTAAAAATTTTAATTTAAAAATTGTAGCAACTTTTTTGCTTATTACTATAGCTGCTGAAAGTTTCGTCAAACGCCCTTTAAACTTGCACAGTCCATATATGAATATCAAATCAAATTGGAATTGTACTATACTAGAATAAAATATCAAAATAACTAATAAAACCGATAAAAAAATAGGTTGAAAATTGTACCAGTTTTTTTTAATACCAATAAAATTTTAAAATTTATTTCTGCAAATGGGTCCTAAGTGACAATAAGTGATGATATTGGACATCAAGGCATGCATTTTTTTAAATGTTTTAAGGCATGTATTGGGTCCCATAAACTTGAATTTTTAGCCGTTAATTTTAGGCTTTTCCCGTTACGGACACTGCTCGTGAGTTGAATCCAAGAAGAATTTTGCTTCCTGTTCTTTGTAGTGTAGCATTCACTTTATCACAAATTGAATTATTTTTAGGCTGTTAAGTGTTCGACGATAGAAAATACGCGGTACTCAGCAGGAAATCGACGTATTCAAGTGTCAAATTATATAAAAACAATTAGTATGAAAGTTTTAACGTTTTTTATTTGTATAACAAAAACTCTCTATTCACGTACAATTGACAACAGAGCGTAAATTATTACTCTACGACATCTTGCACTCGTGAATTACATAAATCACATTCACATGCCTGAAAATTTCTATATCAAAACTTTTTTTTTTTGGTTAATTAAGAACTAACATATTAGTGCTCATGCAAGTTGCAAACGATATCCTTTGTTCTCTAAAAAAAATAATTAAGAATAATTTCTGCCCTTTTAAAATTAAAAAAAATGGAGCAAGCTTTAAGTTGTTTAGTTAGCGGTGATTCTAGATAAAAGAACAAGGAAAATAGGGAAAATAAAAAACTCCTATAGGACCTGCAATTTTTAATCTATTCATAACTAAAAAGAGAACTTTTAAAAATAGAACAATGTTATAGGCCACCTATGATGCTGAACATCACACACTAATATAAAAATGGTAGGTTCCACAGCAAAAGACCTACAGTGGGGCCTATCTTCTTTTAGTTGTGGTATGTTAGCATCAATAGTGCACCCAAGCATTTGTGTTAAAAATATAATTGTAGTAAAATTTCTAAATTATTACATTAAAAATTATTAAATTATCCGCACGTTATTAATTTTTAGAAAATAAAAATATGGGTAAAAGGGATATCTATAAAAAAAAAAAAAACACTTTTCCCAAATTAAGAATAGCAGTCTATTAATCAATTATTGAATAATTGTCTTAGTGTTAATATTGACCTATATAACAAGTATTTAATTACTAATATGAGTCAATTATCATCAATATGTTCAAATCTAATTGACCATTGACCATTTATTTTTTCTCAAAAAAAATGTTTTTGATATTTCTTAGACGAGGTTCAAAGCCACCTCCCTTAATTTCTCTAGGTAAAATATTATTTCTGTACCCACGCTCACTATTTTCTTTGTAATCCCTTTCCACTTGCAATGCCAAACAACAAGAGAAATTTATTGTCTTCCACTCCCTCCCATTGCTTTTCTCTCACATTTCCTAGCTCTAATTTTCATTTCCATTTCCTACCAAGCATGATGAAGTTAAATGTCAGAATCAGCCTAGCGATGCAAAGTTATTAAATCATTAACTTTTTTTGTTGTTCAATTAGGGTTTTTCTTATCTTGGAATTTAACAAGGAATTCTGAAAATGAGGAGAACATGTCATGTCATCTTGAAGCAACTTCTGTACTGTTGATTGGAGATTCGAACGGTGGGTCCTATATATCCACTTACCTATGTTCGTGATTCCCACCATAAACTCAGTTATAAACAGTGTAAAGCTTTCACATGTTATAGTAACAATTTAAAAAATTATTACAGTGTAAAATTCTCATACGCTACAGTAAAAGTGATTCCTATCATCGGTTCCTACCATCTTCCAAACACCACCTTAGATTGAATCTTATTATACACACGGTACCGCTAGATATTTACCTATAATGGCTGGCTAGCTATTTCAATTACATGAAGAGATACTTCCTACAGAATACAAGACGTGGCACGTAAAAGTCGCTGCTTGTTATTATTTTCACGTGGAATGAACGGAAGTGTGAAGGGAAGTTCTAATTAGATGAGATATACAAATAGGCCTATAGCTCATGTTGAATAATTAACTGGTTTTTCTGTTCAACATATCTAGAGCCCATTTGGAAGCTTGTTTAGTGTTTTCTTTTATAAGATTTAAACAGTTGTAGCATTTTAAATTTAAACTCGCATGATTATTGACCACATAATACCGAATCAGCCTTTGTCTTGCAACCATTAAGTACTAACAATATGTCTATATCAACAAAGTATCTCAGTGTTACACATTAACTAGAAGGGATCATTTGTGGTAGGGCAAGCATTGTTGTCCTACAAGTAATGCAAGTTGATTTAGCCGTTTGATTAATTTAACGGTCTAATTTATGGCTTGAAAGCAATTGTGTCGTATGCTTCAAATTTTTAACATAAATACTGCATAGATCAAGTCGTTATAAAGTTAACGTGACGATTAAAACAACTGACCTTACCGGTTAGTCATTTTTAAGCAGAAACGTTAAGTAGGAACTAAAAAAAAAAAAAAAGTATGGACAGGCGATACAGAACCTAGAAAGGGGGAGAGGCTGGTTGCTTTTACCAGTCAAATATTAATGGACATGAACTCGGAGACAGGTATGGGCCCTGTCCATGTGGTCATTGATAAATCGTGTCAGGCCTATGCACGTGTTTATAAGGACTCTTTTGTATGTAACGCTTCAGCGAAAAATAAGGAGTCTTTGTGAGACTATTAAAAAAAAATAAAGGGCCCGCCATTGGCCCGTGGACCGCTAACCGTCAGTTAATTGCCTCTATTATTTGTGTACGGCTATGGCCGTACCCTTAACTTTTGAACATTTATTGAAGGTTTTGTTTTATTTTTTTCAATTTTATTATTATTTTTTGGAATGCATTAACATTTTCTTTAAATAAGGAATAAGGTGTGCATTAACTTTTTTTATATGTAACTAAAGGATCTGCATCGACCTTTAAGGCTTGGGCCGTTTGGCCAGTTGATATCATAAATGTCTTATTTGGATATCCTTACCGTCGTTCATTTTTCTGTTAGATTATTAAGATTAATGGTCACTATAAAGTCTCTTTTATTTTATTATCTAAACTTTAAAAATTATTATTTTACCTTTTAAATTTTTAAAACTTAACAATTTGTCCTTTGAATTTTAAAAAGTATCATTTTGCCTATAACCTTTCAAAACTCCTCATTTTATTTCCTAAATTTTTGATTTTTCGTTTAAATGGACGAAATTAAGCTCACATAATTCACACATGGATAACATATAAAGGCAAAAATGAGATTTTATTACTCTTAAATTTTGTATCACGTTTACACTCTTATTTGACGACTTTTTTTATTTTAATTCTCATTTAGAAAGGGTTTTTCTGTATATTTCTTTTTATTTTTAATGTATAACTCATTTAATAAGTCGATATTGTTCGTCGATATCTAAATTTGAATACCAGAAAAGATGAGTTACACATTAAATATAAGGAGATATTGGCAAACAATATCAAGAAGAAATGTGTATACAGAGACCTTTCATAGATGAAGTAAATAGGAAAAAAAAAGTCAAATGAGAGTGTCCACGTTAAATAAAACAAAATGTTATATGCATATTGATAGAAATCATAATAAAAATAATCCAAGCAATAATAGTGCCATTAGTCACGAATTAGAAACTTTAATTATTTTTAAGAAAGAAAAATGCTTTTATGCAAAGTGTTGAAATACATTAGGCGACAATAATCTATTGTTTGTTTGATATGATATCTATAAAATATATCAAAATCACATTAAGTACTGTGTTTTATAATTTTCTAAGGTTTTTTCAACTAATCTTTCTCCAAAAAGACATTTGTTTTGATTTTCGGTGCTTTTTCATTTTTATGCATTTGATACAATCTAAGCACATATATTACTTTTTTATTTACAAAGAAGACACAATAACCTTCTGAATTTGCATTTTGAAATTTTCATTTACTTCAAAGTAAAAACACAACAAACTCTTACAATTTTTTTAAAATAATAATCAAATGAACAAAAAATGTCCTTTCGTTTCAAAGTAAATTTGCATTGTAGGTCTTCAAACTTTTTGCACAAGGGGAATTTAACGATCGCGTTGATAGAAGAACCAGAAAGATCAAGAAACAAGTTTGAGGACTCATAAATTAAGACTCAAAAAAATAAAGAGCCAAGAACCAAAGTTTAAAAGTTTGGGACCTACAACACAATTTCCTTTAAAATCAAGGAAGACTTACAACAAAAGGAAACACGTGTGACGTGTAAATTAAGCAATATGTGTAGCCCACAAAAGGCTTTTAAAAATAAAAATGTAATTGTACTCGTTTGTCTTCTTAATCACTTGTTAGGAATTGAAGTTAGAACTAGAATGAACTTTTTCATCTTTGTAATTAAGTGGACAACGCCAACTCTATGCGTTTTTTAGTCAACACATGTACCGTGTAACATTGATGATAATTTATAATGGAATTTCAAGGAAAAAAACAAAACAAAAAGGAAAAAAAATGGTGTAGTACAGGGATAGGCAATAGCCTTAATTCGAACTCTGAAAAAGTCGCAACCATGGATGCTTAAAAATATATATATATATAGAGTACATATTATTTATACACCCTAAACAAAAAAGCTTTTGTTCCATTATTGAGAGAGATAGAAGGGGAAAAGAAACTTAGGGTTGTACTATATGTAACCTTGAAGTCGATTTATCCAAAACTTTGTTTTGTGAATTTATGATTTGTTTCAATACACCGGTTTGAACGATAAAATTTTTTAGTGTAAACCAGTTTTTATAATTTTCTTAAAAGATTTGAATTGTTATAAGGTGGTTTGAACCATATTTCTAAAGGACTTCTTATTCTTGAAAAATTCTTAGAATTATGTTTGATAAGAGGAATGGATAAAATTAAGAAGGAAGGATAATATAAAAACTCAAAGTGCCAAAAATAAAAAGTAAAGATCTAGTTTTTCTTTTATGTCTAGTAGAAGAGAGGAAAAAGAGGAGAGATATGTCTTTGTATTGAATGAGACGTACTTAAAGGTAAGATAGTACATTTGAATCTTTTCTTTTTTTTAAACATTTTCTCTCCCATTTTTCTTTCTAAAGTCATGATGATTAAAAAGTTAGAAGGATTAAAAAATGGTGGGATCCATGAAATTTTACTTATTTTCTTCCTATTTTCCTCTGTACCAAAGACTCAATATTATCCTTTTTTACCTCTAAAATACCTCTAATAATTTATTTTCCCCCACTTTTCTGCTCTACCAAATGAAGCAGAATGATCAAATAAAAAACATAAAACAATATGAAGAAATTTTATTAAAAAGATACAATTTTAACGATTAAATCTTTATAAAAGTCTGTTACTTTATTCTATTTTATTTAATATTTTATGATTTTAATTTAATTTGATGGTTAAAAGATTGTACGTAAATTTGCTTACTTAAAAATTTCGTCTTTATCAGTTTCGTCGGGTGATAAAGATTATTTTACAGACCCTGCAACGGAATTCTCTTTTTTTTTTTTTCTGATCTAAAGTTTCCAGGACAGACAAACAAACAAAATCTCTTATTTGAAAAAGATAAATAAATAAAAAGGGTGCTTGAGAAAAACAGTTAAAACTGAAATTTTTATACTAAAAATTATAATATATAAAAATTTTTATTGTAGTTTATTTTTTTAATTATTATAACAACTAAAAATTTTATATTACAACAACTAAAAATTTTAATTAAAACTAATTTTATCAAAAGACTTCTTAAAATGTCATAAGAGATGAGTTTGGGGTAAGTTCTGCCGCAGCTCACGGATTAAAAATTTCGTCTTTATCAATTTCGTGCGGTGATAAAGATAATTTTACATACCCTGCAACCGGATTCTTTTTTTTTTTTTTTATCTAAAGTTTCCAAGACTGACAAACAAACAAAATCTTTCATTTGAAAAAGATAAATAAATAAAAAGAGTATCTAACAAATATGGTTGAAACTGAAATTTTTACAATAAAAATTATAATATATAAAAACTTTCTATTATAGCTTATTTTTTTCTCACTATAGTATATAAAAATTTTATATTATAATAATTAAAAATTTTAATTAAAATTAATTTTACTGTAACACTTCTTAAAATGTCACAAGAGATGAGTTTGGGGTATCTACCGCAGCTCACGGATTAAAGTCGTAGAGATGCACGAAGTTATTTTGGGACCATTTTAGCTATAAACATAAATGTTGGTTGGTCAAAAAGAGAACGTGTGATAATTTTTTTAAAAAGAGAAAAAAGACGTCATAAATGAAGAGGTACAGAGACAGTTGGGTGTGTCTGTACTGTACCACACTAGAATTTATCTTTTGGGAGTTCATGTCTGGCAAAGATGCTTTGTATTGTACAAGAAAATAAATAATGCTGGCCAGACCTCTTGTTTGTCGTTTTTCGTTCCCCTCAAACGGCGCCTTCACCTTGAAATTTTTCGCATGAAGCATTAATTTCAAGGGAACGTGGCTCATAATTCATGTTTTCTCTGTCCTAGGCAAAGCTTATTTACAAGAGCAATTCTATAAAGCCCCGCCCGGTTAGAAAACATTTTGTATTTACTAAAGGCATCTTTAAAATGGCCATTAAATTGGGCTACAACCCAACTTCAAAGGAACTCTAAATTCGAGTTGTGAACAGTGAGGCTCTATTTATAGAGCTATACTGTGCACTTGGTGCATATCTTTTTTTTTTTTTTTTTAGTTTTTTTAGAGTTTATTAATAAAAAATTGACCCATTTGGTATTTTTATAATTATTTGTAATAAAAAAAAATTATTATTTTAAATATATTATTGCAATAATATGTTACATAATATATTATAAGATGATTGGTGAAATAGCTTAACTGTTGATAATTAATTAAAAAAAAGAAGATAGAGGAAATATTCTTTTTAGACTAAGGTTTGAAATTATGAGTTGGAGGTAAAGATAAAATTTGGAACGAAAGTTGCATCATTTTGGTGCAAAAACAAATCTATTTTGAAGCAATAGGTTGGAGATGGTCTTAAGGTATTGGAAACTAGTGTATCTGTATATAAATTACTAGCAATTTCTTTTAATATTTAAGGTTTTTAGGGCATGTTTTAGAGAGAATTTTTCTAAAACTTTTTTTTTTTGACTTTTTGGGTTTGAAATGTGCTTCTAAAAATGTTTGAATGATTTGTAAAAAGAACTTTCAATTAAAGCCACAAAATGTAGCTTTTATACAAAGCACTTCTAAACCTTTCAAAAAGAAATAATAAAAAAAACTCTTCTTAATAAAATTTGAGTTTGTATAAGAGTTCTAGTAATACACTATAAACTTTTTTCCTAACAATTTTATTGTTCATTAGAGCAATTTAAAAACAATTTAATCTATTAAGCTCTTTTAAAACAGAGTTTCAAATATTTACCGAAAAACTATAACTTTTTATTTTTCTTCTTAAACTAATTAAAACAAGGATAACGCTTTGTGAAACGTCATAGTCTTAGAATTTTGCCGGTTACATAATAATTGTAAAATGCCATAGTCTTACAACTTTATTTAAACTGCAACTATAACGTATTTTTACTTTATATTAAGTTACATATAAGCTTTACATTATTTAAGTTTAAACTCTAGCGGAACAACTAATATGGTGTGTCATACTCGTGCCTGTCTTTTGTTTCAGTAACAGTAAACACATGATTGCCTCATGTTTTTGGCTGGGAGGCGCGCGCAAAGGGAATTAAATTGACAAAGAAGGCAGCCGTGCTTGAGATTAACTGCAGTAAAAAAAAATAGCAAAAGGAAACAATTGCATTGAAGATGAAAAAGGGATTGTTTGAGCTGAACTTTAACTTGGGCTTGGGCTTAGGCTTGGGCTTCGATCATTCAGGGTTGGGTCTACACCTCCACTCCCTTTTCAACGTGGGGGCCGTTGTCATGAGATGGCCTTGACAACCTAATTGAAGGCCCAATATCTTACAAAAGAAAAGAAAAAAATCCAATTATCGCTAAAAGTAACATTATGTGTATTTTTCTCTTAATACTTTCCATATTTATAGTGAATGATTCTAAATCACTATACTTATATAATGTTTTAATAGGAAAATTGCACAAAATAACAGTTTCAATTTAATATAATCAAATAGCATAGTATTAATTCTTAATATAAATAAACAACACATTTTAAAAAATATTTATATACATAGCATTTTTAAAATCACGTGTTCTTTTTAAATACCTAAATTTATAATTTTACTTCTTTCTTTTTCTTCTTTTTCTTCTTCTCTTTATTTTTATTTTTGTTTTTATTTCGTTATTGCTCCGTGTTTTTCTCTGTCATTTTACACCAAAATAAACTTTATTTTAATCTAAATAGATTATTTACTAAACATTATTATATTTTGTCTATTTATTTTTATTCCCAATAAATGATGGTCTAATTTCCTCTTTCTTCCATGTTAATATTGATTCTACTATCGTTGGACACGAGCATGGTTCTCAATATAAAACTTTTTAGAGTTTTTTTTTTAATGATATTTGATCTATCGTTAATGTCATAATGATAATAAAGTTAAAAACAAAAGTGTGGAAATAAAATAGAGTAAACATGTCGATGAGAAGATGTATAATTTTGATCAATTGTGTATCATTCAGATATTGATAATAATTTTTTTTTAAAAAAATCAATATAACAAGAATGACATGGTGGATTTGTATCAATTTGTGTCACTGAAATTCTGGATGCGCTATAAGCTTAATTGAAACTTCTTTTCTTATTTTCTTTGCATCTATGATGCTACGAAATATTAAATAAATGCTATCAAGTTTAATTGAACTAAAAACGAATTTGAAAGAGATTTGCCCACTTTAAAACTGTGTAATACTAATGGTTTATATTTAATGACTTGTTAAATTTTTCAGCATCTGTTTAGTTACTAAAATATTGGAGGATGCTTTGAGAAAAACAAAAAAAGGGATGATGCGAGCGAGTTTAATGAAATAAAAAGAAACTTGCTTTTTTAAAAAAAAAAAAAAAACTTAAAGTGAAGGATTCAAACTTTATACTTTTTTATAAAATCGAGTGTGAAATTATCATTCAACTATAGATGCAATCACAAATTTAATAGAGATTTGTCAATTTAAAACTGCGTATATTTTTATTTTATCGTCCTACATAATGGTTCAAATTTTTAAAATATAGTATATTGAAAGGCCTATAAACAATTCCGGACGTCTTAAAAAAAAATTGAACATGATGTCTCAATCTTTAGTTTACACAAACATAAAATATCGAGTAGATTAATAAAAAGAAAAAAAAAAAGCTGATTTTTTTAGAGCAACACTTTATTGGACTTTTGATTATTGCAACAGTCAAAGTTCAATGAAGTGTTTTAAAAATTTCCATCAAAATGTAAAAAAGTTATAGGGTCTACAAATAATTTTACTCATAGTAGGCATTCTTTCGTGTTCAACTTTTAAAGAAAAGAATTGTATAGTAGGACAAAAGACTAATCATATCGTATAATTTAACTAATGATAAATATATGAAAATCTAAAGGTATGAGGAATGTTTGCTCACTGAAAAGAAATTAAGATTTATATTTTATTTAAATGCTATAAAATTTGTTATTAACTTTTTTCTTATCATATATTCAATTTAAAACGATAAAAATGACATAGAGCTAAATATAAGTAAATTAAAAATGACAAATTCACTAAAACTTTCATAAATAAATTTTGTTTATTTTCATGAAATTCTAATGCAACTTATTTATAGTCGGTTTTTTTTTACTCTACCACAAATCTCAACATTTACAAAAAAAAAAAAAAGGCATTCTTTTGAATAAAAACCCCCAAGTTTACACACTCTAGTTGAAATATAAAATAGCCCTTAAATTTATACTATCAGAAAATTCACTTTCAAAATTTCAATTTTTGTTGTGCCCCTTGCACTTTAAGGTCATATTTTTTGAGGAAAGGTCATTTCACTTTTTTATTTTAATAACTTTTATTTTTATATGAATTTTGAATTAGCCTTACTTAATTCATCAGAATTTTCATTAAAAATTAATTGAAAAGGAGGATAATAGTCTCACTTAACTTTTTTTTTTTTTTTAACAATCTACGTCAAAAACAAACAAAAAAAAAAAAGGCCTTGTGACCTTACTTAACCTCTTATTTTCCATACGTTTTTCACGAAAATTCTAGCAGATAAGATTATTTGGGATTAATTCAAAATTCATATAGCAAAACAAGAATTCTTAAAATTTAGAGGCCAAAGTAAGAATGCCCTAAAATTTAAGGGCACAAATGAGAATATTGTAAAAAAGAAAACCAAAAAAAAAAAAAAAATTCCTTCCCACCGACGCGGCATTACAATAACGCTTCTATTACCCGCCAATTAAAAACCATAATCACCGCGCCTTTCTTCCTTCGCAGTTCTTTTCTTTTCTTTTTCTTTTTTCTTTTTGTTTCAGCGTTTCTTGGTTTTCTTTATTATTAAATTAAAATCTCAATTCAATAAGAGATCTCCGGCTTCTCCGCCGCCGTAACAGAATCACCCGCCGCCGCCGCCAGCGATGGGTTCTTTGCCGGCGTTGTCGTCGGACCTCCACTCCCCACATTCCCTTCCCAAACAACAACCTCAATCCGCCATCGACTCCACCACACTCCTCAACCTCTTCAAGTCCCAGCAAGACCACCTCAACTTCTTCTTCAACAACCTCGACATCTCCCAAACCCTAGATTTCACCCTAAAACTCCTCAACTGCGACGGCACCATCTTCTTCTCCGGCGTCGGCAAGTCCGGCTTCGTCGCCCGCAAGATCTCCCAGACCCTCGTCTCCCTCGCCGTCCCCTCCGCCTTCCTTTCCCCCGTCGACGCCCTCCATGGCGACATCGGCATTCTCACCCGCCGCGACATCCTCGTCCTCTTCAGCAAGTCCGGCAACACCGACGAGCTCCTCAGGCTCGTCCCTTGCGCCAAGGCCAAGGGCGCCTTCCTCATCTCTGTCACCTCCGTCCAGGGGAACGCCCTCGCCGCCGCTTGCGACATGAATGTGCATTTGCCGCTTGAAAGAGAGCTCTGTCCTTTCGATCTGGCGCCGGTCACTTCGACCGCGATCCAGATGGTTTTCGGCGACACGGTGGCGATCGCGCTCATGGAAGCCAGGAATTTGACCAGGGAGGAGTACGCCTGCAATCACCCGGCCGGTCGGATCGGCAAAAGCCTCATATTCAGGGTATGGAGTATCTCCTCCGATCAATCGTTCTTTATTTCTTTATTTATTTATTTTGATTCCGAATTTGATTTGATATTTGTTGGTAATAAATATTTGGAATTGTGTCGATTTCGCTGTTCATTGTTTTCTGATTATTAGCTTTGATGTTGATAGGGTTGTTGGTTTTTTCCCCTTATTTTTATTTGTTTATTTTTTCTTTTCTGAATCTAACTTTATATATAAGCTCTTTCCGCCGTAAGTGTTCCGAAAGTTTGAAACGTTTCTCACGAAAAGAAAGAAATGAACAAAAAGAAAATTTGGTTTTGCATTCGAGTGGACCAACGAAAGTTTCATTCTGTTTGAATCTGGAGCTACTTTGTTTGTGTCTGAATTAATGATTCTTATAAGTTTTTAGCATTCAAAATGAAATTTGATGGGAATTTGTCTTATTTTATGAATTCTGTTTTAGATTTAGGTTGTGGATTAATCTATAAAGAAAATTTGGAGAAGTCAAAATGCGCTCGATCTGGAATTGAGGAAATGTAGGAACTTGCATATTGATGGTGTGGTATGTTCAATTGGTGCAGGTTAGCGATGTTATGAAGAAGCAAGATGAGCTACCTGTTTGCAAGGAGACAGATTTGATAATGGATCAGCTTGTTGAGCTGACAAGTAAAGGATGCGGTTGCTTGCTTGTTATAGACGAAAACTATCATTTAATTGGCACATTTACCGATGGTGATCTGCGTCGTACTCTCAAGGCAAGTGGGGAAGGCATCTTCAAGCTCACCGTTGGTGAAATGTGCAACAGGTAATGAAAGGGGACTGACTGAATCCATTCTCTTTAGTGCGTGAAAAAACCGTTTTCCGTACATTTTAACTACTGGGTTCCAATATTGTGAGTACATTGCCGTCCCAATACTTCTTTGCAGCCCATGTAAATTTGAATGTTGCGTGTTTTAATGTTGCTTGTGCATAATTTCTTGCTCACAGTTCTGAATGCTTCTTTTTGCCTGTCATTGGCAAAATGCTTGTGCATAATTTCTTGCTCACAGTTCTGAATGCTTCTTTTTGCCTGTTAATGGCAAAATAGTTTGACGCTCGAGTCCTAAGCATTTTCCACTAAAAAAGAACACTAAATGCTTGGTTTCATACAAAACAAATAGGGTGAGAAATAATATTGATTTGTTCATGTTATATACTAATAGCTTTTTGGTCAATTTAGGAACCCAAGAATCATTGGTCCAGAAGCAATGGCGGTCGAGGCAATGAAAAAGATGGAGGCTCCACCATCTCCTGTGCAGTTTTTGCCTGTCATCGATCATCAAGACAAATTGATCGGTATCGTCACGTTGCATGGATTGGTTTCAGCTGGCCTTTGAATTTAATGTAGTGCAATTTCTTTCACTTACACATGTATTGATATTTATTGGAGTTATTCTTTTTGTACCTGTTAATATTATAATTCATCCCGTAGTATCGAATGAAATTAACTATTATTACTTAGATTGTATTAGCAATATTGCCCCAGATGTTCATGTTTGCTGGTCATCCCCAAAAGTCTGAAGGTTTTGTCCATTCATTATACAAACAAATATGTGCGTTTCAGACTTATTTCTACAAGAAATTCCTTAATATTTCTCAAAGGTGTGTCAGTATGCGTCTCGTTTCGTTCCTCCAATAGTTTATTCATTTTGTTTTTTTAAGTTCCACAACACTGGTGAGTGGTCAACATGGAAACAAATGTTCTTGTGCGGATAAGGCAACTAATTTTATAAGTCTCTGTCCAACATTACCTCAAAAGTAGCACGTTCTTCACGCACATGGCAAGGTTTTTGGCCTCACCACATAAACACAATTTCTGTTTGGCTGGTTGCCATGTGCAGGGGTTTTATTTGAGTTTCCAATTGAAAGCATCAAAGCAACATAAATGTCAGTAACGGGTGGGTCTAACGAATTAAATTACTGTTGGAGTGCTTTTTATGTCCACGACAAGATTTGCCTGAGCAGAGAGAAAATATCATTCTTGGGGGTCCGTTAGTTGGCCCTCAATTTTAGAGTAAGTTTAACAATGCAAATAGAACCAGAAGTAAGAATAATTTTACACTGTAGCTTACTTTTAATTTATACTATAGCATGTAAGACATTTACACTATAGCAATTAGAATGACATTTTCTGAACAAAAATTGCCCAACGCTCTTTTAATTTTCAACAGTGAAGTCTTATTACAGGCAATGCAAAGTTCAGTTTCTCTCTTTTTTCAAGGAACAATTTGGCTGGTCCTTATGTTCTGAATTTGCTTACACACACACTGAGCAAAAAGGATTGGACAACTTTTCAGCTATTCATGATGTAGTCTAAAAAAGTGTTACTAAACAGGATGAATTTCTTCATTGATTCTATAATGTTTTACAAAACAAGGCTATGGCATAACGCTCAATAAAATAAGATATAGTATATAGCTTGGACAGCTACCTTCCAAATCTCATGTCATTAAAATGTAATTACGTTAAATTTCAACATTTCACATGACAAATTTTTCAGCGTCGGTCAGGAGAGAGAAAATGATTGTAAGAGGCTTTGAGCTGTAGGCTTCATATTCTCGAGTCAGCTACTTGAAAACCTTGCAAAAAATGTTGTTCCTTTATGCAGTGGACAAAAGACCGTCAGTTAGAAAGCATAAATGAATCTAAAACTTGAAGCCAAGATCCATCTCCCCGTTGCTGTCGGATTCTTCCGAACTAGTTTTGATTGAACTTCCAGACGAAACTTCAGATGTCCCCTCCTTTTGTAGAAAAGAAAAAACTTTGTCAATGACAGCAGGTGCTGCCTAGTGTTTTTCTTCCGGTTTGTTTGACATTGTTGTTGAGTCCGCAGCACACATATTTACGCCTGCATTACCGCAGGAAGAAAATTTGCAATTAAGGGATTTTGTTGCATTCTCTTTTGCTTTCAACTTGCTTGCTTGGAGTAGGTGTGCTTTGATCTCTTCGCTGATTCTAGGCCTCGCAGCATTTAAGGACGTTTTTGCATTCTCCGTTGATTGGAGTTTACGTGTTTTAATTTCTTCCATGATATTAGAAACCAAACCGGTAGTACTATTGGGCATTGCTACAGATTGGGAATTCTTCTCTCTTTTTTTTTTTTTTTTTTTTTTTTTTTCAGTTTATCCAAAAAGAGAGGTTGAAGATCCTACTTGCCTTGATGCTTGTACACCTTTTTTGGCCGAATAGCTGGAATTAAAAGACAATCCCAGTTTATCTTTACACCATTTGAAGACGAACTTACTTTTCCTTCCAAAGCTTCAATGAGCATGTTTAGCCCACTAATATCATAGCAGATGAGGAAAAATTTCTCAGTCCAAGCATAAGAACAAAGCTGCTTCGCATGATTTAGACACGAATACGTGTCTGCGGAACAAGGACAACCTGCTGCAGAAAAATAAAGATCAGAAAGACAAATCTTGCATTCCCTTTTTCCGGTAGCCTCAAACGTTTCATCCATCCTTCGTGTCTGCGACGAGTTGCAGAGATATTTTCTGGTGAAATCCTCACTCTTCACACGATACTACACCAAGAAAGAAACACAATACAGTTGCACAGACGAGCCGAAAATGAAGTTCAACAGTACCACGTTCACTGTTCAAGGACTTTCTCAATTCATGTATGTTTCAACTAGAATCTAGACCCTGCTATAAATTGATACTACAAATTATAAGGGTTTACCTTCAATGCCTCCTTTCCACAGGCATCTTTTCAAAGTTGATTATCAGCGGTGGGTGTTCCTTCATAAATGAAATATCCCACTGCTCCCTTACAGCTGCAGAAGCAGCTCGAAGCAAAATCTTATTATGGGATAAAGAAGTCTTCGTTCCCAACTCCCAGTAAAGTTCAACAGCATTCCGCCCATGAGGCAACCAGCCAAGGGGAGCTAAAGATGCTGTCTCGGAGCAATTAAAACCACAATCAAATGCTGAATGACATACCCCCGGGAAGACGAGAACAAATTCTCTCGGATTCTGAATGCAGCAAAAGACAGGTATCCCCTCTGAATTCAATGCAGAGGTGGATAATTCTTTTACCCGTGTTGAAATCATAATAAAAGACATATGCCCATTAGATAGCAAATAAGAGGAACTTTTTTTTTTTTTTTGGAATAAATACCCAAGCAAGTCCCGACATTCAAAAAAGAAAAAAAATGTAAAAGTTAAAATAATTCATTTATTCTTTATCTTGAACCTTCTGATGATACAAAGATATATGCAAGTACCGGCCATCTACCAACTATTAGCCAACTAACTAAAAATGGGGTTCACAATTAATTACAACTACAAAAAAAAAAAAAAAAACAAAAAATTAAGAGCTCGTTTGGTTCGAGTATTTGAATAGAGTATTTGAATGAAGATTTAAATTTTTGTGAAAAAAAATACTGTGGTAAAATGATTCGAACCGTGATTCAAACCATGAAACAAACGGACCCAAAATCTTCAACAGAATGTATACTTTTTTGCCGTGCACTCGGAAGCGTCTAAACAATAATTTTCTGTAGGAAAGAGTTACAGGCATTTCCGAATAACATTTTGTAACTTGAAAGTTGGAACCCTAAGTCATAAAGTAGGCGCGGTTATATTTGGTCAAGAGTACATGCATGATTCTTCATGAAAACGTGCAGGTGACGAAAAAAAAGGGGATATTTTTTGTCCGATGACACTATTTTTTAAGTGCATACATGTGACGACTACCAAGACTTACCTGCCTATGATGCAAATCATGCTGCTCTTCGTGTAGCTCGGCAGACAAATTCTTCAAAGCGATCTGGAACTTAAGACTGTATCCCCCGGGAATGCCATACCATATTTTTGGGGCACCCCGGTGCAAGTAACACAATGAGTACAAGTGGTGTTCAACTTTCTGGTTGTTAAATATATATATATATATATAAATAAATGAGACAATCCAGGGCAATCAGATACCCGTACATGGGTCAGTGTGCAATTTAACTTAAAATAAATATGATGCAACGGGATAAGCCTGGACAACAAAACCAAGTCAACCCCAAAGTAATCTGACACAATAAACAATCTGTTAAATCTTACCCAAAGCAAGATTCAAAAAGCACATTCCCATCGAACCCGAAGCGCAAAAATACCAGAAGTTTCACAGTTTTCTAAAGAAAGAAGAGAACCGCGTAAGGACGATACATCATTCAAGTTCCAGCCTGAATTTACAATTTTAGGATCACTAGATGTTGCCAAAGGATTGTCTACCGTTGGAAATCCACTGCCAAAAACTCCAGCGACCAACTTATCACAACAAAGAACCTTTGAACGATAACTCAAGATAAAAGGATAAGGCTACCTGCTAAAGTAGAAGACGTACCAAGAAAACTTGCTAACTAGCCGTATTCTAAAAACATACCTCAATTTCTTCAGTTGGGTTGTCAATAACGCGTTTATATTCACCTTCAATATTTTCCAATGAAGGCTCCCGTTGCTCTTTAAGCATAGTCAAACCACCATTAGAATCGGTGACTTTACTTCTACAGAAATAAATTTCTTCGAGAATCAAATCAAATCAAAATTCTATCAAGATCGTTCATGTCAAATCATTAAGAGTAATAATTTTAAATTGCGAAAGCGTACCTTGATTCATGATCTTAGATTATTGTGGGTTATTATCTTCCAATCCAATACGTATTTCTTTTGAAACTTCAATAAAGATGGGATTTCAGATAAGCAGGATATCTGTAAACTTTTTGAATTGAACGATACGTACGTATGGATATCTGTAATCTTCAATGCTATAAATTCATGTATTTTCAGTTTTGTCCATCATAAAATCTGAAAATTATAAATTGGTATCTATACATATATTAATAATAATAATAACCCATACTTCATATTAATACCCAAAAGCCTTTCAACTTTATCTTAATTATATCACTTTAATTTAGGCTTTACCTTAAGATAACATTAAACAACACATTTAAATACATATGTAAGCCCACATGAAAAATTATTTTCCAACAATCTCCCACTTGAGCCACATATGTTTCTTTGAAAAAAAATGTGTTTACCTTAGTAAACTCAACTTTTACTATCACACATAAGGATATTTCTGAACAATCTCGTCCATTGATCATACCAACATAAAACCAAAGCGGTCTTTGTCACAAATATAACGTGACTAGACCCATCAATGATCACACATATCGATATAACCAAATGACATAAATCAAGTATGGATGTGTAGCATGGAAATTACATGCAAAGTGATCTAAACATATCTATTTTCAACTGGTCCTGTCTTATATTTGAATGAGATCAAAACCGTACCAAAATCATAGTGTAAGTGAACTATATTCTTTATTTCTGCAGAAAACATATACAAACACACAGTGTCTATATATAAAGAAAAATTAGCATTCAAATACAAACTCCCACTAAACCTGCATATCATCAAGTAACTGAACACCCATGTGAGCAGTATGCTCATGAAAGACCTTGGGTGGAAGCCCTTTTGTAAGCGGATTCGCTATCATGGAGTTTGTACCAATACGTTCTATAGACACCTGACCACTCTGAACTCTTTCTTTAACAACAAGAAACTTAATCTCTATATGCTTTGACTTTGAAGAGCTTCTGTTGTTGTTGGAATATAAGACTGTAGATTTATTATCACAAAACAACTTAAGTGGTCTTTCTATACTTTTCACAATCCGCAGCCCAGTGACAAAGTTTTGCAGCCATATTCCATGATTGGATGCCTCATAACATGCTATAAATTCTGCCTCTATAGTAGAAGAAGCTATAAATGACTGCTTAGCACTCCTCCAAGAAATAGCTCCTCCAGCAAGGAAAAAAATATAGCCTGAAGTGGACCGACGACTATCTTGACATCCAGCAAAATCTGAATCTAAATAACCAATGATCTCGAGTTGGTCTGACCTTCTATATGTAAGCATGTGATCTTTTGTTCTTTGTAAATATCGCATAACCCGTTTGGCTGCTTTCCAATGATCCATTCTAGGGTTACTCAAATATCTACCCAACAATCCAACAATGTATGCTATATCTGGACGAGTACAAACTTGAGCATATATTAGACTCTTAACAGCTGATGCATATGGGATTTTTTTCATTTCTTTAACCTCAAGGTCGTTCTTAGGACACTGACTTAAACTGAACTTATCTCCTTTAGCCACAGGGGTATCTTCTGGTTTACAATCCTGCATACCAAATCTTTTAAGTACCTTTTCGATACAGCTCTTTTATGATAATCCAAGTATGCCCCGAGAGCGATCTCGGTGTATTTTAATTCCTAACACAAAAGAGGCGTCACCAAAATCTTTCATTTCAAATTTCTTTGATAGAAATCTCTTGGTTTCGTACAATAAGCCTATATCATTGGTGGCAAGCAGTATATCGTCAACATGCAATACCAGGAGAATACACTTACTCCCACTGAACTTATGGTATATACAGTCATCTTGAAACCGAATAAGACTATCATTTGATGAAATTTGTAATACCATTGACGAGAAGCTTGCTTAAGCCCATAGATGGATCTTTTTAATTTGCAAACCATCGTCTTTGGGTCTCCCGACTCAAAGTTTTCTAGCTGCACCATATAGATCGTTTCATCGATGTTACCATTTAGAAACGCCGTATTAACATCAATCTGATATAGCTCAAGATCAAAATGCGCTACAAGTGCCATAATTGTCCTAAAAGAGTCTTTCGTTGAAACCGGAGAGAAAGCCTCTTTATAATCAATGCCTTCCTTTTGAGTAAAGCCCTTTACAACAAGACGAGATTTATATAGCTCTACATCACCATTCGAATCCCTCTTGGTTTTAAATATCCATTTACAACCAATGGGCTTCGCACCTTCAGGCAATGGAACGAGATCCCAAACGTATTCATCCTTGGTGTAGACCTTCTTCATCAAGCGTACCTTGATTCATGATCTTGGATTGTTGTGGGTTATTATCTTCCAATCCAATACGTATTCCTTTTGAAACTTCAATGAAGATGGGATTTCAGAGAAGCAGTATATCTGTAAACTTTCTGAATTGAACGATACATACGTATGGATTGGGGACTATAACCAGAATAAATAACTTTAGTTATTTTAATATATTTTTAGTTTTATCCATCATAAAATTTAGAAATTACAAATTGGTATCTACACATATATTAATAATAATAACAATCTATACTTTATATTAATGCCCAAAAGTCTTTTAACTTTATCTTAATTATATCACTTTAATTTAGATTTACCTTAAGATAGCATTAAGCAACACATTTAAATACACATGTAGACCCATATGAAAATTATTTTCCAACAATACTGACTCTTGAAATCATCTGCATATATCTTAAAGGTTTCTGCAGAAAATTCTGGACCACACGCTGATTCAAAGTGTTGACCACTATCAAAACATCCAGGACCAGTTCCACGATGAATTTCCATGTATAAATTACCATATGCATAATCCAAACCTATCCCCAAGGTTCTTCTTCTCTTACCCTGCATATCTTCAATAAAACTTGCTGTTTTACTTTGTGAACATGAAACTCGAACCCCATCAATAAATTGAACATGGGCAACAAATTTAAAACTTTCCCATATGTTGTTCTTTTCCTTGATAACACATCGAGGATTCCAAGAAGGAGGAGGAACAACACGGCAAATTCCATAGCACTCTGCGCTTGGACGTATCTCTGCAATGTACTTGATAGTGTCCTTAAATTCCCAAGTGAAACCGAACCGTCCTCGATCAATTTTTTAAGTTTTCGTTTAGCAATGAAAAAATAAATCAACCTTTATTGAGTACGTCAAATGATAAACATCATTTATCAGACTTAAAAAAAGTAATACCTCTTCTGTTGGGTTAAAAACAGGAGCCTCTTCAAGGATGTCAGTTCTTGCATCCTCAGGACGCCACCTTGCAGTTGCCTATTTGGATTTGGACAAAAACTTTAGAAGATGCGAGCATAACAGAGAAAAATACACTCAGTTCAAGAGTGAAAAATCGACCTTGAGTCAATCACTACAATCTGGACATCCACAGATAACACCCCCTGGGAGGCACGTTTTCGAAGGCTTAACCTGCAAAAAATGATTATAAATTGTATACAATAAATAATCAACGATGGAACTTCTTACTAAAAGCCCTCAATTGTTTTACGTCAATTTAATTGTGTGTGCACTTTGTTGCAATGCCTCTTAAGACCTATTCATCGATGAAGCGTGTGGACAAATGCTTAAAACATGACAAAGTTTTGAATTTCCAATACAAAGCCATGACATGTTCAGCGCTAGACAACTAACCACGCAACCAAACTGGAAAATACTGTTGAAACCCTTAAACGCTAAATAAACAAATAAATATGACCTTATCACACTGTTTGAACTCAGATTCCTCTGACTCATACTTCGCCGAGTCCGAGAGTATCTATAAGATTTAGGCTGATATGATTAAGTATCCACGGTCTACCACGCAGATATCTTTGCCAGTGTAGCATTGACTGAAATCCCAGACATGATGTCTATCTGCATCGGGCATTTTTCCGACACATCCAAGGAGTCCTTGGAATTTTCAGTTTCAGACGCAAAACCCGGAGGAACTGGAAGAGTTTTCAGACACTCACTATTCATTGTAATTTCTTCATGTTCTCTGCCCATAAGTGCTGAAACTCAAAAGGGTAGCAATTGAAATATTAAATTTAGTTAACCACTAAGTAAATTCAAATATAAGAGATTCATTGCTAAGCTTATTCAGTGCTCACAAAAGTGTAATTCTTTCTCTAACGAGGGATTATTTCAAGCAAGCTCAACAAGAGAAGGAAACCCATGATTGAACAAAGATAGCAAACTGTTGGAATTTCCCCAACACTTTTCGATCTCAATCCAGACAGAAAAGAACCAAGAACAAAACAAAATCAAGAACACAGAATTTAGCGAGATTTGGCAAAAAATGCCTACATCCTCGTGAACTCCCCTCAAAGGGAATTCGATCTATTCTCTTATTAATTCAGCCCTTGAACAATGTTTACAGAGACAACTTCTCAAGAAAAACTTTACATAAACAACAATCCTGAGAAAATTTTCTTCTTTTCTTCTCTCGTTTTTTTTTTTTTTTTTTTTTTTCTCTCTGAGAAGTTCTTTTCTCACACACACCTTTGTTTCTTAAGTGTATTCTCTTATATATATATAACACAACATTACAAGTATTCCCCAATAAAAATAAAACATGTCACTCACACATACCGACTTAAGCTACTTAATATATCAACCATTCAATGCCGTTTTCTTCATGAAGACTCTTCTTGTGCTGTCGTTTTTGGGCCTGACAATACTAAGTCATATCAGAACTGACTTTCAACAAACTCCACCTCAGTTCTCATATGACCTTCAAAGAATAGATCTCCTTTAGCTTTGAGGATCCCAGCTCTATGACCTCAACTGTCGCCCTTCATCAATCCCGAGCAAGCTTAAACATCGTTGAAACTTGCTAAGGGTAACAACCTTAGTTCCCATGTCTGTAGGATTCTGCTCAGTTGAAATTTTCTTCACATCCATAATACCTTCAACAACCTTATCTCTAATGAAATGATATTTTACCTCTACATGTTTAGTCCTGTCATAAAACACAGGATTTCTACACAAATGTAGAGCACTTTGACTGTCTGAGTAAATGGTGCTGACCCCTTTAAAGATCATAATCTCTTTAAGCAATCCTTGTATCCAGATACCTTCTTTTATAGCTTCAGTGGCTGCAATATATTCAGCCTCTGTAGTGGATAAGGCCACCACAGGTTGTAATTGTGACCTCCAACTAACACAGTTTTCACAGACAAGGAAAAAAAAAGCAGTTGTTGACCTCCTGCTATCTCTGTCTCCAACATAATCTGCATCTACAAATCCTTCAACCTCCACTTCATCTCTACATTTAGAATAATGTAACCCAAGATTTGTTGAACCAGCAATATACCTCATTAGCCATTTTATGGCATTCCAGTGATATTTCCCAGGATTTGCCATATACCTGCTGAGAGTACTGATTGAGTGTGCCAACTTGTGCAAATCATGGAATACATAATTGAGCCTACCGCATTTGAATAAGGGACTTGAGACATGTACTGTTCTTCTTCAGCACTTTTAGGACATTGATCTTTTGACAACTAGAACTGAGAAGTAAGAGGCTGATTGTTGTGTTTTGCTCCTCTCATAGAGAATTTATCTACTATCTTCTCAAGATAAGCTTTTTGAATCAGGAACATCTTCTTCTGCTTCCTGTTCTTCCCAATTGAAATTCCCAAGATCTTTTTAGCATTTCCCAGATCCTTCATATCAAATTTGGACATCAACATCTCCTTCATTTCTCTAACCTTTTCTATATGTTTACTGATAAGTAACATATCATCTACATAAAATAAAGGTATTCAGCCTCTAAAACATCTTCTCCTTTGAAATAGAGACAAGGGTCCTAGCAACTACTTAGGAAACCCTGCTACTACATACAAGAATTAAACCTCTTATTCCATTGTCTTGGGGATTGCTTCAAACCATACAGTGATCTTTTCAACAAACACACTAGGTCTTTTCCTTTTTGCACTTCAAATCGCTTCGGCTATTCCATATAAATAACTTCTTCTAATTCTCTATGTAAAAAAGCTGTCTTCACATCCATTTGTTCCACTTCTATATCCAAGTGAGCTACCAGTGACAACATAATCCTGATAGTCTTGTACTTGACAACAGGTGAAAATATTTCATTAAAATCCACACCTTCCTTTTGAGTAAATCCTTTTGCTACCAACCTGGCTTTATACTTGACTGGTTCAGCCTCTGATCCTCCTTCCTTTAATTGGTAGATCTATTTACATGCCACAGTTGATTGACCCTTCAGCCTCGTAACTATTTCCCAAGTATGATTTTTATAAAGAGAATTCAGCTCTTCCTTCATTGCTGTGACCCACATTTTTGAGTCTTTACTTGCCAAGGCTTCTTCATAAGTTTCAGGTTCAAACTTACTCAAGTCTACTGCAGTCATAAATGCATAAGCAAGCAGATCTGTGAGAGCATTAAAACCATATCTTTGAGTGGGCTTGATGGCTCTTCTATGTCTGTCTCTAGCAAGCTTATAGTCCCTCAAGGAATCAGCCACTTGTTCCTGGTTTGGCTCCTGCTCTTAACGTAAATCATGATTTAAGCTCCTAAACTTGGCTCCGTTCTGAATTTCCTCTGTTTCTTCAGATTCTCGCGTTTCTTGGACTAAAGTATCATGAACAGGCTCCACCTAAACTTGTGACATTTGCTCCACCTGATTTATATCCATTTCAACTTGACTTTCAACAGTACCTGCATTGTTAGTACCAAAAGACTCCTTTCTTGTAGAAATATTAGTCTTATGCAAATAAGGAAATTCATTTTCATTGAACAGCACATCCCTGCTTATTATAGTTTTAAATCCATTATTTTGATTTACCCATAGTCTATATCCTTTTGTTCCAGAAGGATATCCTAAAAAAAAATGCACTTAATGGATCTTGGTTCTTATTTACCTTTTGACTGATGTGCATATGCAGAACAACCAAAAGGCTTGAGATGCATTAAACTTGGTGGTTTACCTGTCCCTTTTTCCTCAGGAGTTTTAAATTCTATTGCACTAGAAGGACTCTGATTGACTAAATATGTAGAAGTCATTACTGCTTCACCCCAGAAACTTTTAGGTAATCATGAGTTGAATAGCGTGCACCTGGACTTATTCATAAGGGTCCTATTCATCCTCTCAGCAACACCATTTTACTGAGGGGTTTTTCTTACTGTTCTATGTCTTTGAATCCCTACTTCCTTACAGTATTATCAAATTCTTCATTACAGAATTCAAGACCATTTTCAGTTCTTAAAGTTTTAAATTTTCTATCTGTTAAATTTTCCATTAAAACTTTCCATTGTTTAAATTTACTAAGTGCATCATTCTCGTTTTTCATCAAATAGATCCAGACTTTATGGGAAAATCATCAACTATAGAGAAGAAATATATATTACCTCTATGTGTTGCAGTCCTTTCTGGTCCCCATAAATTTGAGTGAACATGCTTCAAAATTGCCTTTGATTCATGCCTGCCAAGACTGAATTTAAGTCGGTGCTGCTTGCCAAGTATACAATGTTCACAAAAGTCCACCTTGCTAATTCTTCCCTTGCCAAGGAGCCTTTGATCTTGTAATGCTTCAAGACCTCTTTGACTCATATGCCCGAGTCTTCTATGCCACAACATTGCTCGAGAGTCTTCAGGGGCTTCTGCTATGGCAGTCTTTCCTACAAGTGTCTCAGCCATCATATGATATATTCCTTATTTCTTGGTGCCTTTAATTACAACCATGGCACCTTTAGAAATCTTCATAGTGCCTGCTTCAATCTTGTTGGTATAGCCCAGATCATCCAACATTCCTAATGATACTAAGTTTCTAGTCAGACTTGGCACATACCTGACTTCCTTCAGATGTCTAATAATCCTATCAAACATCTTGAAATTCACTGTTCCAATGCCTTCAACTTGGCATGTGTGACTATCCCCCATCATTACTTTTCCTCGATTTATAGGTTTGTAATCAGAAAGCCAGTTTTTGTTGTAAGTCATATGATAAGTGCATCCAGAGTCAAGAATCCAATCTTAATTGTGACTGTCAGCAGAAGCAATGAGGACCTCTCCATTGTCATATCCGTCTCCAGAATTTGTTGAATCACCATATTCACTATTTGTTGCATTCTTTTCTTTATTTTTCCTTATCCAGGCATAACATTCTTTCTTAATATGCTCTATCTTCCCACAGTAGTAACACTTCTTGGAACTATTTGGTCCTCTAGAGAAGGACCTTCCCTCACCCCTGCTAACACTCCTTGAGCGTTGATTGCTTTTCCTGCTCTGAGTCCTCCCTTTTGCAAGATAATTTTCTCCATTGGATGAATGTTTTTCCGATTTCAACTCCAGATTTCTTGATCTCAAGGCATCAAGACCTCTTCTAAAGTGATGGATGTCCTTCCATACTTGATAGCAGTTTTTACTTCTTTATATGAATCAGGAAGTGAGTTTAGCAAGATAATTGCTTGATTCTCATCACTTAGAGCTTCATTCTCTCCTGCGTTAGCCAATTCTATATTCATCCTCAAGAACTCATCAAGATTCTGATCCATGCCTTTTGCTGTAACCATTTTAAAACCAAACAATCTTTCTTTCAAAAAAATCTTATTAGTTAGTGATTTCTTTTGAAACAGTTCATCTAATTTACTCCAGATCTTAGTCGGTATGTCTTCCTTATCAACAACAAGCCTTATAATCGAATCGGTTAAGTGAAAAATGATTATACCTACTGCAATTTCCAAGACTTCTTGTTTCTGCTCCTTGGAGAAATTTTTTGGGAAGTTAACAGGACCATCGAGGGCCTTCAGTACCTTTTGTTGTGCCAGCAATCCTTTAATTTTTCTTCTCCAGATTCTGAAATCCCCGGTTCCATCAAACTTCTCAATACCTACCTTCATCGTGTTCATGATGTTTGATGAGATGCCTTCAAGACCAGATTCTTGAATCACCGATTTAGTAACTTCTTCTTTTTCTTCCTTGAAATTACTTGAATCCAAGGAAACGTCTTCAGAATCTTGAGGATTCGTCAAGTCGATTCCTTGAGTTTGCCCTAAACCTTCTTCCAGTTCGTCTGCTTCTTTGATTCTTTCAAGATCGAATTATCAGCCTTGAATCCTAAAGCTCTGATACCACATGTTGGAATTTCCCCAACACTTTTTGATCTCAATCTAGACAGAAAAGAACCAAGAACAAAACAAAATCAAGAACACAAAATTTAGCGAGGTTTGGCCAAAAAATGCCTACGTCTTCGTGAGCTCCCCTCAAAGGGAATTCGATCTATTCTCTTATTAATTTAGCCCTTGAACAACGTTTACAGAAACAACTTCTCAAGAAAAACTTCACATAAACAACAATCCTGAGAAAATTCCCTTCTTTTCTTCTCTCGTTTTTTTTTTCTCTCTGAGAAGTTCTTTTCTCACACGCACCTTTGTTTCTTAAGTGTATTCTCTTGTATATATATAAAACAATATTACAAGTATTCCCCAATAAAAATAAAACACGTCACTCACACATACCGACTTAAGCTACTTAATATATTAACCATTCAATGTCGTTTTCTTCTTGAAGACTCTTCTTGTGCTGTCGTTTTTGGGCCTGACAATACTAAGTCATATAAGAATTGACTTTCAACACAAACAAAACACAAGGAAACCAAAAAGGAACCAAAAAAAAAAAAAAAAAAAATCAAAACAATCTCTAAAAGGGTTGTAATATGAAATAAAAATTTAAACTTTACAGACAAATGAACATCCAAAATTTTAAAAGGGTGTTTAGCGAGTCCATTCCAACCAATTACCAAATACAGTGGTACAAGGCTCTTAACAACTTAAATAAAGAGCAAAAATTTATCGTAGTGTAAAACTTTTGTATTATATAGTTTTTAAACCAAAATTTTCAGTTCCATTCTATATTAGCCTTTGAGCAGAACAAGGAAAAATCAGCCAAAAAAAAAAGAAAACAAAGAATAAAAATCTTGTAGGAGTAAACAATTGGCATGATAAGAGTTGGGTTCTCTTCCCCGGTCGATTATAAACTGCAAAAGCACAAAAAGAAAAATACTTTGGCCAAAGATCGAGTGATTTTGAGAAATGGCCTCCGGCCAAAATTTTTTTTGAGAAATAGTCCACTTTTTTTGACAGTTTTTGACACAAAAAAGGCTTTTTGGACATCAAAATAGTTCCAGTTTTTTTTTTTTCAACATGTTGAGATTTCTTATTCTGCTACAGTCATTTTTCTTATTTTGTTGAAAAAAACTGTGACAGTTTATCTACATAAAAAAACATATTTTTTTTTATTTCAAAAAAAAAAAAACCTTTTACCCAATTTGAAATTTTTTTTTGCCCTTTCATCAAAATCTTCCCCAAAGATCTAAAAAAGAGTTCTGGTAAAGCACAATAGCTTTAGTTCCTACTTCGTCAAAAGAAAAAAAATAAAAAAAGGGCTCATGGTCGTCAGATTAGGAAAGATGACTAAGAGAGAAGTGGGTTTTGCAACGAGAGTCGAACTGCGTCGGACAACGGCACAAGAATTTTTTTTTTCCCTTTTGGTTTTGCCTTCTTTCTTTCCTTCCTTAATCTTCTCTCTCTCTCTCCCTCTCTCTCTTTTTCTTTTTCTTTCTATTTTTTTGGGTGAAAATATAAAAGAGAAGTTTTTATAATGAGACGTAACTTTTTAAAATATCATTTAAATAAATATAGCTTTAAAAATGTAGCATGTAATTTTTTATTTCAAAAGCTATGGTCCGAGGCCTATCAATGGGCCCTCGTATTTGTTGAAAAGTATAGGCCTCAAAAAGTAGCCCGTGTGGCATAGAGCGGTTAAGGTTGGATTTTTGTGTTGAGAATTAGAATTTATAATTAGATGGTTTTGTAGTTAGTTATATAGCTTGTACATGTGTCAATATCAGATTGGGTTGTGGATGTAATTAGTTGTAACTAATCAGTTAGTCGTAAGGAAACTCTCAGCTAAGCAATAACAGATTTCCTTCGTATTTATGAGTGTCTTTTTCTCCTTTCAAGATTGTCCACACAAACCAAACAACTTGAAACCTCTATGAGATTAAACGAAAAAATATTGGGATTTTAAAAAATTTTCATTAATATTATCTTTTAAAACTTACGTTTTATTAATGTCATATATGCTCGAAACTTATTAAGTTACTAAAAAAATATTATCATAGATGAGAGAGAGAAAAAGAGAATTTAAAAAGTGTAAGTATTTGTCTATTTGAATTGGTTAGGAAAAAAAATTTAAACAACTCACACTAATTAAAATTAATTTGAGTCATGGTATGTCTCAATTTCTTTTAAGAATGACATGAATAAACATATTTTTTAAAAGTGAAGCATAACATGTAATTTAATGTTAAGTTAAAGTAGGCTCTGTTTCCTTTTATAGTGTCATTAATCACTTGTACCACTACATTTTCATAGTTCTTTGAAGTTACAGCTTCTCTAAAAGAAATATTTAATTTTACCCTTATCAAAATAGTCTCATTAGCCACCAAGGAGCCTATGTCCGTTGCAATCTCCGATTAGCCAACAAGGAGCTCATATCCTTGCAATCTCTAATCACATTGTTATAGTACACTAAAAGAACGTTGTGTTGCTTATCATGAGAGCGTGAGGAAAAAGCAGATGATGGAGAGAGAACGTGTGAGCCTGGAGTTTAAGGAGGGCAGCTATGTCATTTAGGTAACTTAAACTTATTAGTTTCAATTACTTCCAATAATAATAATAATGATAATAATAAAAATAATAATAATAAGATTCAAAAACTTCACTCTGAAAGTGATATTACTCTACTTCACCCAAAGAAATTACTCTATATGAAAATTTATTTCATTTTTTGTGTTTTAAGTCTCTCTCTCTCTCTCTCTCTTTCTCTCTCTCTCTCTCTCTCTCTCTCTCTCTCTATATATATATATATATATATATAAAATGCACATATCTACATATTTTATATCTTCACAATTCTGTACTTCTAAATTTTCAATTTACATTAAATTTATACCTTTTAGTAGCCTGGTTTTAAATTGCTAAGTTTTTTAGACTAGACTGTTTTCAAATATTTTAGAAAATACAAATCGGTAGAATCGTTATAGAACGGTTTATTTTGTTTTAAACTGTAGTTTGAGTCTTATGGTGGGGCTTTATTTTGATATAAAAGTAGTATATATGGCTCGTTTAACTCTTTAAATATTTCCCTGGACTTTTTGTGACTTTTTACTAAAATATTTGCCGTTCTTCTACGTTATTTAAATTGTAAAGTTGAAAACTTAAAAAAAAGGTATGTGTACATATATACATATATATATAAATTTGAAATAAAAATATAAAAATGAAAGCAGTCTAATAGAGTTTAGGGTTTCAAAAACTAGGCTTGATCATTTTTTAAACGATTTGATTCGATCTTGAACCGCCAAAAAATGGTTAAGATGTGGAATCATTTGGTCTGCTGATAATTTACAGTTTTCTTTGCACAATCCTACCTTTTGGGTACCAATGGATTATTTTGACTTAGATTGACAAATTTACTCTTTTACTTTTATAGTTAGTGTTTTTTGAGGAGCTATAAATAAGGGATAATTATATAGTTATACCTTCATTTTAGTTGCTTCTATTTGGTTCCTTTATTTTTGAAAACCATAAAGATATTATTTGAATTTAAAAATTTTGTTTTAATTCCATTTCTCGCACACTATGTGCAAAAAATAGGTGAAAAAGATACAACTATCCTTTATTAGACCAAATGTATTTATGAAAATATTTTATTTTCTTGAGAAAGAAATTTGATCAATATTTTAATATTTTCAAAAATAAAACTTTGTATATAAATATATTTGGCAATTGACGTTTTGTTCTAGGACTTTTATGTCTTTTAAACCTGTAAAATCGTTTTCATAAACAGTGTCTAAGAATAGCTATCTTTTTGGCAAAATTTTCTATGCATGAAAAGATATGTTTGTTCCATAGTGCTAAATTATTGGGTTGTGATAATCTTTACATGTGAATCGGACACCCTTCTTTTTGAGCTAGCTTTTGAAGATGTGTCCTATTTAGGCCCATTTATTTGACATATGTTACGGATTTTGCTTTTAGTACTAGAAAAAAAGAAAGTAAAAGTTATGAATTTTTAGTATTTATTTAGAATCATTTTTTTTAAAAAAAAATATGAGTTAAAATGATTTCAAAATTTCTACTAAATAATAAAAATATTGAAATGAAGTTTATAATGTTTTATTTAAAGTCTGTTATAAAAATTAAATTTAATGAGAAGACCTTTTTTTAAAATTCATATTTTGTAGTTTTGGCGCGAGGTTTTTTGTATAGTAAAATATTTTTTACAAATCATTTAGATATTTATAAAAACAGTTTTTAGTTTGAGAAAGCTTAAACAATTTTTAGGCAGCTCTACCAAACGAGATGCTTATTGCTTATTTTTTTTCAGAATCTCTTTAGATGAACGATCAGAACAAATTAATTTGAGAGAAAAATCACCAAACCACATTAGTATTCTTACTTAATAAGTTATTGTATTCGTTTACTAAAGCACAATACATGTTAAAACTTTCTTTTTTTAATTTTCTAAAGCAAAAACCACGCATAGGAGACTGCATTGATATGATATATATTTTTTAATGAATCCTTTCTAGAGATAAACTCTAATTTTTTTTTTTTTTGAGGGGAAGATAAACACTAATTGATAGGAGTCAGATCACATCTTGGTTACGACTTCCACGTTCATACTACCAAAAAAAACAAAAAAAAAAAACATAATAGTGTAATCATCATTCATTGAAAGGATACTCTAAATATCCGTTCCTGTGTACACATAATCCCTTAAACTCTGAGCAAAAAAAAAAAAACTTACAAAAGCGTCGTGGGAATGGGATTTAATGTTTGAAGAAATAGATAGAACTCCACTTTATCTGGACTCCTAAAGCTTAGTATTTGTGCCTTATTGAGCCATTAATGTGAATTAAGGAATTTTATGTCATTGATTGAAAATGAATATGCTTTTAAAAAAAAAAAACATTTGTAAAAATATACGGTGCTTTGAAATTATTTTACAATATCTTATCAACAATCTCCCGCCGCAAGTTTAGATAACAAGACAGCTACAATTACGCGTAATTAAAGAACCAATCATTAACAAAGATATCATTGAATATTGTACACAAATGCCCAACGTTGTACAAAAAAAAAAAAATAATAAACAAGTAAAAACTAAAAAAAACAACACAAGCTAAACACAACAATATTCTAACAATTTCCAATCAAGCTTCATCCTGAATCTGCTCCTAAAATGAAAATACCAGAAAAGAATATTTCTGCAAATCAACAAATCCGGTATATACGTGTTTTTGGTGTGTATTATATACTATATATATATATATATATGATGCATATATATGTATATATATACACACATATATATATACATTCAGTGGAAAACCATGTTGTTATCAATCTCGAATCTCATTTCATCGAAATTCGAACTAGGCAACATTTCACCATGATTTTGAGTGTTTTCCAAGCTGCTATTTTCTTCCAAGTTCATGTCCCATAAAAATCCATAATCGTCAGTACTGTTTCTGGGGCTACTACTAATGTTATGATTATCATGATGATAAGAAGCTGATCCCATGATTACCGGGTTATAATTGTTGCAGGCTAATTTTTGGTCATGGGAGAAGTAGTGAAGGCGATTAAGGAGAGATGTAGGTCCATGATGATGATGATGGTGATGATCATGACGATGAGTTGGGGTCGAGGAAAATGAGGTCGTTTGGTCGGACCCACAATTAGGTATTAGTGTTTGGTGAACAGTTGGAGGAGAAAATGAAGATGTAAGATTTAAGGAATTTGGAGCACATGATGTGTTCTCAGCCATCAAAAGTATGTCTTCATTGCTGTTCTCTGATCCCTTGCTTTTGAGAAACACTCTACACAATACCCAGTCCTCCTATATTTATGTAAATAAATCACATGAAAGATAAATTGTTATTAGAATTACTTAACTTGGTTATGGAAAAGAATATAATATTTAAGTTTTAAAAGGGCTAATCTAATTTCAAAACTAGGTTATTTACAGAAAAATGCAAGAATTAGTACATGGGTTTTTCTATTTTTCTATGAACGATCAGTACATTATATGACAAAGAAAGGAAACATAAGTAACTTTATTAAGTAGTGTTAGAGATCACCTCAACTTCAATTTTAATTTTTGATAGTATTTAAGTTGTCATCTTTTTATCCATACATATAATCTTTTAATATCAATTGCTTTGTCAAATTTTTTTAAACACACATCAATGAAAAAAATTTCACCAACTCACAACTTACATATTATGAAAGTTAGGATTAACACTATTCATCTTTGTTTAACACGTATACGATACACACGTCACACGACCACTTTCCTACCGGTTTCCTTTGCTTTTCTCTCTCTTATTTAGTCTCACAATCACATGACTGTCACTGAAAATGGCAACAGAGAGATTTTAACAAATCAAGCATGTGCATTTCACTATTCGCTTCTGTCAGAAAATAGAACCAAAACCAAAACTTTTTCTGGTTATGAGAATTCAACAAAATATCCTACCGACAAGGGACCTATTGTGTGAGATACTAAAAAGGCAGATCTATTTTAGCTCCCAGTTTAAACGTAAATATTGTAGCACTTTAAATTCTACGAGAGGAGGCACGATAACAAACAAAGCATAAGTTGTATACGCTATATATGTACGTATACCTTGTAAATTATACGGCGATCAAATTGATAAAAAATGTTAACGTAGTTATATGGAAGAAATATCTAGTCAGTGAAACTGACCTTAGGAGGCATGTGTGGAGTCTCCAAGCGGAACTCATGCATGATCCATCCAGTTTTGATGCCGTTAGGAGCTCTGTTCCTATAGAACACCAAAGTCTTCCTCATCCCTACTACTTCCCTTGTGACTGGGTCGATCACCGTACGATCTTTTCCCGTCGCTTTCCAGTAGCCAGATGTCGTCGCACGATTCGTCCGGTAGCCCGTGGCGTACTTGCGGTCGCGGAAGCTGAAGAAGTACCACTCGTTGGCGTTGAGCTTTGCCATATCTATGCATGTTGAAATAGAGGAAACTTTGCAAGTTAAAATAGAGGAAATGCCAAGTATAATTCTTCTTCCAAAGTCGACTAGTTTAAGCGCATGATATACATTGTTGCCTAAGGTAATAATACAATAATTGTAACTGTTAAGCTCATGATAGGCCTTCTGGTCAGATGAGGTGAATAGGTGATGCCTCGAAATCTTGGTCAAACATTAATTAAGTGCTCTAGTTTTTACTGTTCATGTTGTAAGTATAATTTTGCTTTCGTTGTAATCTTTTAGTATCTGCATTAACGATATATATATATATATAAAGAGATATAAATATTGGTCTAAGGCCTACAGTTTATATATATATAAAGAGATATAAATATTGGTCTAAGGCCTACAGTTGTTTTCTTAGTACATCTTAGTACTAATTAATCATGTCAGAAAGATGACGAGTCTAGTTCAGAACCCTTTTTTTTTAATTTATGAATCAACATGTATACATCTATGAGTAATGTCTAAGGGAAGTGAAATTGTCGGTATCAAACTCAAGGAAGCAAACAAACAGAGACATATGCATATATATATATATATATATCCATGCACACATATATAAATATACAGGGGGTTTGAGAGAGTTATTCAAATTAAGTTTAAATCACAGTAAATGTAAAGCTTTCATATGCTATAATGCAACAAAAATAAGCTATATAGTATAAAATATTGGTATACTATGGTATACTACAGTGTTCTGGTTAAACTCTCCCAAACATTAATATGTAAATATTTATATTTATAGTTATTCTAGTATATATCTAGGCGTGTGACGCAGGACCTAGGGACAGGTTTTTGTGTATATCGGTAAAAAGTTATTACTTTTATATATCTTGTTCACATTAATATTCTTTAGTTCCCTTGGATTTGACAGTGTTATAAGCATTAATTAAATACTTCTGTACTCCATAAGAAAAGATTTCTGTAAAGTTATATGCAATTTGAGCTTCCAGCCGAAGCTAGCACTTTCAGGGAATCTTACCCATTACTTCTTTTTTACTAACTATTTCAAAAGAGGCGTCAAAAAGTCAAATAATTTAGAAATTCATGTTCTTTGTTCAATCATTTGGAGTTACTGTTCTTATATTTACAAACGAACCCCAACAACGTTTTTCTTCCTCCAGGTTTGGCTTTTTAGGTTTAAAGATGGAAAAAATATATTATAAAATCTATTTCAAGTTCAAACTTTGAAGGAAGAAAGGTAAAATTTAGTACCCAAATAATTAAACTTTATAAAGTTATAAAGTATCATGTTATCATGGTATGTTATAGCTATATATATATGTATGTATATATATGGTCATGGACTCGGATAGATATGATCTATACACGTTATGCCCAGTGGAAAAAGAAGGGTTTTTTTTTTTTTTTTTGGGGCACATGCCTAAATAAGAGTTAGAAGAAATATTGCATGAATACAGCTCTAATTAAGGAGAGGGAATATTTTGAAAGACACGGGACTTACGTATCTGTTTATTATTTGCTCCTTTTTGGGTAACCATATAATATAGCTTTATACATATAAGTAAAAGTTAGCTTTGGAACGTTGAGGAAAAAGAGGTTTTTTAATTCTTTTACTTCTTATACATACATGATATGTATATAAATATAAATATTAATGTGCACTCCGTGTGTATTATTTCTATGACGACAAACATATTAGACTGACAGTTTGATGTAGACGTGATAACTTTAGATGGTAATTGGCACCATTTTTTTTTTTTACTGAAATAGGTTACATGAATTTTTATTTATTTTTTGTAAATAAAATATTATAAGAGGAAAAGAAATAAAGAATCATTTGATTCCGCTGGTGTATAAAAAAATTATTTACTACCTTCCAAAAGTGGCCAGAAACACTTATTGAGAATAGAGAAAAAAAGAAGAAGAAAGAAGACTCATGAATTACTTGTCTTCAACGAAAAAGAGAAATAATAGAAAGGATGTAATTGAGAAAATCTTAAAATTTTGCCAAAATTAAAATGAATTTTCTTTGTCAGAATTTTCAGTATCTCTGACAAGACCGGAGAAATATTGATGAAGGAGTTGCCAGAAATGATGAAAACTGTGTGTTTATATGAAATTGGTGTTTCAGATTATAATATAATAGACAAATACACAGAGAGAATCATTTGTTTGATTACTTTTTTTTTTACTTAGTGCTATGAATTATTATAAAAAACCATATGCTGAGAGTTGAATAAACTATCTTAACTTACAAATTCTATGAATATCATCGTAAAGATATTGTCGTTAAAGATATGCTGACATTACCAATTAATATATATATATATATATAATATATTTGTACATTAGAAAAAAATAAAAGAATTCTCTCTCTTAAAGTGAAAACATGTTTATCTCTCTTTCTTATAAGAGCTATTTATACGCCCAATATGTTAGCCAGATAATCATGAATCTTTCTTCAATTTATTCCCCAACATCTACGCTAAAAGCATGATTAATGTCAACACAAGCATATATACCACCCTCTATCAAATATTAACACAAAAAATAATAATAATAATCATATATTTATTGTAGCTAAACAGATCATGAGATGTGATGCAATCAGAAAAACAAAAGAATTTCGAACTTGAGACGAAACATGTTATTGAAAGGAAGAAGAAAGAGCATGCTGATCAGAAACAAATTTTATGATCAGATTGCGAACAAAGACTGGTGGATTGCGAAAACCGACGGAGTCCGAGTACTACTCACCGGGAAGCTGCCATGGCTCGCAAGTATGCAAGTCAATTTCAACCAAAGTGCCTTTCAAGACTTCCTCATTGCAGATCTTTTTGTAAAGATAATGGCAGACCAGCTCCTCATCACTCGGGTAGAACCGAAAACCAGGAGGCAGCGTGGCTCCAATGTCTCTCAACCCCATATTTTTTGTTCTTCAAGTACGGATGCCAAAAGGGTTAATTTGGTCGACACAAAAAAATAAAAAAAAAATTTGGAATTAATTTTTGCACAAGTATTGAATATATAATATAGTTGGTGTATAATTATGTATTTGTATGGTATGAGAAGAGGAACATGAATATGTGGGATATATGATAAATGATATATGATATATGATATATGATTTGTATGAATATTCTATTGTTTTTTTTTTTTTTTTGGTTTTTTGGTTTTGGGTTTGAGGTAGGTAGAAAAGAAAAGAAAAGAAAAGAAAAGAGAAAGAAAAGAAGCTCTTGGGTTTCGTTGGTTTGGGATTTTGAAATTAATACCGTGTAGAGGGAGAAAGGTTGGTAATATATATATAGAGTGACATATGGTTAGGATAAGTGCGTTTTCCTAGTTATAATTTCTTACAATATTCTAGTAGGCACGCTTGTGTAAGTAGTTATAGTCGGAAGTTTCAAGAAAAACCAAAGTTACAAGAAATCTTCTCTCAAGGGAATTTAGGGAAATTAAAAGACTTATAAAAAAGCCGATAATATAGCATTGAATGATGCAGCGTTCATATATGGACAAAATGCCAAGGAAGTTTATTATTATAGAAACCCTCCAAAATACCCCTTTTTAAACTCATCATATTGAATTGGATTTTATTAACACTTTGGATCCAAATTATTAAGAAAACCTTCTTTTTAACGAGAATGAACAAAAAGCCTTAATATGAATGGAGAATCACGTGTCGTATACACATAATACAATAAATTATTGCTAGTTAATCGAACACTTGTTTCCATAATTGTTTGCATTTATGCCCTTTTCTCCCCCTTTCTTAATAGGTTCAAAGGTTTTGGACTGTAGCTCGTCAATATTGTTAGATCAATATACATTAATTCTATGATTTTAATATACACGCATATATAAATATATATGATATATATATATAATTATGTGTGTACATATGTGTATATGTTTAAAGTTACAAGCAAATATATATATAAATATTTACACTGTAACATATAAAAATTTTATACTGTATAGTTTAAACTAATCCTTTAAACACCATAATAATCATATATATATATATATATATAAAATTAAAAGTTGTTCACTAGATTAAACTGATAATTCTATACGAGTTCCAACATGATCTATACTTATAATTGGTCGAGCAAGATCTGTCAGGGAGGGACATACTTACATAATTGAAAAAAAAAATACAAAAAGTAAACTTGAAAAACCAGACACAGAAAAAGAACTTAAATCAAAGAAAGAGAGAGAGAAAAACAAAATGAGATGAGAGTATCCAAGGCACGTGAACCATTTGATCAATTTGAGCTAAAACATGGGACAGCCAAAGAAAAAAATGTGTAAAATAAATTAATATAGCTGGAAAAAATAAAATGATGAATATGTTAATCATGAACTTAGATCAGAGTCCCATCTGTTCATTTTGCTATCGTCACGGGACAACATTTTGGATGGATGTGATTGGGGGGACCACAGGGGATAAGTCTCTGATGTGGGGTCCGCGTCAAATGAGCAACCAAAGAAACAACGAGTGAGCCCCATCATACATTACTGTAACGCTTATCGGAATGACTAGTTAATTTTGTGATATTTTGTTTTTGAAGCGGGTAATTGATGTCTGGAAAAAGGCAATAATTTATAATGAAAATATGGACAAAAGAATATCCGTCACAGCATGTATCCTCCTAATATATCATAATTATTATTTCGTGATATATTGAAATTATACAATGCTGACTGGAATGGGGCCATGTTCGAAGCACAAAGACATGAATGAAATACTAATAATGCAGCTGATGATCGTCTTTCTTCACTATTTAGTGAACCCCCACACCAAAAAAAAAAAAAAAAAAAAAAGCTCTCAAAGTATCTAACATCCTAATTATGTTAATTTAAAAGACATTTATACCCTCCCAATTTGGAAAAGGAACATATATTATAGAACTCGTGAGGCTGGGCCCAGCTCTTCTTATGGACCATTTAGGTCATATTCGCCCTCTATGGCCTCCAAGAATTAACACACAATAAGAGCAAATCGATGTTGATAGTCATCCTTAGATCAGAGACCCAAGTGAATTGTAAATAAAATTTTATCAATGTACTTTTCTCTGTTACAGATTTAACCTCCATGATTAGAGACGTCCAATATATGTGGTATGAATACTTGAAGTAGAAGTCTATTCCAATAAACCAAAAAAAATATTATATATGTTTTTTAATGACACACACACACATATATATATATATATATATATTAGACTATAATGATTACAAGCCCCTCTTACAAATTTACAAAATTGAGTGATAGAGTGCTTTTTGTAGGCCATTCTCTTAATTAATAATTAATTAATTACTTCTTTAATATGACTCTTGTAGGGTAACAATATTAATATTACTGTGTTTGCTAGAGAAATATGACTGATTGATGTTAAGAAGGGTCTTTCAATGTTGTACTATGATTATGTCAATATATGGGGGGGCTTAGTTTAGTTATATCTTAAGGAAATTGTAGACTGACTTATTATTAATATCTAATTACCAAAACAAAACCCTCTAGCTAGCTAATGAAAGAATGAGTAGCTAGAGTCCCTTGATGGCAACTTAATCTAGATCATGACAATAAGCCCTAAATTAACGGGAAGGAAGACATGGGGAGCCACATACAAAGGCACACGTCAACCAAGGAAAGGTGCTTGACGTGTATGATTATTGTGGGACCATGTAAACGAGACCATGCCAATTAAGCAAGGGAAACAAAGACACAAAATGATTGTGGGATTTCTAGGGTTGGGGTTGTTTTCCAAGAAGGGGAATTTCTGTTAGATGAGGATGACGTTGGAGAATGAGTGACGGCTTGATATTCCTCTCTTTGGAACCAATAATTTCATCAACCTAGCCCTCCCTCCCTTTCTCTTCTCTAGCCTTGATTCTCCTTCTCCCTCCTTTAAAACTGTCGTTTTTGCTTCACTTGCATAAGTTATGGGCTTTCATCTTGTAGGTTGCATATTTGGGACTTCACACGTATGGCGGCTTTCATTTTCCGGGACTTGTTTGATGGGATTTCTCATATCAGTGTACGTTTTGAAACTGTATATTAGATCTAATCAAAATCACAATTTATGCAGATTTGAATATGGCTAAAAGATAGACATCCACCAGTGGATTTTTTTCAGTTCTCACCAAAAAAATTACCTTCATTTTTTTAGTACAATATTGAGGGATTGAAACCACACTATATCAAACTCAAGTTCCATCCTATTTTATTCTATGTCATTCGACCTAAAAAGATGAACCTTTCAAAAGGACTATAGCCAAATTATTCAAATCATTTAAATCCGGTTGAAGAAGAAAGCTGTTCAATCCACATAAGGCATCGAATTAGGAAAAGTCATAGAGCTAAATGAGAAACCTAATATTTTCAGTAAACAATCAGATCGCCATAGAATTAAAAAACAACAAAGGAGCAGATTAATCACTATAAAATAATTAGGAATCATTCCCAATGAGTATGACATCCTTTAGATCATTATATATCATCTTCCACTTCATTATTCCTTCATAATCCTTTCTCTTCTTATTCTTCCATTCTTATTCTGATCAAGTGTAACTTTACCTTTTCTCCGAAATCCTTTAAACTATATAGTGACTAAGTATTCAAGTTAAAGGTGAATCACTATAAATCAGTATATTATAGTCTCTTATACATTTAATTTTATACACTTTGCTTTCTCATTCTTGCATTCGATTAACTCAAGCCTATCAATTAGTGACTCCAATTGACGCCTAGATTTGATTAGTGACAGAGCCAAATTTTTTTGTTAATAAGGGCACTATGAAAATATTAAGGATAGTTTTTACTGAATATAGACTTGATTATATGTTTTAATTATTCAGTGAGGCACAACTTATAATTTTTAAAAAAATTGAGGTACGACAATATATTTTAATTATTTAGTAGAACATAAATTATAAATATTCTTGTAAAATAGGGTCGCAGTTAAGTCGTAGAGCCATTGGATGTGGTCATTGGTACAAATTCAATTATAGAATTCAGTGTTGTAACAGCCATTGACTTATATGCTTTCATTTCACTACAAGAAAAATTACATTTAACGACATATTATTTACGACATGCTGTTTTTGAATGTCGTTGAAAAGTATATACAACGACATCTCCAACAAAGATGTCATTAACGACATTTGAAATAATAATTAACGACATCTATATAGATGTCATCTTAAAGGTCTCCTTTTAACGACATCTATATAGATGACATCTATATAGATGTCATCTTAAAGATGTCATTAACGATATTTGAAATAATAATTAACGACATCTATATAGATATCATCTTAAAGGTCTCCTTTTAACGACAATAGTTTAGTGTCGTTAAATTATTTAACGACAAGTAGGAGAAGTCGTCAAAGCTTTGGAGATTGTACGACACCCCTTATAGACGATATTGGTCAATGTGCCATCTATAAAGGGTGCCGTGGAATCTCTAAGGCTTTGACGACATCTCCTACTTGTCGTTAAATAATTTAACGACACTAAACTATTGTCGTTAAAAGGAGACTTTTAATACGGCGTCTATATAGATGTCGTTAATTATTGTTTCAAATATTATTAACGACATGTTTGTTGTAGATGTCGTTGTATGTATTTTTTAACGACATTCAAAAACTATATGTCGTAAATACTATGTCGTTAAATGTAGTTTTTCTTGCAGGATGCATATTGGTTGCGCTGTAAATAAGAGAAATACCACTTCTACTACTTTTGTGAAAAATTGTGTATTTTTGACGTCAAAGTGGCATGTTTGAAATTCATATACAACCTAAATAAACCTATAATGAGTTTTAAATTACACTTAGAACCACTTATTAGTCTAATAGAGTATTTGAAAGTATTTGTTCAAATTGATGTAAAAGCTTTACAACGTAGCAGCCAAAAGGTTTTACTTGAAAATAAAAATATCAAACAACCTATAAGTATTTGCCGTACCAGTTTTATACGCAAATTAGAATCAAATATTTCAAGATAACAAATTCCAACTCTCTTAAAGTGGGTGTTTCTCTAATTCGGCGCCCCCATATTGGGACTTCACAAACCCAAATTTGTTGTCCCCCCTTTACCATCCCTTCAAGCAGATGGACACCTTATTGATATTTTACATTTCAAACTTACTAGAATTAAATTAACGGCTGAAATTCTAACACTTCTTGTTTTAATTCTTCTCCCCCCCAATTCTAGTATGGAAATAAATACAGAAAACAAAATCATCGAAATAGAAATAAAAAAGAAGTCTATGACCTTCCAGGACGATCCACCGGTGGTGGAGATTTAATTGAGTATTCTCAATCTTCAAGAAATCATTGTTGGTTTTTTCTTATAGTTGGAAATGAGTCATTGGCATATGGGGCCTGAGCAAAATTTGGTAGCCATTTTCAAGAGACGACGAAAAACTGGATTTCAAATAAAAACTTGCTTCTACTTTCTTCTGTAATGAAAAAAGAAAGAAAGAAAAAGATGCGAATTCAAACAAGTAAACTACGAGAAGACAATGAATTCAACAAATCCTAATTAGATTAGATCAAATAGAATAGAAAACTACTGCTGAAAAAGAAAGTGAAAGAGATAGAACGGAGACAAACTTGGATAAGATTTTGAGGGCTTCTCGTGTTGGGTTGAAATTGCAAGAGATATGACGGAGGACAAGAAGGAGTTATAATGATAATGATGATAAGAAGAAGAAGAAGAAGAAAATTAAAAAAAAAAAGGAGAAAAAGAGAGTGGTACGTTCACATTCACAGAATGAGGGAGAAGAAGAGTAAAAAATAAGATAATATGGTTGGATCTGTATAAAAAATTGTTTATTCTGCGTACTTTTTTATTTTGATATGATTTTAACCAAATCTAACAGTCAATAACATGCACTCCTCATATATAGGGATGGCAAAACCGGTTACAATACAATGACACGACATGATTTTTTTGTAGGTTAGTATCAAAAAATTAAGCTACGGGTCATTTTTGTATCAATCCGAAATTTTCATGTCCAAAAACAGGCTGTGTTTACTCGACACTAAACTGACTCTTAGATTATTTGTCTATTGTTTTTTAAAAAATATTTTGCCCTAGCATATAATATAGTGTCAATGGATTGACATTAAATTAGATTTGTTTGTAGTATGAAAGTAATTTAATATTGAGAAAATATGTATTTTATATTACTTGTATGTAATTTTGATGTATAAATTATAAATTTGAAGGTAGAAAATGTCATGAGTTAATTTCAGGTTGTGAGTTGATTTCGAGTTACATACGTCATGGATTAAGATTTTATCGTGTTCGTGTCAACCCTTATCAAGGCTGGTCATATCAATATCATGATTTTCTAACTCATTCGTATCACAGGTCATATTAGTGTTGAGGTACTTTCTACATGTTTAAACTACAACCCAACACAAACACGACCTATCAATACGAATTATTACCCCTCTCGTATGAGGTCATACCGTAGGACCCTAAGATATATAACAAGCCTAATGTGTGAAATATTGATGAGCTGTTCATTTTCAATTGAGGCACGACAATGGAGACAGCAATAACGTAAAACATATTTAGATTTCGACTTAACGTGTAATTGATAAATTCAAAATTAGTTCTAATCATTAATTTAGAAACGAACTCCAATCTTAGAGTTAATTTGGCAGGGTTTTAAAAATTCAAAGTGTAGAATACAGATCCAAATAATCCACATCGTTCCAGATCGGCATCCAATGTATCTGCTGATGCATTTTCTTATAAAGACAAACTTGGTTCTCTATCGTATGTATGTATGATGCAGTATTTGTATTAATAATACCGTATTATTTTAATTGTAAACTGATAATAAAATATTCGCAGCTTACTTGAGGCCGTCACACATATGATGTATAAAATACATTATCTCAATGATTATCCTAAGATTTGCAGTCGTTAGACAAACAAAAAGTTTTCTTTATAATAACTAATGTATTTTTAATCCTAATTAATTATTTATACAGCCACGCCTATATTCAGTTAATTAACAAACTGTGATACAATGACAACATGCGACGGCAACATGAAAAGATGGAAATTTGGATATCATAGTAGATTTTATTCCTTGATCTCTCTCTCTCAACTTTAATTAACCTTTTTTCCCTTAAAAAAATTTGATCCAATTTGAGTACCTTTTCATGGAATTTTTAAAGGAAACTAGTATAAAACAGCTTTTGACAAGCTTAGTCCTTCAAGTAATTGATTTTATTTCTACGTCAGGAAATAAAAAGAGAGAGTCCTATTTCCTGAGCTGCTTCCGAAATAGTAGCAAGGAGCTAGTGGCTTGTCTATTGCGAATCTTTAATCCACATAATGCTCAATTTAGAAACATCTACTCAAAGATGATCTATTGATAAATCAAACCTTTAATAAAATTTGGCCTACTTTTCTGCTTTTCATCCAAAACCACCTTTTAGAAAGATTTTAAGTGATCCATTCACTTTTTCATACACTTTTTGAAAATTGCAACATTGGATATATATGATAGTACTAGACTTTTAATTAGTATACCTAAAACTTTGTTATATAGGCCAACATCATGACACCATTTGCTTTTGGAATTAGATTCCTGCTTTTTTTTTTTTTTCACGTTAAAGAAAAGGACTTTACTTTCACATAATCTAGTCCTCTTTTTCTTTTTTTTTTTTTTTTTTGGGAAACCAACGGTTGCAGTTATTTCTGTTGAAGTGTATATCTTATGATGTTTGTTCTTTCTCATGATTAATGTGCTCATGTTGAGGTTGATTTCTAAATATAACCCATATTATTTCCTCTATCACAAAAAGTCGACAGCAAAAAAAGTATGAATATTTAGAGTAAAAAGTTCTTACAAAAGATATCTAATTACAGGTAGTTCATGTCGAGGTTACACATTTTCGCTAACACAATGTCCTTTCATTTCATGATAATTAATTTAGAACCCCAAAAGCTATTTTCTTTTACCCTTTACCGTAAAAAGTGCTTTAGCGAGATCAGGTTTCGCATCAAATTGCGTCTTTCAACAAAACATCATCCATTTCCTGCTTTATTTCAAGCTTGAAGAACAAGGGTGTTTTAGGCACAGCATTAATATTATTCATATATATATATATATAAGTAGCATGCATATATATGATCTATTATATCTATCTATCTCCAAATTTGTCAACAAAGCTAACGTAGCACACTGCTAATGATATAGTGATATTTGTAGGCAAATTCACCGTCACAAGGAATTTTCCACAGTCGAATTGAAGTTGATCCGGGACAACAGATGGCAAAATAAAGGCTTACACGATTAGTCAGATACACCCCGGTTAATACTTTACGTCCTTTTCGAAAATTTCAGATATATAAATTATTTGTTTAAAAAAATGAAAAAGAAAATGAGATTATAAAAACCACATCAAAAAGATTCGGAGATAGCTTGAAAATGCAGGAAATTGAATTCTACAAGCATAAGCATCGTTGATCACGCACGTCCTCGATGTGATTGGAAGCCACAGATAGGATATCCAAAGAATTACGTCGACAGCTATATAGCCACGTAACAGTCGTTTACGTTCAATTAATACTTACTACTACAGTCCTGTACAGTCCTGTATACTAACACGATATATAACATATACACATACAGGACGGAACCAAAAAAATTAATTAGGGGTGGGGCCGTAATTGAACCAATCATTTACACTGTTTAATTTTTAAAAAAGTAGAATACAACTTTTATAAAATTTTATATACAAAATTAAAAGAAAAAAGTTAAGAAATTTGACTCTGCTCATGTATATGTGTATATATACCTTAAACTATAGGATTCTCACTTTAGCCATTTGAATTTTAATTACTCCTATTCAACTTTGAATTTTCATTAAAAAATATTAGAAAAAGAGGTGAACTAGTTTCATTTAATTACCTCTTTTGTTTCAGTTTATGTATACAACAATTTGAAAAATATCACATGACCTCGATCGCATAACCTCCTATTTTTCCCTCTGTATTTAGTAGAAATTTTGATAGAGGAGGTTAAGTATGATGAATTCAAAATTTAGAGGGTAAAATTGGATTTTTAAAAATTTAAAAGACGAAGTGAAAAATGACTCCAAAATTTAAGATTCATATGTAATATTTTTATGTTAAGAGTTTTGCACATATATATAGTGTGAGCAAAAGCTTGGATTTTATTTATTTGAGCTGGCTTTTGTTGAAATGATACGTAATCTATATCTATATATAGGAATTCCGTTCAACCTTAAAAAATCATCATGAGGAAGCTGATTAGCTGTGGTTAGTATTTAGTAGTAGTTTGCCCTTAACGTCGGCTAGATGGCTACAACACTAATAACAGCCAGATACATAAAATGGTATTGGTCCTGTTATCATAATTGCCAATGTTGTTTTTATCAGCGGAATAAGTGTGGGGCCGCTAATAATTTAGCCAAATAGCGTGTTTTTGTGATGTGATGTTCAAGAAGAATCACCTTTGACGTATCAGGCGCTCCTTTGCCAACAAGTGTCTGATTAATATTTTAATATAATAATTATTAAATTAAATCAGGATATAATTATCTATAAATATGTAACATTATGAGAGCTTGTGGGGACAAAGCGTGTCCTGGGAGGGGTCGAGATATATGCATTACATGCCAGTTTAATTTATCTGCGCCCGCAAAAGCACACAATCAGAGTTTTTGCTCATAGTATATATCTAGATATGTGTGTGTATATCTTCATGTATAATCATTTTCATGCATAACTGTCACACGAGAAAATTTTAGATGAAATATTATTCAAGACCCACATCCTGTCAAGAATGAGCGTACACACCTATACATACACACATATATACAACACATATATGTACAGCTTGCCTCGTTTAATTTATGAGCACTTGGATACTAGTTTCTCCATGCACATGTGATTTCGTATAGTAATTTGATTGGTTTGGGCTTTAGTAAGAGCCTCACGCTGCCTTAGCTTATTTGTCTACTAGTTCAAACCCTAATTACCATAGTAGCTTAGCTTCTATAGGCTTTAATTCTTCTATCAAAAAAAAAAAGGAGAGAGTGAAAAAGATAGGTTTGAAAAGAATACCCCAACTAACTAAGCTCTTTTTAACTGCCACTTCTTTCACTTATATGTTTTGTCCCTTTACTTGTTGGATTATTTCCTTTAGCAGATAGCAATATTTTTATAGATTGGTCCCTGAAAAATGACAGATATATTAATATGGAGAGAACGGGTGTGGATTTTTCTTATTTATAAATAAGACGAAGTTGCTGGCAACCAATGATAGACATTTGCAGGAAAAAAAAAATCAATAATGGATGAGAATTCGTGATCCTTTTACTAAAATCCAACTAGTCTAAAAGATGATTTAACCAATCACATTATGTACATCATTTAACACAATCAGATGTAAAAATATATCCACTCACTTAAAATAAAATATTTTAAAATTTTTAAATAAATTAAATTTGGATAGGGAATCTGATAGTTTGCGATATTATAAGAATTCATGGAATTTTGGAGAAAGTGAAAAAAAATAAAAACTGAGCTTATGGCTCACTCATGAACAACAATTGTTGTAATTAAAGTAAAACCTTTTCTCATGTTTCTTTCAGCCAAAAAGAAACTCATGCTTTTTCATCTTTCATGTCGTGGGACAAACAAACGCGTGGTTGCCATTGTTTGGCAGTCACAAAATTATATGTTGACAAAGAAACATGACACTATTCACTGCCTCTCTCTCTCTCTCTCTCTCTCTCTCTCTCTCTCTAGCAGTGTTAATTATCAGCGTGTATCTATCAATCTGCAAGATTCTATTTTTGGTGTCCCACACCATTTCCATCATTAAGCGATAATAATTAAGTCCAAAGTATAGCTGCCAATAATTTGGCTCTTAGACACTCGATCCACCACACCAATATATTGATTAGCTGTTGTGTAGGCTTTGGACGCCAAAATTAATACGTAATATGTATGCGCGCGACCTAGGCTTCATCAAGCCTGTTGTCAAAACAATCAATTTCAAATTTATAACCAGTTTGTGTGGAGGTTAGCTTTGTACTGGCCTCTATCAATTCCTACTTCCACTGGCCCCACAAGAGAAGTTTGCTATATCCTCATTCAGTTTGAATAATGATGTTCATTCTCGGTAATGATACAACTAGTAGGATGTGATTTTTTTTATTTTTTTCGCTTCTAATCCAAAAAGAAGACAAATGGGGTTAATATCGGGGGTTGGGTGGGTTTTTAAAATTTTCAACTCACTCAATCAAAGTTTGGGTGGATGGTTTTTAAATTTAACCCACCTAATCAACCTAAAGTTTAAATTAATGCACTGATTAAAATTTAAGCGAGTTAGTCGAGTTGAGTATTATAAAAAGGTGAAAAAAAAGAACTAACAATTTAATCTAAAATGAATCAAAAAGCTAAAATTCATAACATATTGGTGTTATAAAGTTCCAACATAGTCTCAATACATAAACAACATAAAGATAAAGAATCTGTAATACAAGTTCAAATACATTAGGTTATAAACTAAATAAACTATATAAAAACCAAAACAATAAAAATACTAAGGATCAGTAGCCAACTTAGACCAACATGGTGAATTGATAGATTGAGTAGGTTCGGATTAAGATGGTTAGGAAAATCTCAACCTAAACCTATCTAATGAATTCTCAGGTAGGGTTGAGTTAGCCCAAACTTCTTGACCGGTTTAGGATATTCTAGGTTAGATCGTGTAGGTTAATTGAGTTTGTCGGGTTGTCGAGTTTTTTGTTACCTGTAATAAATGGTGTCTTTATATCCCTAGCACAACAGCCACTTATCAATCTATTAAGATCACAGTGAAACAAAGAGGAATCTTATTCTTTTTTTGGTCACTTAACACTTAAGGAGTCCAAAGTCACATCAGCCCAAGCCAATATTTGATAATAAAAGGCATATTTTCAACCTTACTGTAGACAATAGTAATTGTTTCTTGAATGTAAGGTAAGAGAGCTCTGGTATACATTGTCCTTCGCTGCTTGGCGGTGGGGGTGGTAGATGCGAATCTTATTCCTTTAGTTATTGATTGGAATTGTGATTTTATTACAAGGACACATAAATTGTAGGAAGTATATTTTTATTTAAAATTAGGGGTATCTTTTTATACCTTATGTTTTAGGTTAATTCAAAACCTATATTTTTGGTTTTTGATCTCATCGAATGTATATCTTCATATTAGATTTAGTACATAAACTTATACCTTACCTTAGTTAATAATTGATTTCTACCTTTAAAATAACCAAATTATCCTTAATTAAAAGAGAAAAAATTAAAACTTTCAAAAAATAATAAAAAAAAGAAAACAAAAACATGCAAAACACATATTTTGAGGGTTTTATATTCATTTTTGAAGTAAAAAATCTTAGAATAAAGGTTTTTTTTAGTTTTAAAAGTTTTCTTATTTTTCATTTAAAAGTGTTTTTGACAATTTTTAGGTCAAAATTGAAAGGATCATGAAAATATATAAATTTGTAATAAATCAAATTTAAAGTTATAAATTTGATAAGATCAAAAATCGAAGGTATATTATTTAAATAAACTTAAAATATAAGGTATAAAAAGGTAAATGATTCTTAAAAAAAATTAAATTGGATCAATCATGAAAAATATTGGTTAAATAGAGATTGATTTCTTCACACCGGAATTTTTAATCTTCACTTTGATTCTGAATCAATTCTCTCATTTGAGCATCTAACCAAAATAATTGATCTTGGGATTATGCAACACCGATGTTAAATGCATATATTTAATCCCTACATATATATATATATATATATATATATATATATATATATAAAAGCAGTTATCAATAAAACTTTTGATTTGGAAGCATTCGTCAAATTATTGTAGATATTGTTAGGGAATTGGAGTTCCACTGATCAAGATAGGTGGTGTGACTTCGGGGAGTGATTAAGTATTTTAATAGTGTCGTAGTTGATGTTGATTTGTCATTTGAGCTTTCCTGTCTTGTTAATAGCAGTCACTGATAGCTATTAATTCTTGATTGATTTCTATAGAATATGATAGTTTTGCCTTCTTTTTGCTCGGAATGCAATTATCTATTGGGAATTCAAATAAAAAGGGCCAACAAAAGAAAGAAAATCCTTTGCCAAACAAAAAACTAGCTCAAATACACCAAAAGGATAAATTGAAACCTTGGCTAGGTAGCATTTTGTTGGCTCTTTAAAGAGTAGTGAAGTTGGCGATACCGCGACAACTAGGTCATTTAGCGGTGACAATTAATCAAAGCCGAAAGTCATACTTTTTGAGTGAATAATAAGAGAAAATAATTGATCAAGAAACATTAGCATTGAAGGCGTATGTCACGCCCGGAGTACGGGAGGTGACGTGGTGGAATATTTAGATTAATTAAAAGAGAATTTAATTGAAATTAAGGGTTTAAAAATCCAATTAAGCAAGAAATAAAGAGAATTTTTCCACCACATTTGATAAATAATTTAAAATCATTAAACAAATAATAATAATTAAATAAAAACCGCGAATATGGGTTCCACAACCCACAACTTGTGCACACACATGGTTCTGACAATATCACAAATACAATTACAGTCCAAGTACAAATAAAGTTGAGTCTTACATGCCTTGATTAATAAATACAGAATGTAAATAAATTCTCCTATTGCTCCTGAGTTCGGTCCGAAGAATCTTCTCCAAACCTAAATGGGAAACCACCTAGAGGGGGGAATTTAAAACAATAAAACGTGAGCGAAAGGCTCAGTAGGACTAAGTTTTATGAAATAATTTAATGCAAAGAAACATAACATTATCAGGAGTTATACAGAAAGGGAACTTGAATAAATAAATAAATAAATTGAGTAGAACCGTTCTGACACAGAACAGTCTACTCGTCAAATCAAAACACCAGTTTACTTTTACCTAGGCAAACCATGATATCACCACCGTAGTGGCCCAGCTGGGTTTCGGGACCTGCCCCCAAGGTCGATCACGACCCGATCTCTGATATGGCATCATGCCCATGTGTTTATTATCATTATCATTCAAAACCCAATTACCGAGTGTTGTCAATTACATTCATTATGAAATTCATTTCATGTCACGGTATATAAAAATATAACCGATAAAACCATTTTCAAACATCCATTGAAAACATTTTGGATAGAAATCCTTTTCAAAGCCAAATCATTTCAAAACCAGGCTACCAAAGAAATAGGATAGAAGTCCTACCTCAGTACTCGTGCCGGTACCCCACACCGTAATCCCGATCCGCTATACGTTAGCTCCACGGAACCACGAACAATCCTAGATACAAACTAAGTCAATCAATATCTAGTTCGAGACATTCTATGTTACTAAATCATTTCATGATGTCCTAGTGTGCCATTTGTATCATTAAAATCATCCTATAAGGTTGGGATTTAAATCAGGGTTCAAAACAGTGAAATCGGGTAAAAATCACAAAATTTTCCATGCCTCGGTCGGCCTGCCGGACGCCCTGCTTCGGCCTGCCGAACTGCACAGTTCGGCCTGCCGGAAGCAAAGTTCGGCCTGCCGAACATTTCCCCAGATTCGGCCTGCCGGTCGGAAGAACACCGGCCTGCCGATCATCACTCCGGCCTGCTGAACATGAACTTCGGCCTGCCGAACTGGGAAGATCCAGAAATCCCAGCCACGGGTTTCTCGATCCCCAAAATCCAAATCTTGTTTCTAACCTGTTTTTCTCAAATCCCAGGCATGAAAAACAACTATAATTGATAGAAAAACATTCTAGAACATGTTTGGGATCATTTAAACAACATTTAAACTCGAAATCCTCAAAAATCCGAAAATGAGAAAAAGAGGAGAAAAATGAAAATCTTGAATCCAATCCGTTTTTCTTCAATCCAGGTTTAGATTCTAGTTGTTTTAAGTTCATTTAACACAAATCCACGGTTTTCTAAGCTAAAACAAACTTAGATTTCAAAAACACACAAAATCGAAAATTTTGTTAAAAGTTTAGAAATTTCGAATCTAACCTCGAATCGAAGCTTCAATCCGCGTTCTCGGTTGCCGAATCACGTCCCCGAGCTTCCTCCTTGCTGTTCCGAAGCTTGGATTCGAATGGAAATCAAAATTTTTTTGAAAGAGATTGAGAGAGGGAGGGAGCTGCCGAGAGAGAGAGAAGAGAGAGAGTGTTGAACGTGAGAGTGAGGAGAGAGAGAGAGAAGAGAGAAATAAATAGAGAAAATCGGTGGGCGGTTTTACTGTACGAAAACCATGTGCCGCCCACGGTTTTGTAAAACAGAGTATTTTTAACATTTTACAAATTGTTGTGTTTTAAAACTCAAAACATCATTTTAAATCAATAAGAAATCTTTTGAACACATCAATTTAACAAAACAACCAAAAACTAAAAATCCAACCAAATAATCTAATTAAAGTTAAAACTTTAATTATGGCACACTAATTCATCATTTACATTACATTAATGTTAAATAAATTTCGGGACGTTACAGCTCTCCACCCCTAAAAGAAATTTCGTCCTCGAAATTTACAACTCATTTCAAAAACAAAACAAATGCGGATACAATTCCTGCATACTCGACTCTAACTCCCAAGTGGCTTCATCAACACCGTGATGTTGCCACACGACCTTTACCAACGGTATCTCACGACGACGCAAGCTAATCACTTTTCGGTCGATGATCTGAATCGGCACTTCTTCGTACGTCGTATCCTCCTGAACCTGCACATCGCGAAACGAAACTATTTTACCCTGCTCAGGTGGACACTTCCTAAGCATAGACACATGAAACACATCGTGCACATGAGAAAGTTCGGGCGGAAGATCAAGCCGATAAGCGACCACACCAACACGCTGAGTGATCTCGAACGGCCCAATATACCTCGACGCGAGCTTCCCACTCACCCCGAACCGCATAGTTCCCTTACGAGGTGACACCCTCAAGAGAACAAAATCTCCAACCGCGAATTCTAAAGGTCTACGTCTCCTATCCGCGTAGCTCTTCTGCCGACTCTGAGCTGCTCTCAACCGATCCCGAATCACCGCGACTTTCTCGTTGCTGTCACGAATCTCATTTGGCCCAAGAATAACTCTATCCTCCGGCTCGACCTAACACACAGGTGACCGACACGGTCGCCCATACAATGCCTCAAATGGTGCCATACCGATACTTGCCTGATAACTGTTGTTGTACGCGAACTCCGCCAAATGCAAACATTGCTTCCAATTCCCGCCGAAGTCCAACGCACAAGCACGCAACATATCCTCGAGAACCTGAATAACCCGCTCAGACTGCCCATCAGTCTGAGGATGAAACGCCGTACTGAAGTTCAAATCCGTACCCAAAGCCTCCTGAAAACTCCTCCAGTACTTAGCATTAAACCTGGTGTCTCGATCAGAGGTGATGGACAAAGGAACCCCATGCAACCTCACAATGTTCTGCATATACAACTCCCCAAGAATCTTCCTGGAACACGTCGACCTAAACGGAATGAAATGCGCCGATTTCGTCAACCTGTCGACCACAACCCAAACTGCATCATGCCGCTGCTCCGTCCTCGGCAAACCTGTGAGAAAATCCATCGTCACATGCTCCCATTTCCACCCTGGAATAGGAAGCGGCTGAAGCTGACCTGCAGGCTTCTGATGCTCGGCTTTCACCTGAAGACACGTCGAACACTTGGCCACGTACTTGCGAACATCTTTCTTCATGCCTCTCCACCAATAGTGCCTCTTCAAATCACGATACATCTTGGTGCTCCCCGGATGAATAGCAAACTGAGACCTATGAGCTTCATCTAGGACGGCTTTCGTCACCTCGGCGATAACTGGAACTGCAAGACGCTCCCGAAAGTACAACGATCCATCTGCATGCACGCTCCATTCCTCGAACTGCTCTCCGTTCTGAATCTGCGACCAAATCCCCTGCAAATGTCGATCCTGCCACTGACCTTGCTTCACCATCCGAACAAGAGCTGGAGTCGCTTCCACATGATACAACAAAACTCGATCACCGTCTTCATGATACTGTAGTCGATACTCACTCACTGTCGCATCCCTGCTCCAGTCCTCAAAGATCAAACAAGCGAGAATCCCTGAAGACTTCCTGCTAAGCGCGTCCGCTACCACATTAGCTTTTCCGGGATGATACTGCAACGCGAAATCATAATCCTCCATGTACTCCACCCATCTGCGCTGCCTCAAGTTGAGATCCCTCTGAGTGAACAAATGCCTCAAACTCTTATGATCGGAGAAGACCTGAAACGATGCTCCATACAAGTAACATCTCCAAATCTTCAGCGCGTAGATCACCGCTGCCAGCTCTAAATCGTGAGTAGGATAATTCCGCTCGTGAGGTCGTAGCTGTCTCGATCCGTACGCAACCACACGTCCATGCTGCATCAACACGCATCCAAGTCCGCGCCCTGAAGCATCAGCATAAACCTCATACGGCTCGTCACTACTAGGAATAACTAATACTAGAGCTGAAGTCAACCAGTTCTTCAATTCCTGAAAAGCAGACTCACAGTCTTCATCCCACTCAAACCTGACATTTTTCTTGGTCAACCTCGTCAACGGAGCTGCAATCTTCGAAAATTCCTTTACAAATTTCCTGTAATATCCAGCAAGACCTAAGAAGCTGCGAATCTCCGCTACATTCCTTGGTCGTTCCCACTCCAATATAGCTTCAATCTTGGACGGATCCACTGAAATACCATGTTCCGAAATGACATGACCCAGAAATTTGACCTCAGTCAACCAGAACTCACACTTTTCCCTCTTAGCATACAACTGGTGCTCCCGCAGAGTCTGAAGCACGATCCGAAGATGCTGCTCATGCTCCTCCCAAGTCTTAGAATACACTAGAATATCATCGATGAACACGATCACAAACTGATCCAGATACGGCCTAAATATCCTGTTCATCAAATCCATAAAAGCTGCTGGAGCATTCGTCAACCCGAAAGACATAACCAGAAACTCGAAGTGCCCATACCGAGTCCTAAAAGTTGTCTTGGGAATATCCTCTTCCTTGATTCTGAGCTGATGATAACCTGACCGCAAATCAATCTTCGAGAAGTATCGCGAACCTCCCAACTGATCAAATAGCTCATCAATCCTAGGCAAAGGATACTTGTTCTTTACCGTAACACGATTCAACTGCCGATAATCCACACATAACCTGAGAGTCCCATCGTGCTTCTTAGCGAACAAAACAGGTGCTCCCCACGGAGATGTGCTATTCCTAATATATCCTTTATCAGCAAGCTCCTGAAGTTGCTTCCTCAATTCCTTCATTTCTGCCGGCGCCATCCGATAAGGTGCCATAGAAATCGGTGATGTCCCTGGAAACAACTCGATACCAAACTCAATCTCCCGATGCGGTGGTAACCCTGATAACTCGTCGGGGAAGACATCCTCGAACTCACCAACCACCGGAATCGCTACACTACTACTCGAAACATAGGGCTTGCAATCTAGATTGGCAAGAAAAGCAAAACAATCTAGATTCCTTCGCCCTCCTAGACATGACTTCATGAGACGCTCACTCATTAGCCAATCACCACCACCCTGGTAAGTGATCACCGTTCCCCTATCAGACACTAGGGTCACTTTTCTAAGTTGGCAGTCCACAACTGCACTATACCTGGACAACCAGTCCATCCCTAAAATCACATCATAGGAACTCATGGGGAGTACAATCAAATCACTTTTCAAAATCTCTTCCCCAATCTTTATTTTACAAGATTTACACATACAATTTACACACACCCGCCCCAAGGGAGAAGTTATAACTAGGGGTTCATTAAACTCTTCTACTTCTAATCCCAAGGCATGTACAAAGGAACTCAAAATGAGAGAATGAGAGGCACCGGTATCAAATAAAACGCGAGCTAGAGATCTAGAAACCAAAACAATACCATCGACAACCGCGTTACCAATCTGAGAATCTGACCCTCAAGATGCCATTGCATGAACCTGCACTGGCGCCTTCCCTTTTCCTCTACCGATATTGCTGGGTCCTGCATTACTCGGCCGATGCTGCTGAGATGGAGACGACTGCACACTACCTGTACTCAGAGCTCTATACTGAGGAACACTGCGCTGAAAATACTACGGCTGCTGTCCCCGTGCCGGATATGAGAATTGCTGAGGAGAAAACTACGGATACTGCAACTGCGGGTACTGCGGAGGCGGAGGTAGGGTCTGAGGCTGAGGCTGAGACGAACGACTGGCATCCTCCCCGGTCTGCGATCCAAGACGAGCACTCCTGATCGGGCAATTCCTCTTGATGTGTCCGGGCTGCTGACAGAAATGACAATGAAAGCTGTAGGGGTTGCTGCGCCCGCTGCCAGACGAACTGCTGCTGCCACTGATCGCACCGCCTTGCTTGCCTTTCCCCGGAGCTGGACGACTACTGGTGCTCTTCCTGCCACTCCTCTGCGGTCCTCCTGAAGCCTTGGCTCGGTCCTCACAATACTGCACGTAATCATTCTCCACGGAGATCGCCGACGACACAAGCTCTTCGAAACCCCTAAGCCGTAGAGCAACCAACTGCCGTCGAATAGGAGCCTTGAGTCCTTCTTGAAACTTGATGCATTTCTCGCGCTCCGATGCCACAGCTGATGGAGCAAACCTAGCCAACTCGCTAAACTTCGCCTCATACTCCCGAACTGACATATCACCCTGCTGCAATCTATAAAACTCAGCTGCCTTCTGATCTCTATATCCCTGCGAAAAATACCGATCATAGAACAGATCCTCGAACTTGTCCCAACCGATATCGCCACCGCGCTCCAGACGCTTAGTTTGTTTCCACCAGGTGTTAGCGCCACCCTCGAGCTTATACGCCGCAAACTCCACACGATACTCCTCAGGCACACCAAGAGTATCAAGATGCTTCAAGATCGAATCCAACCAATACTCTGCTAACTGCGGATCCCCATTGCCATCAAAAGTCGGAATAGACGCCCGCCTAAATTCCTTAAAGAAAGCATGCCGACTACCAACACTGGAGTCTTCCGGTCTAGTCCTGGCTGCCATCTGCCAGAAAGCCGCAATCATAGACCTCATCAGGCCCTCATCATTTCTGAACTCGGCGTCAGCTGTCGAACGACGTCTAGGTGCCATTCTCTCACTTCTGAAAACAAAATTTAGACTGTCAGAGGTATTTCATTGTCAAACCTATGTGTGCACAATTCCCAAGGTTCATAACCTTGAGCTCTGATACCATTCTGTCACGCCCCGGAGTACGGGAGGTGACGTGGTGGAATATTTAGATTAATTAAAAAAGAATTTAATTGAAATTAAGGGTTTAAAAATCCAATTAAGCAAGAAATAAAGAGAATTTTTCCACCACATTTGATAAAGAATTTAAAATCATTAAACAAATAATAATAATTAAATAAAAACCGCGAATATGGGTTCCACAACCCACAACTTGTGCACACACATGGTTCTGACAATATCACAAATACAATTACAGTCCAAGTACAAATAAAGTTGAGTCTTACATGCCTTGATTAATAAATACAGAATGTAAATAAATTCTCCTATTGCTCCTGAGTTCGGTCCGAAGAATCTTCTCCAAACCTAAATGGGAAACCACCTAGAGGGGGGAATTTAAAACAATAAAACGTGAGCGAAAGGCTCAGTAGGACTAAGTTTTATGAAATAATTTAATGCAAAGAAACATAACATTATCAGGAGTTATACAGAAAGGGAACTTGAATAAATAAATAAATAAATTGAGTAGAACCGTTCTGACACAGAACAGTCTACTCGTCAAATCAAAACACCAGTTTACTTTTACCTAGGCAAACCATGATATCACCACTGTAGTGGCCCAGCTGGGTTTCGGGACCTGCCCCCAAGGTCGATCACGACCCGATCTCTGATATGGCATCATGCCCATGTGTTTATTATCATTATCATTCAAAACCCAATTACCGAGTGTTGTCAATTACATTCATTATGAAATTCATTTCATGTCACGGTATATAAAAATATAACCGATAAAACCATTTTCAAACATCCATTGAAAACATTTTGGATAGAAATCCTTTTCAAAGCCAAATCATTTCAAAACCAGGCTACCAAAGAAATAGGATAGAAGTCCTACCTCAGTACTCGTGCCGGTACCCCACACCGTAATCCCGATCCGCTATACGTTAGCTCCACGGAACCACGAACAATCCTAGATACAAACTAAGTCAATCAATATCTAGTTCGAGACATTCTATGTTACTAAATCATTTCATGATGTCCTAGTGTGCCATTTGTATCATTAAAATCATCCTATAAGGTTGGGATTTAAATCAGGGTTCAAAACAGTGAAATCGGGTAAAAATCACAAAATTTTCCATGCCTCGGTCGGCCTGCCGGACGCCCTGCTTCGGCCTGCCGAACTGCACAGTTCGGCCTGCCGGAAGCAAAGTTCGGCCTGCCGAACATTTCCCCAGATTCGGCCTGCCGGTCGGAAGAACACTGGCCTGCCGATCATCACTCCGACCTGCCGAACATGAACTTCGGCCTGCCGAACTGGGAAGATCCAGAAATCCCAGCCACGGGTTTCTCGATCCCCAAAATCCAAATCTTGTTTCTAACCTGTTTTTCTCAAATCCCAGGCATGAAAAACAACTATAATTGATAGAAAAACATTCTAGAACATGTTTGGGATCATTTAAACAACATTTAAACTCGAAATCCTCAAAAATCCGAAAATGAGAAAAAGAGGAGAAAAATGAAAATCTTGAATCCAATCCGTTTTTCTTCAATCCAGGTTTAGATTCTAGTTGTTTTAAGTTCATTTAACACAAATCCACGGTTTTCTAAGCTAAAACAAACTTAGATTTCAAAAACACACAAAATCGAAAATTTTGTTAAAAGTTTAGAAATTTCGAATCTAACCTCGAATCGAAGCTTCAATCCGCGTTCTCGGTTGCCGAATCACGTCCCCGAGCTTCCTCCTTGCTGTTCCGAAGCTTGGATTCGAATGGAAATCAAAATTTTTTTGAAAGAGATTGAGAGAGGGAGGGAGCTGCCGAGAGAGAGAGAAGAGAGAGAGTGTTGAACGTGAGAGTGAGGAGAGAGAGAGAGAAGAGAGAAATAAATAGAGAAAATCGGTGGGCGGTTTTACTGTACGAAAACCATGTGCCGCCCACGGTTTTGTAAAACAGAGTATTTTTAACATTTTACAAATTGTTGTGTTTTAAAACTCAAAACATCATTTTAAATCAATAAGAAATCTTTTGAACACATCAATTTAACAAAACAACCAAAAACTAAAAATCCAACCAAATAATCTAATTAAAGTTAAAACTTTAATTATGGCACACTAATTCATCATTTACATTACATTAATGTTAAATAAATTTCGGGACGTTACAGCGTATAGCCAAAAATATTAATCAGAAGCGGCGTAATGTATATTAATATTATCAAGAAAAATTAGATAAAGGAGACATAGAATTTTAGGAGGGCGGATTAGGAGTGGAATATAATTTCTATAAAATTTTATATACCCTAGTCTATGTATACCTTCACCTTTGATTAGCATATCTCAACTGACATCAACCATGAAAGATGATGAACTCATGATAAAGTGTGAAACAGTACTCCAATGCCATATTAATATTTAACGAAGAGAATATAAAAAGGAAAAAAAAAATGTAACAAGTAATTGATAGCATGTCTACATCTATGGACCAGAAGAAAATAGAAAGCTCACTAATAAAGGAATATATTAGAAACACCAATGAATAAGTTATGAAGACTATTAAATTGGTTTCCTATTTACAAATTTTGGTCATCTAATTAATTTATAATTAAGATACGTATAAACAAGGGATATATATATATGTAATGTGGACCCCAACCAAAATATAATATACCAATTCATCATAAGGATTAAGAAATGGAAGAAAACCATGATTAAGTAAACAAAACGAAATTCGAACATATATGTATACACACATATATAATTAACTGCTACGAAGGCAATCACCTATAGTTAAGTTTCCTACACAGTTACCGTCAGTTAAGTTTTATAAACGATTGGTCACTGATATTAAATTTACCGCCACGGGTACTGCCCCGATTGTGCTAAATATTTAACCTTTTTTTTTGGGATTAGATTGTGTTGAATAATTTACTGCAAGGCAACTTCCATGAAAAGAACTGAGGTGGGGTATTATCAAGTCACGCATGAATCTTTCGTTTGATCAGCTTGAAAGTTGAACCAGATATGTATATTTCAATGGTTGCATCTCTGATAAGTACTGGTGGTAAAGAAATGAATAGTTGGTTTAAAAACATTATGATAATTAACGAGGTTACATTTTTAACTTGTTTATTGTCTATCGTTGTTAAAATATATTTTTATTAAAAATGTAACTATTGAAAATATAATTATTAAAAATAATTCCATATATATATATATATATATCAACTAGCTCTAATAATCACAAATAACCTATTGAACCACACCCCACAAATAGTTTTAATTTACGATCAATCATAAAAGTAATAAGTCTAGATAATGAAATTATTTGATTAGTTTATAACCTTAAACGTGGCCTATATATATTTGCCTAACCAAATATTGTCAGGACATAACTTTCACGAAAAGTTCATTGGTCTAGAACACCAATCAAAGTCTCATACACAATATTACTCTCGTTTAATTTGTTTTTTTGGTTTTTTGTTGGCTAGCTTTATTGTGACCTTGGTATCCAAATTAATGGACTGCAGTGTGTAAAATTAATTAGGTGATGATTAGATATTTATGTACGTCTTGCCAATATATATATAAATATATATTGTTGAAGTCCGGCATTGATTTGACACATGGGTTTTCAAGCCTATGGCCTTGTTATATATATATATATATATATATATATATGTATGTATGTATGTATATATCAAAGAAAATTTCACCTTTCTTGGGGATTAAAAAACCAAACAAAGAAGAAATTTTAAAAAGGGTAAATAGCTTAGCCCGTTTTTAACTTTTTAAAAAATTACAATTTGATCTCTAATTTTTTTTATTTAATTAAGTCTAATTTTTTAAAAAGGGTGTGTTTTGATCCTACTGTTAAAAAATATTTTAACTACTTTAATAAAAATATTTTAGTAAAATATCTAATATATTTTAAAAAAATTAAAACTAAAAATATAAAAAAAAATAAAAAGGTAAAAAATAACAAACCTATGTTCGATTTTCTCCTTTCTCCTTTCCATCATTATAGACCAACCTAGTAGCCCCCTCCCTCCGACCACGTCCTCCCTCCGGTGAACCCCACCCACAGCCACTGGACCCCATCTCTCTCTATTTGCAGATTTCGGGTTTTGCAATGGATTTCGAAGGAGTGCATGAATCTTTTATCCTTTATCGGGGTTTGTTCCCAACTAGGTCTAGACTGTTTTTTTTTTTTTTTCTTTTTTCGAGTTTGTTCTCACTGGGATTTGGTTTTTGCTCTATATGTTAAATTATGAGTTTTTTTATAATGAATTCAGGGTTTCAATGCAAAGTCATTTCTTTCGCAAAATTCTTTGCCAAAAATTTGTTTTTGTGCGATTCTGTTTCTGGCTTTGATTTAAAATTTGATTAATTTGATGTTTTGTTTGCTCATTTGTTTTGGTAGATTTTCAACTAAGAGAGGAATTTAAAGATTTTCAAACGAATCTTTTACGTAAATTTCCTTTCAATTTCTCTGACCATTCCGGAGGGACGTTGTCGCCTAGAGCATCGATGGCATCAGCCTTCGAACTAGGAGAAGAAGGAGAAGAAGAAAAAGAAACACGAAGCTCGTCAATGGCGAAATAACGATCGTGATCTCGATCACAACGGAGGCGCTTGAAGCTGAGGCGGCGAGGGGAGAAAGGCAGATCAAAATGCCTTGTTAAGAGATCTTTGAGAGCAGAGGAGGTAGAACTGGAATTGGACCTTGACGGGCATCGATGAGGAGGGTTAGGTGCAATGGTGTTAGACGCGGAAGAGGTCTGCAATGGGGTTAGGTGCGATGGAGGTGGGTCAGCGGGGAGGGGGCTGCGACAGGGTTGGGCGCAGAGAAGGGGTCGCTAGCGCTGGAGGGGGCGGTGGGTAGGGGTTCGGCGATGGTTGGCTCGCAACCTCCATTGATGAACTATTCAATATAGTTTTTAATAAAAGAAAATATTTTTTTAGTTTACTAATTATTTTTTTAATATTTAATTATCGTGAGGGTTTTATGTAATGTATCAAAAAAAATATTTTGAAGGGAAGTTTAGTAATTTTATTTAAAAAATGATATTCAAAAATTTTACTGTTTAAAGTTAAACGGTAGAAGGCCAGGTTAGACCTAAATAAATAAATAAATAAAAATTATGGATTAAATTACATATTTTTTTAAAAATTAAGGATCAATCGAGCTATTTACTATTCTAAAAAAAAAAAAAGAAGAACCATATTCATACGTTTCAGTCGTAATACCTTATATATAGGCAGCACATCGATGGATAAGACATTAAATATAGATTATTTAAATTAGTAGTTGGGTTTAGTTCAAAATACCTTATGATTTTTTTTTTAAGACCTTATGGTTTTTTTAATAGTACAGATATAATTCTCCCACTCCCGTGATCATCCTTCATGTACATAGATTATACAATACACAAAATATGACGAGCACAAAGTTTAGTTTCAAGACCTTTGTTGCCTTTATTTATTTATTCATTTTACAAATTGATAAGTTGCTACATAAGGTGTTGTACTTCATCGTCATCCGAAGTCCCAGTCACTATTCTTGAAATGAGCTCACCTTACGTGAACAAGGGCACGTATGTAAAATTGTTGTGATAGTGGGAACGTTTTATATATATATACATGCAACAAGTTTTATAAAATTCAGGAATAATTTTCAGAATTAAAAATTTAGAAGGCAACTTGTTAATTTATTCAAAACAAAAAAAGGGGTACAAGCATCAAATTAATAACCTTGGTTTTATGGTGTCAATAATGTAGTGCCAACATTATGAATTTTTCAATGTTTTAAAGGTTAGAAATATATCTAGATTATGGTGCTTTTTGCCAATGTATTTACAGAGGAGTAAAAAAAAATTGGGTATTGTTTTGTTGGAAATTTCTTCATTTGTTCAACGTACAACGCCATCCTCGTTTTAGATCCCCTCCCCCATGTATTCTTGTCCTTTTTTATTTTTATTTTTTTGACTTTAAAACTATGTTGTGATCACATAATAATTTCTCTTACGTGGCTGAGTCATTTTATTGGAGCAAGAGAGGACTCTTTTCAAGATGGGCTGTTGAATTACATTATCTTTTTGCGAGTTTCATCTAATTCTCTCATTCTTTCTTAGGAAAAAACAATCGCACAATTCTCTGAATTCTGCAACTTGTCAAATATATATATATATATATATATATATATATGCTTGTTGACCTTATCTTTTCTCATCAATAATGCAGAAATTCTTATTTTGACCATAGTTCAATTATAATTTATAGATAGCTTCTAATTCCAATTCGGTTGGCTAACTTCTAAGGGCATTGCTACTAATTAAGTAAGTTTTTACAAGAAACTTAAATATAAAATATATATCAACTCAGACTTGGATGCAATCATGCGTAAATTATGGTTTTTCTTGTCACACAAGAAACTTTAAATTCAATATATCACCAAGACATTGCAGAAAAGGTCTTCCATAAGATTAAGTATCTAATTAGATATTGGTTTTGTATTATAAAAAAGGATAATGGAAACTAATTCCGTTGTTAAGGAACAAAACAAAATCAGACTAAAATATTGGCACGAGTTTGTATTTACTGTTCCAGAAATGGACAATAAGAAACTTGCAACATTTTCTGTTGCAATGAAATTTTATCCCAGCTGGTAATTGACACTGACCCAATTTGGATAATCATTTTCTAATTCTAATTAACCTGGATTTGCTATTTGGGTAGCTTTCAATGGTTCTAATAATGCCAAGGCTTTCCACGTTTTACAATTCTTAAAAAAAAAAAAAAAGAAAGGTTGGAAAGTCCTGTCAATATCTTAGCTAGTTGAATTTTGAGTGGCATATTCCCCCTATGGCCTTAAATATCTCAAAAAAGATTCTGTGCTCCATCTAGAAAGTAGACTGATTTGCCTTTAAAATAAAAAAGAAAATGTTTTTCCGTTTAGCAGGCAAGAAGAATCATATGTCTCCTTCAAACATGCGTCTTTGTTCCATTCATATGTGACTTTTGTTGTATTTTTTTTTACTAATAACTATTGTTTAAATCCCATTAATGATTATTAATCTGTGTATAAAATTAGTTCATTGACTAAGGAAGGGAGTAAGTAAGATGGGATTGACACTCTATTTCCATTAAAAACAATAGTTTAACACTCGCTTTGGCAAGGATGAAGGGGGTAAAAAAAAAGTGGGGGTAGAAATATATATATATATATATATATATATATATATGAATGAGAGAAAGGAAGTTGTTTTCCTGTTAAATTTGTTTAACATAATTAAAAAAAATGTGATCAAGTGAATTTTATTTTACCAATTAATAATACTTTTTTGGTTTGAAAATATGGATTAAGGAAACATAGGTAGTTTGACACTATGATTTTCTCTTAGAAAACCTCTACGCTTCTAGATGAATTATAAGCGGTGAGACCTACAATTCCTTTTATCCTTTCCATCATACCAAACAAACCATAATTTCCATTTTCTCATATTAAATAATCCCTAAATTCACTTTTCTTACAAAAGCGAAATACCTCAACTAAAAAAGTACTTTATTGGGTATGAAAACACACACACACACGTACACACACGCCCCCCTTGTATACAAGTTATTGGTGGAGAATTTTTTGAGAAATGCTAGCTGCTTTTTATTTTTTACTCTCTTTTACACTCTCTTTATTTACTATCTGACACATAGATTTTACTATTTTATTTTTTGTTAAAATAATAATTTATAATATTACTAAAGTTCATATAACAGTTGGTGATTAAAAAAAAGTATAAAAGTGAGTGTCGCTAGCACTAAAAAAATTTTTCCCCTCCAAAAGAATACTCACGTCTTAAAATGTAATGCCTGGCTCAATTATAGCAGCAAACAGACCATGGTCCCTGATAGGTTTCTTTTTTGCTGTTATGGTCCCCCAAGGCTCGAAGTCACATACCAAGTCCGAACAGGAGGGTCACGTCAGAAGTAAGAACACATAATAGTAGGAAGATAACAAGACAGGACCGTTAAAAGTCCTCTCATAGCCTCAAAGCAAAATTACCAAAAGTCGAACAAGAAGTTGGGTATTGCTCCTAATTTTCATTTCCAAAACTCGTATACACTAATTCAAAAAATAAGTCACCTGCATCATCAATTCTGGCAGATTAGGCCCCAACCTTGTTAGTTTACTAGTTAGTTAATCCATTAACCCTCAAAACCCATTCATCTAAACTTTAAGGGGCCATTTGTTTTGCGGGGTTGAACCACAATTCATATCTTTCTACTGCAGTAGTTTTTTCCGTAAAATTTTAAATTTCTACAGTACACTCAGGTAATTCATTTTTCCTACTTAATCCAAGGCGTTAATAGCAACGAAAACTTTCGACGTATGCTGTCTAAATCTGCAATGCAATCAAACGTAACAAGACAAATAATATGCTTCTTTATCTTCTTCGATGCCAATGAGTACTAATAAAAGATGAGTGAGGTTTTAACTTCTCCAAATGATATTTCTTTTTTTTGGATGAATCTTCAAAAAAGGATATAACTTGTGAAGACAACAAGTACTTTCTCCTTACGGCAAAAATAAATGTAATATTATCCGTGGTCCCAGATAACCTTACTCAAAAGAATGATATACTAATAATGCAATCCTCTTGTTTCTGTCACCATCAAACAAACATTCCAACTTGCCTTAGTACACGAGTGATCTGAGTTCAGCAACCGTCCGCCTTTAATGTTGCCTTTGGTCCTGTAATTGAGCTACTTAAAATGGTGTCATGAAGTAAATACTCTTATAACAAGCACAAAAAAATAAATAAAAGACCGAGAACAAAAATAAACATCTATCAGTCAGATGGTTACATTTGACAAGTAGCCATGTCTAAACAAAGTCCCTGACTGACAGTCCACGTTTAGTACGTATGTTTTGCATGTGCATTCAGAGACGGCCGAACTAAGAAGATTCAAAACGAACAATGACAAAACAGCATGAAAAAAAAAAATTATACAGGAACCATTTCCAGAAATAGAAACATCAGATACCATTCTTCACTTTATATGCGATATCCGTGATCACCTTTTACCCATACGTACACCCACATCCACGTGCATTTGGCTAAACGTTAACCGCAAATCACAATCTTATTTTTTGAAAAGCCGTCTTAGATACAAGCAAGGTCTATATACACAAAATGGAGAGGCCCTTTTCTTTTCCCTAAAAGTTGCATTGATACAGTAATTATAAGTCAAAAGTAATTAGCCAGCTCCAGATACAAATGCTAGTTTGACAATTCCAACCAATCTGAATGGAAAACCATTGGATCAGCTGTTATAAAATCAGTACAGAATAAACTATTTATAGACGAAAGCAGCAAAAGATTAGTAGCAGATATTTAGAGTGTTAATATATAGGTGAGCCACATGCTAAATTCACACTTATACAAGTCACAAGTAGAAAAGTTTGATACAGACTTGCAGTGTTTCTCGATGCCAAATGTTGTAATACTTCATCTTATTCACATAGTGAGAAGTTCTTGGGGCTCTGCATACAATTATTTATTACATAGTGAATGGAAATACGTACATGTTGTTTAATTTTGTTCTTTAGCTTTCTTTTTCTTTTTCTTTTTCTGTTTTGGGTAGTGTAACAGAATAAATATTGAGAAATAATTTATTGATAAACAAATGAAGAATACAAAATCAACAACAGATGACACTCACGTCATCTTGTATATTCTTATGCCAAGTTGGCCGATATCTCAGTAAACTGCCATGGGGTTTGTGGGTGACAATTCAGAAGAGTGTGAAAAGAAACTCATACCAATACAATGGACAATTGAGAGAGAAAGCACATCTGTGATTAGATAAATCTGACTAGAAGTGTGGCAACTGCCTTCCTAGCTTTTCAGTCCTTTGAGACTTGAACAACTAAGCCAGTTGGTGTCTGAACAGTTTTCAGGTGACCTGAACCAATCAGATCGCGAAGATGAAATCTCATATCAAGTGGAGATAATCGAAGACATTGCTTCTCCAACGAGGCCATCATCATTTCTTTGTATCTCCTGCGGTTTAGAAGAGAAAGAACTTCCTTTCTTCCCTGAAAAAGGAGTAATTTAAGATGTATCATGATTCATAATGTTAGCCATCCTTGTGTCAGGGTTGAAAATTTTAACAATCTGATAGAATGCATTCCATATAATCAGTGGAATCAACCAAACAAATACATGCTTCTTTTCTTAACCAACCAATTATGTAAACAACTAAAGTGGCAAAGCAATTAGATACCTGAGAGAGGCCCTTGAGCACTGAACCAATATTTGGAATGGTGAACCAGTACATGTTTGGGTCAATAAGTTGCCGACTCTAAAAAAGACAATTCAATGTCAAAAGCTGTAGGCTATAAAACTTTTGAAACTTAACGGAAAGGACAAAACAATTACTGAAAGGAAATTAGCGTTTATATTGGAGAAATGACGTAATAAAGAAATATTCTAGGATGTTGGCTTCTCACTGGCCAGTATGTGGTCAATGGCCAGTACATTAGCGTGAATGCCAAGAAACTGTGAAAGTATCATAGATCTATGAGTATAACGCTTACTTACAAGAAGACCGGCGTTAATTAGAAGGGTAATATGCTCATCCTTCACCTTTCCTCCAAGTGACAAAAGTGTAAACTGCAACAGAGATGACATTCATTAGGGATGTTTTATGATGTATCCAACAATCAAAGATTTCAAGCAAAAGAAACCAACATTAAATTTTTACTTAGAAAACTTAACAGAGCTGTAATAAATTGCAGACAACTAACAAAACTAATGAATTCAGATATGCAGAATCTTTTGGCTTATCAAAATCCATGTTATAAGTAATGTTGCATTAAAAGCTTAAAACACGTTAAGACAACAATACATATCTTTTTCCGGTGATTTATTTCATTTTTCTAGATAAGAATACTCAAAGCTGAAACTCTGAATTTAAGGTGCCTATGAATAATAAATGACTAATGCTCTGCACAACATTATAGTCAAATACATATGCGTGGTGTTGTCAACGGCACAAAATAGACTACCATGGACTCAAAACTAAAACGGACGTGGGATAGAAACATCCACATTTGACTTTTTTATGGCAGAATTCTGATGAGCAAGTAAACGCTTTTCTCTTTGAAAGTATAATAAAGGTTTCATACATACAAGCAAATTGTATTTGAAATTAAAACATACTCACAAGCTCTTGATGCTCAATGCCAGGCTCCAATTTGAAATTAATGACGTGTGTTTTAAACCACTCAAAAACTTCAAGGTTGTCAAGCTTCTTCTCTTGCAGTCTTTTCTCTACGCATTCTATCTACAAATTAAGTATTAGATTAATTATACACCTTGTGGCCCCGTTAAAGAGGTCTAGTTGAATCAATCTTACTAGCTGGTTTAAAAAAGAGCAAGTGCAATATATACATTAGAACATATATGCAAACTCTTAATTTTTTTTTAAATCAAACCTGGTTTGAATAGTCCGCTAAAAACATTATTGCATGATCATCTTGTCCAGTATTCAACTTGAAAATCCGCACTACTTTCTCCCTTTTCAGCGACTGCATAATACAAAATGCAATGAGCCAAACTCCCAACATAAAGGACAAGATTTGAGAAGATTAAATTGACCATCTAAGCAAAAGCACAATTATCACAATCACGTAATGCATCTTTAAAACATGTACTAATATGAGAATATGGCATAAGGGCTACCTTTCTTCAAAGGCAGGAAACCATTGGTCCAAAGTCCCATCTTAAAAATTTATCTTTTCAATTCTTGACCACATACGTTAGAACAAGTACAAGACTTTCCACACACGTTGACCACGATGACTATATCCACAGACAAAAACCAGCGGAGAAGAAGAAAACGAACCTCTAAATCCCTATCCACTTGTGTCCTGTCCATTACACTGCTATACAGTTGCGACCGCAAAATGAATGGCTGAATCGAAACCTGAAAACATTGAACACATCAAATAAACAACATCAACACAAAGTGACAATAATCAAAATAACCATCGAGTATGGAGTTCCATTTCTTGGAAAAACATTGACAACAAACACAACAACAATTTAAATGTACCGAGCAGCTAGCGGTCGGCTTAACTGAACTCGTTAAAGAGAGCTTGCATTGCTTCAGATCTAATTAGCCAACCTAATGTTAACTCAAAGGCAACAGATTGGTTGTTCAGACTTCAAAAAAAGCCAAGCTTTACCGATAACATTGTCAGTGAGACCACCAAAAAAGAAATGAACTTTTTGTATCTTTTTGTTTAAGCTAATCAATGATACACAAAATTTGTTTTTTTTTTTTTTTTTTGATATAAATATATATATGTATATATATATACACACACACTCTTATCTCCCTAACCTTGTCAATTCGAGGAAATTGAGCTCGCATTATCCTAAGCGCCACCATAGTATCGCTGAAAGTAAGACTTTTCTCTGCATTTGCGCGATAATCACAACAAATTAACAGCAATTGTCATAATAATAACAAAATGGAGAGAAATATACCGACCTAGGGATAGAATTTCATCAAGATCGCTGCTTTCAGCTGCGGTTTCTTCCTCTCGCCGGCGTTTCTTGCCTTTTGAAGATTCTGAGCCATTATTCTCCATTGTTTATGCGTTCAAAACTTCGAATCCGGTGAGAAATTCGGGAAACAACTTGGAGGTAAAAGTTTTAAAAATTTAGTTTAGAGATTTAATTAGCTTATTATGGTAATTATCACGTACCTACACGGGGTTAGGGCTTCACAGGAAGATTTTTACAAAAGGGCCAAAAAAAAAATCCTAATCGGATAAAAGGTCCTTCTTTTTTTTTTTTAACTAAAAAATATATTTTTTTATACAGGTAAATTATCTTAATTTTTTTTAAAAAAATAAGTAAAATAATTGTAGCAGGATAAGAAACTTCAACATGATGAAAAAAAAAACTGAAACCATTTTGATGTCTAAAAAACCTTTTTTTTAATGTCAAAAATTGTCCAAAAAAATTTGGACCATTTGTCCAAAAAAATTTTCCCTAAAGCCCTTTATAAAAATCTCTCAGCTTCACATGAGGAGCAAGAAAAGAGGAAGAATTTGAAGAGAGTGACGAAAAAAAATTTGAATTGAGTAAATGACTTTTTTTTTTAAGAATTAAAAAATAGGATTTTTTGTATAGGTAAAGTGTTTCAGTTTTTTTCAAAGAAATAAGGAAAATGACTATAGCAGGATAAGGAACCTCAACAGGATGAAAAAAAAAAAGAACAATTTTGATGTCTAAAAAGCCTTTTTTGTGCTAAAAACTATCCTAAAAAAAGGTCATTGACCAAAAAAAATTTTCTCAAAAAGTCATTTTTAAAAATCCCCCAAGAAAAGACGGTTTTTTTTTTTTATCGGTTTGGTATTTGAATTTTAAGAAAACATCTATTGATACTTTATTGTTTAAAAAATATTAAAATAATATCTTATAATTTTTAATAATATCATCTTGATATATTTAATTCATGTCATTTTGTAGTAAAATTATCTTTTTATTTTTTTATTAATGAAATCTAAATTATTTTGTTAAGATTATAAAAGAAAGATTTTTGTTCCTTTATTTTGTAGTAGTTGTTATATTAACTTTAATAGTTAGAATTGACTTTAATAACAAGATCAAGTTTTAAATTGACACTGTGACCAATTTAAGTAATAAGGTTAGTACATTTGTATATGATTTAATTTATTTAGTAGTAATACTTAATGAAACTAGTATTAGATCATATTTATTAAATATTTCGTGAAGTAAATTAAGTGTTATACAAATATACGAAATATATTATAATTGCGAAAAATAGTTTGAAATGCTTGTTGCAGAAGCGACGAAGCATAGATGTTGGAGAATGACATTTTTTTCCACAACGAGTCATTTCAAATAGTTAGACGACATGCCCTGTTTACACTGCCGACAAAGAAATGGCGTGGTGACAATAAGATGTCATTTTCCCATTTTAATGGACGAGAATTAAAGTCCGATTAAAAAAAAAAACGAAAATTAAGCATATTTTGCAGGAACGAATGTCGTTTCTAATCTGGGACATGTTGCTGATTTCAGATGGCAACTTCGGCAAAAAAAAAAGGGGAAAAAAATGTCGCAAAACTGCAAAGTTTTACATAAAAAAACGAAACGACGTGTCATTATATGACATGACAAACGACTGGGACTCTAATCAAATAATTTCGATGTCGTTTTCATGTGTAAAGGACTGCACGACATGAAATACGAACTACTAATTGTATCTCTTTTTTTTTTTTTTTTTTTTTAATGTGAAGGGACAAATCTTATTTCCACTAAACAATAAAAAAACGCAACATTTTTTCTCAAACGACATCAATTGTTACACCCACCACAAGAATGACGGGAAACATTTGACTTAACTTACCAAGACCAAACAAAACCATGTCGTTTTTTAACGACAAAAATTACCGAAAAACGAAAGGTCGTTCTTTTAATGACGACAACTATTCATGTTCAATTAACCATAATATCGTTCAAAAAAAAAAAAAAAACAGCGAATGTGTATCCGCGTTGACGTAAGCGTCGGCGGACAAACAAAACAAGTTCTCCGTCGTTTGACAAAACGACAGTGCGCTGCATGTAGAGGCAAATTCAATTCTAGTTCCAATCTAAAACGGGAAAAAGTCCGGAGGGACAAATCGTGTCGTTTTGTCTTGGCTGGCTCCAGAGAACACCCCACTCGGCATCTGTCTCTCTCTGTATTTACGTTAGATCTCAATCAAACGTGTTCATATTATAAATGTTCTTTCTTTCTTACTTCCTAGCAAAACGCTGTCCGCTAGCTCGGACATTTCATCATCATCTCTCTCTCAATGTGTTGTCGTCCTGTTCTTCCTAGAAGAAAACCTGTCTCTCAAGGAGGTACCTCGTTTGTGTTGATATCAATATCTTCATTGAATATATGGAACTAAATCCCATTTTTGTTTCAGATCCATTGAGCCCGACGATTTTACCAGATAACCATTTTTACGTTCTTCTTGAAATGGGTCTTTAAATCTTCAACCATAGTTTGTACTTCTTCTTTCAAAATAAAGATCCGGCTGTTTTTGTTTTGTTTTTTTGGCCAAAACTGGTTTCTTTCACTGTCATAATTGCAGAACCAGTTTAATTCTTTTGTAGATTGGACATATCAAAATCACCCAGTTCAGCGAAGACTTTTGCTATTTTGCCGACGCTTTTTTCTCTTTCTCTTTTTTTTTTTTTTTGGGATTTAACGAGCTGGGTTGTGAAGGTGACACATTTATAGCTGGCAATTGCCGGCGCTTTGCGTGTCTTATTTATTTATTTATTTTGCTACTTTCTTGTTTCCTTTTTTTGCCCGTCTCCCCATTTCATCTGAGGCATCTATCTATGCTATTTATATAAAACCAGTGTTACTTTCCATTACTGGATCTTCTTTCAAGGAACTTGCTTGGATTTTATTTCATCTTTGAGCTTTGGTATGTATTTTATTTTTAGTTGTTATTTTATATTTTTTTTCACCTGGTTTGTTTTGGTATAGTTGTGAATGCATAGCCCAAGATCTCCTTATTTTCCCTCTTTCTGTTTTGTTTTATTCATTTTTTTTTTATATTTTCTTTTGTTCTGTCTAATATATAGAAAGTAGGATTCTTGATTGCAATGCAATGATGTTGGCAATGAAAATGTCATTTTCTCCCCCACCAAAATGATGTACTTGATTTTTTTTGGTAAGAAATGTACTTGATTGATTTGATACTACTAGTCACTAATTGTACTTGTTTTCTTTTTTAGTTCTTTCTCGCTTAGTGAAAACAGCAGTGTACTAAATTCGAGTTTGGTTTATTGCAGTGGTCCTGGATTGTATAGAACAACTGAAATCTGATCTCTGGATAAGTTAGATTAGAAACAGTTGAAACTAGTGGTGGTGAGTGAGGCAAATCTAAAACAAGACACAACTTGTTGCATTTATTGCTTCTCCCCTGTGTAATAAGTACTGCTTTTGAGCTCTGTATGTTCTAGTCAAAGTAGATCGGGTACAAAAATGTTGAGAGGAAGACCCGACGGGGGCCAAAATAAACGGCTGGTTAGCTTGATTATTGGTTTGGTGATCATTTGTGGTGTCCTGTTTATATACTCGAGGAATAGCAGTTCGTCTGCTCTGGAGTATGGCAGTAAATCATTGAAAAAGTTCAGCTCTTATTTGGGTTCAGATGAAGATGCTGAAGAGTTGCCCTCGGTTCTTGGAGAAGATGGTTTTATACCAAAGAGCTTCCCAGTGAGTTATTCTTGTTTTTACAAGTGTTACTCAGGATTTTGTTTTCTGCTTTAGCCTTTACATACATTTTTGGTTATATTGAAGGTTTGTGATGATCGTCATTCGGAGCTGATTTCTTGCCTAGACAGAAACTTTATTTACCAGATGAGGTTGAAGCTGGATCTTTCTGTGATGGAGCATTATGAGAGACATTGCCCACCACCCGAAAGGCGATACAATTGTTTAATCCCTCCTCCGCGAGGATATAAGGTGAATTATAGGTTATGGGATTGGATGAACTTAATATTATTTTGGCTTCGGTTTTTAGCACTGAATACTAATTTCTGTGGTATTTTAACGAAAACAGATTCCAATCCAGTGGCCTAAGAGCAGAGATGAGGTATGGAAAGCAAATATTCCCCATACCCACCTTGCAACAGAGAAGTCTGATCAGAATTGGATGGTTGTCAAAGGTGAAAAGATTATATTTCCTGGAGGAGGAACTCATTTCCATTATGGAGCTGATAAATACATTGCATCAATTGCTAATGTAAGTGAACACGCACTTTCATAAAAGGGCAAAAATAAAGTTAATAATGTAATTGTTTATTTCATTTTCTCAATATGCAAACTTACTTTGTGACTTGGTCTGGTAGATGCTAAACTTTCCAAACAATAACTTGAACAATGGAGGGAAGATTCGCACAGTCCTTGACGTCGGTTGTGGGGTTGCTAGTTTTGGAGCATACCTTCTTTCATCAGATATTGTTGCAATGTCCTTGGCACCCAATGATGTTCACCAAAACCAGATTCAGTTTGCCTTGGAGAGAGGGATTCCTGCATATCTTGGTGTCCTGGGGACAAAGAGGCTCCCTTACCCAAGTAGATCTTTCGAGCTCGCGCATTGTTCTCGATGTAGGATCGATTGGCTTCAAAGGGATGGCATCCTTCTTCTTGAGCTGGATAGGTTACTAAGACCAGGAGGTTACTTTGCGTACTCATCTCCCGAAGCCTATGCACAGGACGAGGAGGATCTAAGAATATGGACGGAGATGAGTGCGCTTGTGGAGCGCATGTGTTGGAAAATAGCTGCTAAAAGGAACCAAACTGTCGTTTGGGTCAAGCCCTTGACTAACGATTGCTACATTAAAAGACCACCTGGTACACTACCTCCACTATGCAAATCTGACGAAGATCCAGATGCTGTATATGGTGTGAACATGGAGGCTTGCATTACACCATATGCTGAACGTAAGTAGTGTTTCATTTAATGTTATGATGGACATAATTTGATTTTTCAAAACTATCTAAATCTGAACAGTCAGATCACATCTTTGACGAAAGTTAAATACGTTTACTATTCATCCTTATCAATCTATCCTGCATGCCGAGTAATAGGTCTTGTGCAGAGTAAAAGAATTCTGTGCTTTTTACCAGAACATTTGATGTTATTTCTATTTCTTTGAAGCTTAGCTTTGCATCACTTCCTGCGAGACGTTAGCAGCCATGCTATAACGTGATTTGCACTTGGATTTGGAAAAATTCTAAAACAAAAAATTTCTGAAAATTTTCAGAAATCCATAGAGCAAAAGGAAGTGGTTTGGCTCCTTGGCCTGCTCGACTGATCAGTCCACCTCCCCGCCTAGCTGATTTTGGCTTTTCCACTGATATGTTTGACAAGGATACGGTAATCCTGTATTTATATTCAACCACTCTGCATGTACAAAATTTAATATCTCTTCTGGATATATACCTGCATGACAAAGGATCAGGCACAAGAAACTTGGTTTGTGACGGAATTTATGTATTGCAGGAAGTTTGGCAGCAAAGAGTTGACAATTACTTGAACTTGTTGAAACCAAAAATCGAGTCAAACACACTTAGGAACATAATGGACATGGAGGCAAACATCGGTTCCTTTGCTGCTGCTTTGAAAGGCAAAGATGTGTGGGTCATGAACGTGGTGCCAGAGGACGGACCTAACACACTCAAACTTATATACGACAGAGGTCTTATTGGCACAGTTCACAACTGGTACATTCGAACAATAACATTAACATCTCATCATCGACTATATCTGTTTGAGAACTCGATACTTTTCTGTCTCAACCTGTTTGAGAACTCGATACTTTTCTGTCTCAACAAACCTTTAGATCGTCCAAGAAGCCTTTTTTTTTTTTTTCTTGTCTGTCCCTTAGAATGCATCAAATCAACAAATGGGACCAATATATGTCTCTGAAAATGATGAAGAAACTGCCCTTTTGCTAGTGCACATGGCATAGAAATGATTCTTCAATTTACAACTACTAATCATATCTAGCATTGGTCGGCATTTGACAACATTTGGGGTTACATCACTGGCAGGTGTGAAGCCTTCTCTACCTATCCAAGAACATATGATTTACTTCATGCTGGGAACATCTTCTCCAACATCGAGAAGAAGAGATGCAGTGCTGTGGATCTGTTGATCGAGATGGACAGGATCCTCAGGCCAAAAGGCTTCATTATCGTCCGCGACAAGCCACAGATGGTGGAGTTCATCAAAAGTTACTTGAAATCGTTACAGTGGGAGGCTGTGGCTACAGCTGAAGCGACTCAAGACGCAGAGAAGGGTGAGGATGAAACCATTTTCGTCATCCAAAAGAAAATGTGGCGCACAAGCGAGAGCGTTAGGGACTCTGAATAGTTTCAACACACTACCTCTTCTTCAAGTAATTGGCTTAGGGGGCGCTGGTTATTTACATAATTTTTGTCACATTGGGTCCTTTTTTTTCTTTTTTTCTTCCTTTTTTCTATTTTTTTTATACGCTCTATAGATTTGAGTTGACATAGAAAGCTCACTCAAAGATTATTCATTATGTTTTGATAATTGTAAGAAAATAACTTGTACCATTGATTGGGATAAAGTCGAAGCTGTTCCAAAAAAATAAGGGTTTTCTTTTTGGTGCGTAATACTAAATTTTGAGGGGTTAATCCTTTTTGTTCTCATGTTCATTCTAGCTTTTGTTGCCTGTCATTCTATGAGGTTTTGATATTTTTTGAGCCCTAATTAACCGGATCTCTTGGATTGGTAATTGCAACTCACTGAAAGGTATAGAAAACTATAGAAGTGTTTTAGTTCATATTTATCCATTTGTGTTGCAACATCACTTTCATATTCTCAATTTCTAATCTGTTTCGAATCATAGTTTAAACCAAAAAGTTTTAATTTGGATTAGTTTTGTTACGGTGTTGCCTCTCACAAATTAAACTTGACATTGTTTTAGGCATGAACTTTTAGTTTAAACTATATTTCGAAACAGGCTAAAATTTCACAGTGATATAGTTCTTTAAATGCGTTAAAAAGTTTTTTTTCCCCTCTCTATTTTGCATTGACATAGGCCTTTAAACGCTTTGAACATTTTTTTTCCTCTCTTTTCTTATGGGTTTCGAACAAGTTTTGAACTGTAAGATCATGTCAAAATACTATATGACTTTCTCTTTTTTTCTTCATACCTTTCCAAAACGGAATTCTTCAAAAAGGAAAACGGGTATAAATAGTCCAAAACGCCAGTACTAAAAGAGAATTACTACGCTCAATCATAAGTCGAAACCAAAAAAAAACGTGAGTGAAGACTTTTAGTTAAGTTAAGCAAGTTAAAATCTCAAAGAGCTTTACCCAAGACGTGCAAAGATCCAAGGCAGGATACAGCTTTCTTTCAATATTGTGTAAATAGAATTCTCAACAGATATAAATAACAGAGTCCTACAAAATTGGATAAAAAACCCCCGCTGTTAATCTGGAAATGATGACTTTATTTTGACGTCTCAAGCAGATTTCAACTTGGTTGATGTAGCGGCTAGATGGGAAAGAGTTCTGTGCCCCACAAAAAGCAAGAACGCTCCCAAGAAACCAAGTGCCTTTAGTGTCGTAAATAGGTCCAACTGTGATGAAAACAAAAGACAAGTAAATTAGACAAGCACTTTAATAATCAGAACTAAACATTCTATGTGCTAAGGTGCCTTGTCTACCAAGGTAATAACAATATAGATAGACGGATTGATAGAGAGAGAGAGAGAGAGAGAGAGAGAGAGAGTTTCTGACTGGGTGCTACCGCTTCATTTCAGTTTAGTTTTCAAAGTAATCTTGACTTCAGAATTTTAAATTTGCAATGAGCTGGCTAATTAAAGAGACTTGTCTGCATTGCAAAAGTTGATCTCTTATTTGAAAATTATGGAAATAAGAGTTCATCTAAAAGACGTTTTTTAATTAAGAAAACAAGATCTTTGGACAATTGGACTTGTGACACGATTTTTGGGCCCCAAAAAAATGGCCGATTGAAATTTTGAAATGCGGGGGTACTTTGGGAAACTCGATCTCTCACGGTTAAATAATAACTGGCATGAAGACCTGTCACAGCCCACAGAAGAAAACTAAAGCACCTTAACCTTCAAAGCATGTTACATTTGGAGTTACTCTGATTTTTGGGATTTGCTTTATAACTTCTTTTTTTCCTGAATCTAATTACCCCGTATGTCCATCCTTGCATTTAAATTGAACATCCGATCATGCATGTTGGAAGTTCAGATGCAGGCACTTGGAAGCAAAGAAAAGAGATTACCTTCAACCAGAAAAGTGTGTAGAGCACAAGAACGGCTGCAATGCCAAGATGGAAAAGAATAGCAAATATGGCTGGTACTGCTGAAGGAAAGTTCTTAAGATTCACCCCTAAGCGTAATAGCTGCCAAGGAAATAAAAGAAGTTAAATAACAACAACAACAATAACAATAATAAAAAAGCATCTGCAAAGACTAGGGAAAAAAACAAAGCTCAGAGGCTGATTAAACAAAAAAGCATATCACATGCATTAATGGAAAAGAAACCAAGTGCATCAGAATATTTTTGAACTTCTTTTATGCACTAGAAAGAACACCAAATTTTTAAACTCCCAATAATCACTTACTCACAACCAGTTTCAGATATGGTATCGGACATCTAGCAATCCAATTGGTAGCATGACAATATCAATACCCACTTTAATTTAACATGCCTAGATTTGGGCAAAAGAGTGAAATTTGAGCCAACAAAATCTAGACCAAGGTCGAGACCTACCCCAATAAAAAATACAAGCAGCGGCACAAAGGTAAGACCCAAGAATGCAAGGGAGAGCTCTTTTGGTGGACGCTTATCCGGAGCCCTGAAGATATGACTAATCTCTGCTTTAGGGCCATATCTTGAGGAGGGATCAACAGGCTGCAGAGGAGGACGTGGGGCCTTTTCAGGGGCTTCTGGTAGATCCAGTTCAATCTGACCAATGGCCTTTAAGAAAGAGTTTTCCTGGAAGAGAATGCAACAAATTTTCTCATACTGTTTAAAAACAAAACACAAATTGGACACCTTGAGATAACCACTTAATTATTTGTTTGTTTGATGAGCAAGCTAACCACATACTTACCATAACAGCATCACCAACAGTTAGCTCAATGCCATAACTACCTGATAGATAGTAAAACTTCTCCACCAGCCCAAGAAAATCCTACAAGAAAATTGGTAAATATGAGGAAAACATAAAAAAATAATAATAAATAAATAAAATAAAAATAAAAATCTTAAGTTTATGCTAGTCTACAGTGCTATTGAAAAAAGTTCGTAAGCTAGCTAACCAACAACAAAAGACTTCTTATTTGTCTAAGAAATAATAAAAAAGTTCAGTAATTCTACCAGTTATGCATCAAGAAGAAAGGGCAGATTAAAGTAAATCTGAATTGAACATATCTAAAACTTCTGTGGTAGCCACCTTGTTTTGTTCAACTCATGAAGCCATTTACACACAATAGACAAGATCCAAGATTTAAGATTCTCTAAACCAACATACTGCTTTCTTTAGTGATAAAGATAGCATGAATTTAAAACACAAAGCAATATGCCTAGGAATTGAGTCTTCCGTGGTATATTAAACTTAACTCAAGTTAGCAGCAGGCCTTAGTTAAGATGATCAACAAAAGAGATAAAAAGGAGGAATCAGAACAAAGAAACTTAACCAGAAGTATCACAAACTTTTTGCCAGAGTTCCCAACCACAAATATATGTTCAACCTTGCTCTCATGTCTCAACTGAAGAAATGCCTGCAGCCACACCAACTACCAAATCAGCTGAACAGATGCAGAAAAAATAATCTGATCATGAAAGAGCAGACAGTTAAGAGTACAAACCTGATGAGGATTAAAAATGTTGCCAAGCGGAGTAGTTAGTTGAAAAGACAGGCGCAGCTTTTGAAGGTGGTTTGCCGCAAGTGAGACAACATTTTCTCCAGCTAAATCTAGCCTGAGTATTTCCACAAAGTAGAATGCACAAAAAGTATATAATTTGTTCATGTAACCATTGAAAAAACATTAGCAGGAGGCACATGACAAAAAGCACACAATGAACCGGTACTCAATATGAATGTGCCAAATTCTAAGACAGGAGAACCAATAAAATGTCATACTACATAAATACTCACTTTTTCTGGGTTTCCACACTTCCGAGGTCACTATCAAGGACAAAAATTTCTGCATTGTCCACTTTGATAATTCCTGTAATGAATACTGGTACTTGTGTCTGGCCTCCAGTAGCATAAACCTTTTCATGCTCTGAGTCATGAAGGAGCACCTGGAAAAGAAATTTAGTTTAAATCATGGATTCAAAAACAGATGAGACTGGCCCCTAAAGCACGTTATTATTTCTATACAAAAAGATGTGCAGACAAGGATACCTCAAAAACAAACACGTATCTTCCAACATCAACATTCTCCGGCAAATCTAAAAAGTGGGATGCACTTTCTTCGTCAAACTTGAGTTCCTAAATCACACAAATGAGAACACTTTCAGCAATTCGGCATATCAAATTGCTGGAACAAGATGACAAAAATACAGATGAAAGAAATAGAGAGAAAGAGAGAGAGAGAGAGAGCAAAGTGAAAGCTAACCCGACTCTCAATTACTGAACCGTCCTTGGAACCAGAGCTCGAAGCTCGCACCAGCTTCACTGTCAAAGGAGGTGCATTTGAACCAAGAACAGTATTTACTTTAACCTGTTTGAAAGTTACAAAACAAAATATTATAATTTAAAATAAAGTAAAAACCAGTAAAACAAAATGTCACATGCACCACTACATATCTAAAGTTTAGTGTAGAAGGAAACCAGCAATATCTTGGACAATACTAGACCACAAATATATAATATCACAAAAATATCAAAAAGCAAAAATTTAAGACACATTAGAAAAAGAGATTCCAAGTCTTTGTCCTTTTCTTCTTCTCACCTTCCATCCAAACCAAGCAAAAGTAATGCACCACTGATCTATAACATGCAGACCAAAGCACAAAAATAAAAAAATGAAAAATAAAGGTATAGGGATGGGCATTCAAAAGCATTTCCTTTAAGAGGCCTACGTATACTAGAATTCCAGAAGCTATGAATTCACAAGGGCTTGGAAGAAGGAGGCAATTGGAGTCATCATTCCAAAATATATAATTAGAATTCCAGAAGCTAAGAATTCTGTGTCATTTGGAATGCAGGGAGGTAGTGCCAGGTTCAGTCAAGAAATTAGAGGCCTGCTAACTACCACGACTAGAACTACATATAAAATGTTAAAATTCTTGATAAACTCAACATTATCATCCAGAACGCGAAAGAATGAACAACGATAAACATGAGAAGTTCATAACCACAACAATTGGATTGAAAAGAACAACTCGTTTACAACAATGTATAAAAGTTGATTATTGAACAACCTTGAGCTGGTCCTTCTTAGACAAGGAAAGCACAGTAGCTGGAAGTGATAAGATCAGTGGGACAGAAACCCTGCACCAGACGAGAAATCAAAGTCAAAGACAGTAAATAAGTAAGTGATAAAGTGATGCCACGGATGTTTGCGAAAATGAACAGTAGAAACTCAGGTTCAACCTTCTATGCATGAACCAGAAGAAGACAAGGTGTCCAAATATTCACATTTTGTCGGTCAATAAGAAATGAGCTAATATACAAACATTTCCAGAAATCACTTGCCTGTTGTTTTCCAGGCAAGCCAACGAGTCTATTTGGTCAAAGAAGTCTTTAGTATCACCAGGAATACCAATGCTAAGAAAGAATTTTGCCAAACCCAATATCTCGTCCGCTGGAAGCTGGCAGACTCAAAAATAAAGCATTTGAAAAAGAATTCACAAAAAATATGTTAAAATTACCTCCAACATTAAGTACAAAGATCATACCCTGAAACATTAAATGTTCTCACCTTTATATTTCCAGAAGTCCCATCTGCAAATGCCGTGAGCCCTCGAACAACTGAAGCAGTAGTTGCAAGAGGACCATGATGCTCATATGCCTCAACAACTTTTTCTTCAAAGTAAAAGGCTCCATCATCTACATTTTATTATAACTTATAGAGTAAGTTACCAAGTGGAATTACATCAGAGATTCATAATCAATTTAAGAAGTTAGAGTCAGCCACCCTATAGTCAGCTTTCCAGCTAACAACCACCAATAGAAAAATTGACAGCAGTGTAATATTTATGTCAAAACTTTTGAATCCATATAAGGAAAAGAAAATGACGACACAGATCTTTTTATGGGGTCATGTATGCTAATATCTAATTAGTCACTTGTAAAGTGCATGCCTAGGTCTGAGAAGGTGCTTTTACAATTTTGTAATCTAAAGCGTAAAAATTCTAGCATGAAAGGAGATAAAATGATAAAATAAAAGCATAAGACGTGGAGGGTTCATCAATAAGGGGGAAACTACACATACCATATTTTTCAACAGTATCAAAAAGCTTCGTTATATCATTTTTTAATGTGCCAATCTGCCAATGAAAACTAATTGTAAGATGTAGGTTATCAATAAAATATAAATGACACTCACTGCCAAATGAAAAGTACCAGAGTAACACACACACACATAAAGAAACTTAAACACTGGAAGCAAAATATGTAAACCATAAAATAAAGTAAAAAAAAAAATATATATATATATATATATATGTATGTATGTATATATCTTACAAGGCAAAATGAACACCAAGCAGAAAAGCAGGTTCGGATACACACACACACACAAATTGAGGGGAATGCATATTAGAGACATGTGGTTGGTGATATTCCAACCTTGCAAAACGAGAGGAAAAAAAAAAGGAAAGATTTAATTACCAAAGATTGATCAATTTCAGAAGATGCCAAAGAGACAACACCAGCAAGTGTTTTAAGCGCTAATCCTGCAGGAAGCATGAAAAACTCGGTAGTGAATAAAAGCAAATCGAAGTAATTAGATGACTTTGGTCTTAAGTTCAAGTCAAAAAAAAATTCAGGGAGGAGCAATGGAGGGCCATCCTCCATTGTCCATGGTATGGAAACCACATTAGTGTAACTCATTGATTTAAAGGGATTTGTGAAGTAACAAACGGCAATACAACTTCTAAGTGATTATTGTTCTTGATAAGTCCTTACCTGCAGCATAGGTACTAGACTTGGGATTATTAGAACTGTAGCGCCACCTTCCGTCACTCTGGCTCAAAGCCTGCCACCATACAGATCATCAATATATACATACATATATATATATATATATATATATTGTACAGTAAGTGAAGCATAAGAGTAAAAAAAAAAAAAAGAATCAGGAACAGGATCAGCTCCGCTACTGAATTGACCGTTGCCCTTAAACCTTGCACATGACCATCAGGTCTGCGTAGAAGCCTCAACAGATATATAAATTCCACCAAGGGTCTGGAGTAAACAGAACTGAACCTATTCACGAATCAGAATCACTGCTTCGTGCTAAATGCCTACAAACCTTGATGGAACGGAAGATCCCATCCACATCGCTAGGAACCACATCGACGTTAGAACTTTGACCCTGCATCAAGAGAGGAAAAAAATTAAAGGCAAAAAAAGAGTAACATTTATCAAATTTATGATAACAAAAAGAGAATTTGAAAACCCTATAGTCTCCAAAACTGAAAATTTAGCACCAAAAGCAAAATTATGATTTATTATGTAATAAAAGAAAATTTCAGTTCAAAGGTTGTATTTTACAGCACAAGGGTTTAGAAAATTTTTCTTTAAATACTTCCACTAATTGAAGCCTAATTAAATCTGAGGTCAGCCCAAAATAAAATGGATATATAAACTGCAAAGCAAAAATCAATAACGGCTGTATGTAAGTTACCTTAATGAGTTCCAAACTTCCGATTGAGTAGTAAAACTCAAGCAACGAACTTGCGCTGCTAATTGCATCTTTAAGTCTTGGAACAATACCCTATACAGCGAGAAGAAGATTAGGCATCAAAACCTATACCTAGCCCTCATTGTTAATGATTTTGAAGATTTAAACAAATGTCAGTTCTAAGGGCTCAACAATACCTCAAAAACCTCCTCCTTAACCTTGCACTTCAATATGCTATTAACTCTTAACGCGTGGAACAAATCCTTTGGAATAGAAGTTGATGACCCAAGAGTTTCAAGAACAGAATGACAAGTGGCGCTGCTTATATCAGGCTTCTTATCAATTCCAAGAATCTCAAATGATCTCAGGGCTCCATATGCCTCTTCTAAACTGGTAAGAATCGATACCAAACATACCGTTAGTCTTCTTTAGGATCAAATTTCAGAGTTAGACATCCAAAAAAATGCTACAAAATGTAAGACTAAATTCTGGCAAAGCTAAATTTTTTTTTTTTCACTCAATTGAACCTTCCAAATTACTCAAAAATTCCTTCTTCTCGACAATAAAGTACAAAAACAGATTGAAAGGAATGCCTAAAAAGGGCGAAATTAAGATTTAAATTTTAATTTATAAGTTCTAACTCACCTTCCAAAGGATCCATGGACGGGCCTAAAGAGCTCTAAAGCCGCGGATCGGTGAGCGTCCGTGATCGGCTGAAACACAGATGAAGCTTCGCAGATCGCAATCACGAAAAACAGAACAAGAAATCCTCCTAGAGTTCTCGCAGCCATTCCTGCAACAACAACCACCACCATAAAAATCAAATCTTCAAATATGCACCATAAACATTTGCGCTCATCACTTGTCCAAATTACACACACACACACGTATATAGTGCAAATATAGACGTGAATCACTGCGATCTATAGAAACCCTAGGGTTCCAGATCGGAAAAAGAAGAGGAGAGAGATCCTACGAGAAGAGTTGGAGGAGAAATTGTGGGAGTGGAGCTAAGTCTACTCCGAGGACGCGATGACTAGCGAGGGGAAGTGAGGGACGCGAACTAAGAAAAGATGGAAGACTCGTTTTGTTTTGTTGGTGTTGCCGTGAGTATTAAACTGGAATACCCAAAGTCTCCACGGGGTTCTACCTGAATAAATGGTTTAGCCTGTTGAAATTAGAAGGCCCCATTGGGGTGAAATTGAGGGGTCAATTTCACAAATTCACTTGTGTGGCATTTGCGTCAGTTTGTAGTGTTTTCATTTTAATTTTTGTTTTTAAAAATATTAAAAATGAAAACATTTTAAGAGATGTGTTGAGATTATTTTTAAAATTATATTTAGTTGTATATAGTAGTGTTTGTTGGGGGTGAGCTCGGCGTTACCGTTGGGGAGCCTAACTCCAGGTGGTCGGTAAAACAGCTTGGCAGAAGCTACTGGGAGCGAATAACTAATCCCTATAAGCTCGGATCATCTATCTGAGATACTTTTCAGGGCCTTCCAGGCCACGTCATGAATGGTCGCCTCCTCGGACCGACACAAGCTCAGGTCAGATTCTTGAATCATGCAAGCCGGAAGCTACTCGCCATCATTGGCCAACAAGTGTCGGAGAACTCACCGTCGAATAGAAATCAATTGGCCGGTGGAGGGCACAACACATGTCCCCTGGCACCTAACACGCCTTGATGTGACACACTAGTCATTGGCAAAACCTACCTAACACCCCGTTCAAGTAGCAACCTATAAATAGAGTGCATTTATGTGACACCCGTTATTCCTTAACGAGTATTAAGGTAATTAAATTAATTTTTAGTTTATCAATAAAAAAAATTGCTTCATTTAAAATTTATTTTACAATATTTATTTTTATCTATTTTTTTAAATTTTCTAAAATTCTCCTATATTTATTTAGTATATTTACTGAAAAGCCTTAGAACTTCTAATAAATCTCAAAAATGTCATATTGGCATTATGTGCGTTAAAGTCTCCAGATGAGACATAAGGATATCTTTTCCAACTACTCTTGACCCTCATTTTCTTTATTTCCTCCGTGACATACTTCAACATATCTCCTTCATAATTGCTTCTATCACTTCTCTTCAAAGACTTCATATTTTCTTCCTTTTCTTCCATGGTTCCCACACTCTTCTTCTCATTTCTTTGCTGAAGCAAAATACTTAGAGAACTTCTTCAAGACAGCCATAAAAATCAGCCATCATCACCTCCATTTGAGCAAGAATTTCAGTCATACCGAAGTCAAGGAACCTGTTTTGAAGCCATTTCAAGCTTCCAACTAACCATAATCCGAGGTTAGAATCTTATGAATAAATTTAGTCTTTCATTGATAAATTTTCTTTTATACTAAAGGATTATTCAAATTTGCGTTCTTAAACCTAAGTATATGTTGTTGCTATTTTAGAGCATATGTATAAAGTCTAAAAGTATATGCCCTAGACAGAAAATTTATATTGTTAAACTTTGTAATACCTCTATGGGCAGTGGCTATTTCTTGAAATTATGGGATTAAATTAAATAAATTTTATAAATTGGTTTGCATATTTAAAAAGTAGACATCTTAAGCTTTCTAACGAGCTATCATAAACCTAAATCGGAATTGTATTTTATTTTCTATGAATTATTCAATTTTTGGATTGGAAACTAGTAAACCTGTCAGTTTGTTATTGTATACCAGCTGCTAACCTGAACCAAGAACCCATCTTTTCTCACCACCTAATTCTTTAATGTCTTGCAACCTTTCCAATATTATCCTAAGTGATTGATAAATCTTATTAGGGGCTAAAACATATAGATTACTTGTTTACATTTTATATTGTGTTAAGACAAAAATTGTTTACTGTGGTATTCAAAAGAGATTTACATAAAAGCTTTAATGGCATACTAATAAGATAGGTTTACACATGATTTATTTATGAATGTAGTTGTATGTTGTGCTTTAGTTTTAATTGTCCTTATGCACGCCTTAGGATCAAGGGAGTATGGAGTCAACGTTAATTGATTCCAGGATTAAAAGATTGTTGATAAGCTTGAAAGGTAGGGATTCTATTACTCATCTTTTGTGAGGTTTTTTGTGACACCCGTTATTCTCCTAACGGGTATTAAGGTAATTAAATTAATTTTTAATGTATCAATCAAAAAAAAATTGCTTCATTTAAAATTTATTATACAATATTTATTTTTATCAATTTTTTTAAATTTTCTAAAATTCTCCTATATTTATTTAGTATGTTTACTGAAGAGCCTTAGAACTTCTAATAAATCTCAAAAATGTCATATTGGCATTATGTGCGTTAAAGTCTCCAGATGAGACATAAGGATATCTTTTCCAACTACTCTTGACCCTCATTTTCTTTATTTCCTCCGTGACATACTTCAACATGTCTCCTTCATAATTGCTTCTATCACTTCTCTTCAAAGACTTCATATTTTCTTCCTTTTCTTCCATGGTTCCCACACTCTTCTTCTCATTTCTTTGCTGAAGCAAAATAATTAGAGAACTTCTTCAAGACAACCATAAAAATCAGCCATCATCACCTCCATTTGAGCAAGAATTTCAGTCATACCGAAGTCAAGGAACCTGTTTTGAAGCCATTTCAAGCTTCCAACTAACCATAATCTGAGGTTAGAATCTTATGAATAAATTTAGTCTTTCATTGATAAATTTTCTTTTATACTAAAGGATTATTCAAATTTACGTTCTTAAACCTAAGTATATGTTTGTTGCTATTTTAGAGCATATGTATAAAGTCTAAAAGTATATGCCCTAGACAGAAAATTTATATTGTTAAACTTTGTAATACCTCTATGGGCAGTGGCTATTTCTTGAAATTATGGGATTAAATTAAATAAATTTTATAAATTGGTTTGCATATTTAAAAAGTAGACATCCTAAGCTTTCTAACGAGCTATCATAAACCTAAATCGGAATTGTATTTTATTTTCTATGAATTATTCAATTTTTGGATTGGAAACTAGTAAACCTGTCAGTTTGTTATTGTATACCAGCTGCTAACCTGAACCAAGAACCCATCTTTTCTCACCACCTAATTCTTTAATGTCTTGCAACCTTTCCAATATTATCCTAAGTGATTGATAAATCTTATTAGGGGCTAAAACATATAGATTACTTGTTTACATTTTATATTGTGTTAAGACAAAAATTGTTTACTGTGGTATTCAAAAGAGATTTACATAAAAGCTTTAATGGCATACTAATAAGATAGGTTTACACATGATTTATTTATGAATGTAGTTGTATGTTGTGCTTTAGTTTTAATTGTCCTTATGCACGCCTTAGGATCAAGGGAGTATGGAGTTAACGTTAATTGATTCCAGGATTAAAAGATTGTTGATAAGCTTGAAAGGTAGGGATTCTATTACTCATCTTTTGTGAGGTTTTTTGTGACACCCGTTATTCTCCTAACGGGTATTAAGGTAATTAAATTAATTTTTAATGTATCAATCAAAAAAAAATTGCTTCATTTAAAATTTATTATACAATATTTATTTTTATCAATTTTTTTAAATTTTCTAAAATTCTCCTATATTTATTTAGTATGTTTACTGAAGAGCCTTAGAACTTCTAATAAATCTCAAAAATGTCATATTGGCATTATGTGCGTTAAAGTCTCCAGATGAGACATAAGGATATCTTTTCCAACTACTCTTGACCCTCATTTTCTTTATTTCCTCCGTGACATACTTCAACATGTCTCCTTCATAATTGCTTCTATCACTTCTCTTCAAAGACTTCATATTTTCTTCCTTTTCTTCCATGGTTCCCACACTCTTCTTCTCATTTCTTTGCTGAAGCAAAATAATTAGAGAACTTCTTCAAGACAACCATAAAAATCAGCCATCATCACCTCCATTTGAGCAAGAATTTCAGTCATACCGAAGTCAAGGAACCTGTTTTGAAGCCATTTCAAGCTTCCAACTAACCATAATCTAAGGTTAGAATCTTATGAATAAATTTAGTCTTTCATTGATAAATTTTCTTTTATACTAAAGGATTATTCAAATTTACGTTCTTAAACCTAAGTATATGTTTGTTGCTATTTTAGAGCATATGTATAAAGTCTAAAAGTATATGCCCTAGACAGAAAATTTATATTGTTAAACTTTGTAATACCTCTATGGGCAGTGGCTATTTCTTGAAATTATGGGATTAAATTAAATAAATTTTATAAATTGGTTTGCATATTTAAAAAGTAGACATCCTAAGCTTTCTAACGAGCTATCATAAACCTAAATCGGAATTGTATTTTATTTTCTATGAATTATTCAATTTTTGGATTGGAAACTAGTAAACCTGTCAGTTTGTTATTGTATACCAGCTGCTAACCTGAACCAAGAACCCATCTTTTCTCACCACCTAATTCTTTAATGTCTTGCAACCTTTCCAATATTATCCTAAGTGATTGATAAATCTTATTAGGGGCTAAAACATATAGATTACTTGTTTACATTTTATATTGTGTTAAGACAAAAATTGTTTACTGTGGTATTCAAAAGAGATTTACATAAAAGCTTTAATGGCATACTAATAAGATAGGTTTACACATGATTTATTTATGAATGTAGTTGTATGTTGTGCTTTAGTTTTAATTGTCCTTATGCACGCCTTAGGATCAAGGGAGTATGGAGTTAACGTTAATTGATTCCAGGATTAAAAGATTGTTGATAAGCTTGAAAGGTAGGGATTCTATTACTCATCTTTTGTGAGGTTTTTTGTGACACCCGTTATTCTCCTAACGGGTATTAAGGTAATTAAATTAATTTTTAATGTATCAATCAAAAAAAAATTGCTTCATTTAAAATTTATTATACAATATTTATTTTTATCAATTTTTTTAAATTTTCTAAAATTCTCCTATATTTATTTAGTATGTTTACTGAAGAGCCTTAGAACTTCTAATAAATCTCAAAAATGTCATATTGGCATTATGTGCGTTAAAGTCTCCAGATGAGACATAAGGATATCTTTTCCAACTACTCTTGACCCTCATTTTCTTTATTTCCTCCGTGACATACTTCAACATGTCTCCTTCATAATTGCTTCTATCACTTCTCTTCAAAGACTTCATATTTTCTTCCTTTTCTTCCATGGTTCCCACACTCTTCTTCTCATTTCTTTGCTGAAGCAAAATAATTAGAGAACTTCTTCAAGACAACCATAAAAATCAGCCATCATCACCTCCATTTGAGCAAGAATTTCAGTCATACCGAAGTCAAGGAACCTGTTTTGAAGCCATTTCAAGCTTCCAACTAACCATAATCTAAGGTTAGAATCTTATGAATAAATTTAGTCTTTCATTGATAAATTTTCTTTTATACTAAAGGATTATTCAAATTTACGTTCTTAAACCTAAGTATATGTTTGTTGCTATTTTAGAGCATATGTATAAAGTCTAAAAGTATATGCCCTAGACAGAAAATTTATATTGTTAAACTTTGTAATACCTCTATGGGCAGTGGCTATTTCTTGAAATTATGGGATTAAATTAAATAAATTTTATAAATTGGTTTGCATATTTAAAAAGTAGACATCCTAAGCTTTCTAACGAGCTATCATAAACCTAAATCGGAATTGTATTTTATTTTCTATGAATTATTCAATTTTTGGATTGGAAACTAGTAAACCTGTCAGTTTGTTATTGTATACCAGCTGCTAACCTGAACCAAGAACCCATCTTTTCTCACCACCTAATTCTTTAATGTCTTGCAACCTTTCCAATATTATCCTAAGTGATTGATAAATCTTATTAGGGGCTAAAACATATAGATTACTTGTTTACATTTTATATTGTGTTAAGACAAAAATTGTTTACTGTGGTATTCAAAAGAGATTTACATAAAAGCTTTAATGGCATACTAATAAGATAGGTTTACACATGATTTATTTATGAATGTAGTTGTATGTTGTGCTTTAGTTTTAATTGTCCTTATGCACGCCTTAGGATCAAGGGAGTATGGAGTTAACGTTAATTGATTCCAGGATTAAAAGATTGTTGATAAGCTTGAAAGGTAGGGATTCTATTACTCATCTTTTGTGAGGTTTTTATAGAATTAAAATTGATTGTTTTACCGCAAGATATAAATATATCTATGTTGAACTGATATTATATGAGTATCACATATGAAACTATGACATGGACTCGTCTTGTATTGTACGGCGAGGAACATAATGAATTGACACATGTTATAAATTGAGAAGCATGGTTAGAAAAACTGATTCTATTAATAATGATTAAATATAGAGAAATTGTGAGACGTGAAGAGGGCGGCGGTTACGTCCTTGGGCATGAATACCCTAAAAGGTAAAATAGGGGGAAGGTGATGACGCTTCCTTAGGTTAAAAGTCCTAGAACACACTGTACAGGAATCGACTTGGTGAGGACTCGGGGCTTGATGTCCCCTCACCGGAACACCCTTAGAATGTTTAGAGGGTGATCAAGCGCGCCCATTTGGGTTTTTGATGAGTTGAGTGATACTCTATTGAACGTGGGTACCTAGGAATAATGATGAACTATAATATTTGTATATTTGTATATATGTATATGTATGAAACTCGGTAATGATTAACTATGGTATCCACGGAATATGATTATAATAAATCTCATAATCTGGATAATGATAAATATTAACTAACCATGCAGGTTTTAATGTGGTAATGATAAAAACCTAAAGGTGAGTAATAGTTTTCTCTACTGAGCATATTGGTGCTCATTCTTTTATATTTTTATCTTTTCAGGACTCATTAAGTGTGAGGTGGCTACGAGAAAAATAATTGAAAAAGCGATGTAGCTATATTACATTAGGACTGCTTCAATTATTAAGAATCTTCTTCATGTTAATGTAAGCATCAATTGTTACTTTCTGTGACTGTATTAAAATGCGTTGAGGGTTAAAATGATGATGACGACAGTTTATATTATTAAATTTAAGGTGCTACATTAAACTGTGGTTTAATTGTCGTTTATATTTTTATTTTTGATTTGAGAGTTTTCATTTAAGCCCCGGGAAAATTTTATTTTTAAGGTTTTACTTTTATTTCTGATTTTTATTTTAATTCATTAAAAACTGATAACCCCCATATAGGGGCGTTACAGAATTTTTGGTATTAGAGCCTATGTTCGGTTAACCTAGGGAGTGTAGCACCACTTAAAAAAAATGTTTTTGAGATGGTTTTGAAGCTGAATTTTCATTGTCATCATCAAAATGAACCTTCACATTGATTTATACAATCTAGAAGGATGTAATATGGAAAGGCCATAGAATGAAAATACTAACGGTTATATGACTACAATAATTATATAGAAGGAAAGTATTAATAGTTATGAGAGAATAATAATTATATGGAATGAGTTTATAAGTAGAATACTTATGAGAGATTCGTATAATATTAGGATCTATAAGCATATCTAATTCGTATAAAACAATGAGAAATTCGTGTAAATACGAAGATTTAAGAGCCTTTTGTTTTGTGAAAAAAATAATAAGAAATATAAGGCTTGATTTATTGATTTTGAAGTTTGGCATAGATATACCAAATTCTTCGTAATTGATTCAGACATAAGTAATGATTATGTGTAGATTCAGTGGAACACATAAGTGTCAATAACTTTTCTTGAAAGTTCTATTTACTTGAGAAATATGAGATAAGTTAGGAACCCAGGGTATTGAATCTTGAGTGAGATAAACGTTAGACTTTTGGTCTGTTGAAACGGTGTAAAGGCAAGAATGGATGAATCTCAAAGTTGGAATATTTTGTTACGTACATTGTATTTAAGTGTATCAGTGAATCTTTATGAATAGATGCAATATAAAAAAAAAATGACCAATAGGAGTTTCCTTAAGTAAATCACAATACTTAAGGCATTGATAATAATTTTGGATAATTACGATAAAAGGTTTAAGTTTTAGATGTTTAGATGTGAATCTTTTAGTTACCTAAGGTTTTGTTATATGAGGAAATTAGATATTGTATAAGTAAATTTGTGGGGATTGTAGATGTTCTTAAGTAGTAACATCAAGTGTCTTTGTTCATTGATATGGTCTATGTTGGAAGACGTAAATCATATTGATTTCAAGGTTAGTCACATTCTAAACCCTTGGTAGTAATGATGATGAATCCATTGATAGATGTTGAGTATTAGGAATAACATATGGGTGTATGCATTGTTCAATAAGGTTTTAATTAAAACAAAATTATTTGAGTTGCTAGAAGATTATGTTGTTATGAAATGATTTTAAATATCATTCAGGAAGATCCTTGATTGTCATTAAATTAGATTTGTTGTTCATAGTTAACTTTATCTATAGTGGGCTTTGAATTGGGTTTAAGATTTATACAAATTGGTTTTCAATTTTATGTTTGTTATTTAACTCGTTCTAAATGTGTTAAGGCCCGAAACAACCTGACCCTTTTCAACTTATAATATTTGGGCCTAGTCCAAATCCTAAATCAGTTTGACTCACACTGTCTCTCCCACGTGGTCTCTATACGTGTCATATACAGTGGTTTAATTATTGTTTATATATACATTTACTGTGCGTAGGAGCTTATTTTTCTGAGCTCACTTTTTCTCTCTTAATTTGTTATTTTCTCTCTAAATCGCAAATCCTCTTCTTTTTCACTAGAAATTCTTCTTTCCCTCTAAAAGAAGAAGGAATTCTAGAATTCTGCAACTTACTATCTCAATTTTTCCTTTCTATTTACTCTTTTTTTTCATCTCATCATGGACCCAAAGTACCAACACTTGAGAAAGTATTTCCCATCACTCTCCCAAAAGATTTTCAGAAAGAAATACAAGGCTAGAATTACTCGGCTGTGGATTCTTATGCGTTTTGGCATCCCTTGTGATGTGAGAATGTTGATAGAGGGGAAGATCCGTCCGAGTGACTTCAGTCAAGATGTCGGTTTACCAGGAACAGATACCAGTCGTAGTGCAATGAAAAGAAAAGCTCGTGCCATCATGGTCACTTGTAACAAATGTGGAAGGCAAAATTGTAACGGTAAATGTACTTCACCTGGTTATATGTCTACGAATAGAAAGGATAAAATAAGATTTTGTAGGGATGGACTTTCAAATGAGAACTTGGATAGCATCCATCCTCCTTTTCACGGTCACCCTAGTGGATATGTTCAAGGAGCTATTTTTAAACTCTGGCCTAAATTTTATGCAGAAAGACAATGCCTCAGGAATATGGTATTTCTAGATCCTGTTTGCCAAGCCATAAGAAAACTGGATGGGGAATAAGTCATCGCTCTATAAAGGTTATTTAGTCTTTGCTTATTTGAAGCAGTTTTAGCTGATGTTCAACAGTTTGTGTTTTTCTTTTACTCAGAATATTTGCTTTTGTGTTTGAAATAATTGTGATTATTAGATTGATACAGTAAGTGTTAATATCTCATTTAATTTATGGTTTTCTTAAATATATATATATATATATATAATAAAATATATTATCTTATCAGACACGTCACATACGGTACAGTAACATGTTTGAATTTTGAAAAAAAAAACTTATCCAGATATTTCAAGATTTGTGTCTCAAATTTCAAAAGTTCTACAGTATTTGTCGTTTATATTGAATTTCTAGACTCGGTGTATATTTGTCAAAAGGTCTACAGTTGTGTCAAGAGGGTCTTTTGTCAAACTGTTCTCAATTGTCAAAAGTTATACAATTAGAGTCTAATCTTTTTCAAAAAGTGAATCAGATTTTCTGTAAACTATCAATCACCTTATCTTACTTTCTTATCCGCACAAGATTTTGTTTAAATCTTTGGATTACCTTTTCATTACCTACTCGTCTGTCTCTTTAGCCCTTTTTGTGTATTCCTCATCCTTAAAATCTCATGTAGAACCCGAAGTCTAAGTGGAGTAGACATTAAGCAATCACTTTTATAAACCAAATATGTCTACCTCCTAGTCCACGAAGAAAATAAAGAATGTCTGTGTCTTTTGTGGTTCCAACCTTGGAAAAGATAAAGCCTATTTAGAAGCTGCAAATCACTTAGGGCAAGTCCTAGCACGCAGTAAGATTAACATAATCTATGGGGGTGGTAGTATAAAAATGATGGAAAATGTGACGCTAGCAGCTAGGTCTAGTGACGCTACAGTTGTAGGAATTTGGCCTCATATTCTAGCTGAAGGAAACCTTTATAAGGAAGCCATAGGTAAGGGAAAATGAGTCAGGAGCATCCCTAGAAATTTTAAAGCCATAATCAATAATTTTGATGCTTTTATAGCATTACCTGGTGGTCTAGGTACTCTTGAGGAAATATTCGTAGTTGCTTGTGGGCAATTGTTGGGCTTTCATTCCAAACCATTGGGACTGCTGAATGTAAATGGTTTTTATGACGGTCTTTTGAAATTTCTAGATTACGCTGTGGAAGAAAACATCATTGCAGAATCGGAGAGACAAATCTTTGCTACTGCTTCAACAGCTGAGGAATTGATAGATAAGATGCAAATCATACATCCAGAATCCGACACTACAACATCCAAGCTTGAATGGGAAAGGGAAAGTCGGGAGCGGCCAATTGATTTGAATCTTCATCTGTAATCTTTTGGTTTTATCTATGGCATGTAGGCATGTGTGTTCGTATTTCATGTGTTACGAATAACCATTTACCTTGTATTCTGTGTTTCTTGTGGTACGTCGTTGTTCAATCTTTTAGATTCATTGAGCCTAATGCCGGGATAGCTGGATACAGAGTACTTGATGCTCTCGAAACGCATCCTACTTAAGGTCTGATATTTTGTTTATCGATGTTTTTGTATTCCCTAAGCATGCATGATATGGATAGCTGGTATACGGAGTGCCTTGTCCTCTCGAAACGTATCCGTATCATTTTTGTAATGTGTAATATTCTATTAATATTATGTGAAAGTACCAAAGTCAGTTATGGGGATATTTCATAGGAAATATGAGTATATTATTTGGGTTGAATGTTTGTGTCATGAGGATAGCTGTTTAATGAAAAATATGTTGGGTTTGTTTGCAACTCTGAGATTCCGTTTAATATCTATATGAATAAGTTTAATGTATGGTTTTGAATAGAAGTGTTTGTAATATATGTTTTATGATTATGTTTTAGTTTATTAGTTGACATATGAAATCAACTACATTTGACTTTTCCTTACTCATAAAGGAAAAAGAACCTAAGATGAAGTATATAAAATTTCTTTGGCAATCTCCTTAAATGTGATTGTAAATCACAGTCCATGGATAATGAAGGACTGGAATCTTGGTATGGTCAATATGTATGTCTGATCAGATTCCTAGACCATTACACGGTGTTATAAGTTGAAACTTGTCAGAAATACTCTCATTTAGGGATTTATAATTTAGAGTAAGATTTATTATGCAAGTAAATAAGTGGAGATACGATAACTTAAATTTGGAGGACAAACAACATTAACGGTTTAGACTTGGAATTGGAATCATAATGGAATCAAAAATTTTACTAGTGCTAGAATTGAAATTTTGAGGACGAAATTTCTTTAAGGGGGTAGAGCTGTGACACCCGTTATTCTCCTAACGGGTATTAAGGTAATTAAATTAATTTTTAGTTTATCAATAAAAAAAAACTGCTTCATTTAAAATTTATTTTACAATATTTATTTTTATCTATTTTTTTAAATTTTATAAAATTCTTCTATATTTATTTAGTATGTTTACTGAAAAGCCTTAGAACTTCTAATAAATCTCAAAAATGTCATATTGGCATTATGTGCATTAAAGTCTCCAGATGAGACATAAGGATATCTTTTCCAACTACTCTTGACCCTCATTTTCTTTATTTCCTCCGTGACATGCTTCAACATGTCTCCTCCATAATTGCTTCTATCACTTCTCTTCAAATACTTCATCTCTTTCTTCCTTTTCTTCCACGGTTCCCACACTCTTCTTCTCATTTCTTTGCTGAAGCAAAATACTTAGAGAACTTCTTCAAGGCAGCCATAAAAATCAGCCATCATCACCACCATTTGAGCAATAATTTTAGTCATACCGAAGTCAAGGAACCAGTTTTGAAGCCATTTCAAGCTTCCAACTAACCATAATCCGAGGTTAGAATCTTATAAACAAGTTTAGTCTTTCATTTATAAATTTTCTTTTATACTAAAGGATTATTCAAATTTGCGTTCTTAAACCTAAGTATATGTTTGTTGCTATTTTGGAGCATATGTATAAAGTCTAAGTGTATATGCCCTAGACAAAAAATTTATATTGTTAAACTTTGTAATACCTCTATGGGCAGTGGCTATTTCTTGAAATTCTGGGATTAAATTAAAATAAATTTTATAAATTGGTTTGCATATTTAAAAAATAGACATCCTAAGCTTTCTAACGAGCTATCATAAACCTAAATCGGAGTTGTATTTTATTTTTTATGAATTATTCAATTTTTTGATTGGAAACTAGTAAACCTGTCAGTTTGTTATGGTATACTAGCTGCTAACCTGAACCAAGAACCCATCTTTGCTCACGACATAATTCTTTAATGTCTTGCAACCTTTCCAATATTATCCTAAGTGATTGATAAATCTTATTAGGGGCTAAAACATATAGATTACTTGTTTACATTTTATATTGTGTTAAGACAAAAATTGTTTACTGTGGTATTCAAAAGAGATTTACATAAAAGCTTTAATGGCATACTAATAAGATAGGTTTACACATGATTTATTTATGAATGTAGTTGTATGTTGTGCTTTAGTTTTAATTGTCCTTATGTACGCCTTAGGATCAAGGGAGTATGGAGTTAACGTTAATTGATTCAGGATTAAAAGATTGTTGATAAGCTTGAAAGGTAGGGATTCTATTACTCATCTTTTGTGAGGTTTTTATAGAATTAAAATTGATTGTTTTACCGCAAGATATAAATATATCTATGTTGAACTGATATTATATGAGTATCACATATGAAACTATGACATGGACTCGTCTTGTATTGTACGGCGAGGAACATAATGAATTGACACATGTTATAAATTGAGAAGCATGGTTAGGAAAACTGATTCTATTAATAATGATTAAATATAGAGAAATTGTGAGACGTGAAGAGGGCGGCGGTTATGTCCTTGGGCATGAATACCCTAAAAGGTAAAATAGGGGGAAGGTGATGACGCTTCCTTAGGTTAAAAGTCCTAGAACACACTGTACAGGAATCGACTTGGTGAGGACTCGGGGCTTGATGTCCCCTCACCGGAACACCCTTAGAATGTTTAGAGGGTGATCAAGCGCGCCCATTTGGGTTTTTGATGAGTTGAGTGATACTCTATTGAACGTGGGTACCTAGGAATAATGATGAACTATAATATTTGTATATTTGTATATATGTATATGTATGAAACTCGGTAATGATTAACTATGGTATCCACGGAATATGATTATAATAAATCTCATAATCTGGATAATGATAAATATTAACTAACCATGCAGGTTTTAATGTGGTAATGATAAAAACCTAAAGGTGAGTAATAGTTTTCTCTACTGAGCATATTGTTGCTCATTCCCTTATATTTTTATCTTTTCAGGACTCATTAAGTGTGAGGTGGCTACGAGGACAATAGTTGAGAAAGCGATGTAGCTATATTACATTAGGACTGCTTCAATTATTAAGAATCTTCTTCATGTTAATGTAAGCATCAATTGTTACTTTCTGTGACTGTATTAAAATGCGTTGAGGGTTAAAATGATGACGACGACAGGTTATATTATTAAATTTAAGGTGCTACATTAAACTGTGATTTAATTATCGTTTATATTTTTATTTTTGATTTGAGAGTTTTCATTTAAGCCCCGGGAAAATTTTATTTTTAAGGTTTTACTTTTATTTCTGATTTTTATTTTAATTCATTAAAAACTGATAACCCCCATATAGGGGCGTTACAATTTATTGCGTTCAGGCAAGCATGCTCCTTCCCACTTAACTAGTTCCCCTTCTCTACCGAGCAACGTCTGCCTTGAACGTCGAAGAGCCCTTGTCTACTGACTATCCCGTTTCTGTCTTGCCTCCGAAGTGTCCCTCCTTTTGTTGTAGATCCACCCGAACAGGCAAAGACGAGCATAGAATAGCTATACACCATGTGGAGCCGCACGTAGTGTTGATCTGCCGACATATTACGGTAAGCATCAACAATATTTTTTTAAGAAAACATTTTTTAATAAAAAATAATTAATGTAAAATATAATTAAATTTGTTTTTTGCCAAACAAATAAATTTAAGTTTAAAATACTTATTAATATTAACTAAAACCCTAATTATTAATATATTAATAAATTTTTTATTACTGTTAAACTTAAAGAAAATGAGGAAGACTTCCTCTCTCTTCTTCGGCGAGGCCAATACGCCTGCGAGATCAAAGTTGATAGCTCACGCGGCAAGGATGACGATGGAGCGCAACCCACGCATGACGCCTTCCTTCGATGGCCCTATCGCCTAGATCGACGGATTTGGACGGCTGGAGATTGATGGCCTCCACAAGCTTCCTCCCTGCGATGAAGACGATGTTGTTGCCCGATGATGCGAGGCATGAGATAAAGATCAAGGCTAGGCTTCAAGAATTGCACGACGATCGAGTTGTGGTGGGAGGATTCAACGCCGGCAATAGGATTTGGACAGCGATCACATGAGCCCGTTGACAACGAGATTTGCACGAGCTTTGCTCCGGTGCGAGCATTGACGACGCGAGCTTCCCTTCCGTCGCTAACATGCTGGAGTGTAGTCACCGGCGTTGGGGAGGGATTGGGGATAGTGGGCTGCAGTGGGTGCCATAGTGGTGTGGCGAGGCACGGGAGGAAGGATGCTCTAGTGAGGAATTTCACATAAAACATCTTTATTTTGTTTTCATTTTACGAGCAATATTTTGGAATTTGCAAAAATGTTTTCATTTTGTATTGGCTAAAAAATGAAAACAAACAAGTTTTTATTTTCATTTTTGTTTCTTGTGTTTTTGAAAACAAGAAACATGTTTAGAAAATGAAACTAAATAGGGCCATTGTGTTTCAATTTTCCACTTTTATATTAAAAAAGTTTGAAACATGTCACTTTTAAGAAATATAAAGACATAATTAATCATAATTATTTTAGATTAAGACTAAGCAAATATATATTTATCTAAAGGTGTTTTAGCCTTTGTGGCTAAGAGAAATGATATGAATCAAATGAGGGAAAAAATGGTAGAACACAATCATGGTAATAAAAAGTGTTATATCACTTAATTTACAAAAAAAAAAAATAGAGGGACAAAGAAGGCAATCTTTATCTCCTTAGTGGCATATTTGTTAAATTATGGGGAATTTTCATAAATATCTTCTTTTCAAACTTATTTCTATTTTTTTTATAAAGGCCACATGTATTTTAAACTTGTCATGCCAGTACAAAATGTTATGATAAATCAGAGAGAAAAGGAAAGAAAGAGTTAAGATAGTGTTAAGCTTTGTCTATTTGAATTGATTGAAACAAAAATAAGTAAATATATAAATAAATAAATAAACAACTCATACTAGTAGAAAAGTGTTATGAATTCTCTATTTGAATTTATTAATAAATATTTTAAACTTGTTATGCCAGTAGAAAAGCATTATGATAAATAACAGAGAAAAGAAAAGAAAGAGTTAAGATAGTGTTAAGCTTTGTCTATTTGAATTGATTGAAACAAAAATAAGTAAACATATAAATAAACAACTCATACTAATTATTTTTAAAAATTAATTTTAAAAGTTTAGCATGATATATAATTCTCTCTAAAACCAAAATATGTCTTCTATTACTATATATCACTTAGAAAGATATCAATAAAATATTTATTGATAGATTATTAGAGATGACAATATTCTTCACAGGAACAAAACTTGCAACGAAAAGCCCCAATTAAGGGGGGAAGGGTACAAACTTTTTTCCCTAAGTCGTGGAGGGACGAGGACAGGGAAAGCTTTCCTTGACCCAATATGCATATAATATTCTATAATATTATTTTTTCAAAGTATCATAAAGGAGAAATATGTTTGATGTTTTGCAACTTTTTTTAGCATACGTGTTAAATTTTGCATTTAAGATCTTTGATGGATTTTTATTTAGATTTGATTTTGTATGTGTAGAATTTGGTTTGTTTTGCGAAACCTTTGATTTTAATTTAAATTCGTATTAGCTTATACTTTATTTTTGTTTTAAGTTGCTAAAATTTAAAATGCATAATTATATTAGACGAGAAATAAGATGAGAATGATTGTACAAGAAAGACCACTTCAATGGTGTGCTGCGCCGACCCGACCCTTTTGACTCTATGACCATGAAAGGCTTGTGTCGTGCTAGGCCTAGCCTTCTGCAGTAGAGGGCTATGCCTAGGCCATGCATGAGGAGAAAATCTTAAGCCCAGGCCTAGCCTTTGAAGGGTCGTGCCCGGCTCTACATGACCGGCCCTATAATTTTTAAATTTTTAATTTCTAAATTTTTTTGTTTATTTAAAAATAATAATAAACAAATTAATAAGCATAAAATTAATAGACTACTATGTATAAAGCAATATTTCTAACTATTATATAAAGTATTGAAGAATAGAAATTCTTATTTTTTTTTTCAACGTGTGATTTAAGCAAATTTATATTTAAATTTGTAATATGTTTTATAAACATAATAAATATAGTTGGAAATAAAAAATCATGCAAATAAATGTCTAGGTGAGTGATTAATAAACTCTTATTTTTTCCCAAAGGTTTCAGATTAAAATCTCAAGAAACTTAAAATAGGGTATTTTCTTGAACACTTAAAACGCCAAGCTTAAAAGGCCTTTGGTGTGCTTGGGCCAAACCGGGCACGCCACATGCCTGGGCCGGCCTAGGCCTTTTGCAGGCCAGGGCTATGTTGGCCCCATGGGCCTAAGAGGTCATGCCTAGCCCTAACCTATCAGACGTGCTATCCCAACCCAGTCCGCTACAATACAGGGCTAGGCTAGGACATGTCTTACATTGTTGGCGACTAGGCCAGGCTCCAGACATACAAGAGCATATAGGCAATGCTTTTAAAATCACGAGAATGTGAAGAATAAACATAGATCCATCCTTTTATTCGTAAGCAATATTTTATATTACCGTAAAAATAATTGCTTTAGTTCAATTTTTTTTTCCTCATTAACGCCCCTGCCAAGAAAATATTCCTAATTCCATCGGTGTGCAACCCCATTTTACACATAACAGTCACCACTTTGGCTCACCATCGAACTTCATGCGCACTAGAAAAGGGGTGCTAGTTAAGCCTATAGTCATGGCTTTAGAACTAGTTTTACATGCATTGTGTGGACGCTTAAAACACAATCTCAAAAAATGGCGATGACACGCAAGATAGAGTGTGTGTGTATCTGATCATCCTCTGGTGAAATTAAAAAAGCTTGATAGTAATATTGCAAAAGCTCCTTCTACTAGTTGCACTCAATTATCCCATCATAATAAGCAGCTAACAGCATCTGTCTGCTGTAAAATGTAAATTGGTAGCAGAGATATTTAGTACAATTTAAGCAGACAGATCTAATGCTAACACATTGAGGAGGATCAACATTCATCACCACAAAATACGACATTACAAAATGTTGAACAGACGCAGGTTTTTAATATTTTGGAGGGGCCTGCTGGGTTGGCAACAATCCGAATCGTTTCTTCAGAAAAATTCTCTGTCTTTGGTACTTGTCATCAGGAGAGAAGCGCGCTGCAAATGAAATGAAGCAGGAAGGAAACGAATTAATAATGCAATAGAAGGAGACTCGTATGGTCAATATGTGTTGGAGAAAGGTAAAAAAGGCCATTCTCGTTAAACTAGTGCCTGATTTAAAAAAAAAAAAAAGTGTGTCACGGTAGAATAGGAAAAACAACCGTAAAGTTTGGTAATAACAAGGAAAATAAAGCAGTCAGGAAGTTTCAGAATGGCAAATCTATAATGCCATAAAAGAGGAGACTTTGTGGAAAATTCCAGTTCAAAGCTCGGACGAGAAAACCCAAAATTCACATCAGATATGCTTAAAGGTATGCATATACTTGTTAACTGTCATTATTGTACAAGATGACCCAATGGTTTAAACCTTAAAGTCCATTAACCATCACAAAGACAATATTATGATATGCTCCAATAAAGTAACTAAGAATACAATTTGTGTACTAATGAAGAAAAGGGGAAGAAAAATTCAAGCACTTTTTAAGTTGAAACATCTACCAGGATGAGCAGATTCGGTAGGCAACCCAAGCGGCGATTCTTTCTGCATGCACAAAGTTAGAGAAGATTAATCGTTTTACGAAGACAAAAGGGTACCAAATTGCACAAACCAACCAAAATTTTTGAAAGCAGTAGTAGAAAATCAAAATGGCGGTCAAAAACACACAGCAGCAGAAGGGAAAAAAAAATAAATCAAAACATAGCGATCAGCTTCTAGCTGTATCAAATAACTCTCAGAATTCGTTTTCAGTATTTCACCATAACATTTTACAAAAACTGAGAAACATATTTCCGATCCGAAGTTGATTCTGGATAAAAGATAAATTACAATAAAAACTCGAACACCACACAACACTAAAAAGAAAAAGAAAAATTGAAATTGGTGCTTCTAATAATGAAAAGTGAGTAAGTGTAAAACGTCACCTTGGTAGTGTAGACCTTGTCACCATTCTCGTTTATGTAAAACTGAAGATACATTTTTGCTGATCGTAAAACCCTGTTAACACAAAAAGACTCATTCAAAAGATTTATAAATACTAGTAAAAACAATAACTTGATTAAGCAAAATTCTGATACGAATTTAATTTGCATTAAAAATCTATCAACGACTAGGTGAAACTGAACAACATCCCAGTGTGATTAAAAGACAGAGACCAAAAAAAAGGACCTTTTTTTTGTTCTTCTTTCAGTTAATTATTCTTTTCAATACACATATGGATATCGGAACCAGTTTGAGCGTCAAAGCTTTTACCTTTTTCACGCCGACAGAGATTTAGACGACGAAGTCCGAGGAATAGCGGCTGAGAGTGTCGACGGCGAGGAGAGAGAAAGAGAGGGTTGGAGAGAGAGAGAACTGAACTGGATGTCTTCTGATTATAGGGTTTAGCCGTTTTGGTTTGCTTGTTAGAGGGCATGAGTCACGTGACACTCACGTGAGTAAGTTCGAGAGTCTTCAATTGTGGGCCGAAAAGATCATGGGCTTTGCATGACGAAGCATTATTGGCCAATTCCACATAATGAAGAGGACAAAGAAGGAAAAGGGCAAATTGGTAAAATCGAGGAATCGATGCGGTCGACCTTTCAAAGCAGAGCAGTCTTCGAGGCCACGTTTCTGCAACTTCCATTGATGCCTTCTCTGCACCTTCTTCTTCATCTTCATCGATTCAATCAATCTCACCTCTCTTTCTTGCAATTCACGCTAAATTCTTCACCAAATCCCTAAACCAGAACAAAGGAAGTAGCGACAAACTCCATTTTCGTTTTTGGCAAATCGATCTCCCACGAAACGATGTCGTTCGAGGAGGAGGAGGCGTTCGAGCACACTCTCCTGGTGGTGAGGGAGGTGGCGGTGTACAAAATCCCACCGCGGTCGACCTCCGGCGGGTACAAGTGTGGCGAGTGGCTCCAGTCCGATAAGATCTGGTCGGGCCGGCTCAGGGTCGTGTCGTGCAAGGATAGGTGCGAGATCCGGCTCGAGGATCCGAACTCGGGCGAGCTCTTCGCCGCCTGCTTCGTTCACCCAGGCCAGCGTGAGACCTCCGTCGAGACCGTCCTCGACTCGTCGCGGTACTTCGTGCTCAAGATCGAGGACGGCCGCGGAAAGCACGCGTTTATCGGATTAGGGTTCGCGGAGAGGAACGAGGCCTTTGATTTCAATGTGGCTCTGTCGGACCACGAGAAGTACGTGAGGAGAGAGCACGAGAAGGAGGTCGCCGGCGGTGAGGTCAGCGACGATACTCACATCGATATCCACCCTGCCGTCAATCACAGATTGAAGGTAACAAAGGAAAATCTGGAAATTTTTCCCCTTTATTGGAGCTCAATCTTGATTTCTTAGGGTTTTGGAGATTGTAGGAAGGGGAAACTATACGGATAAATGTGAAGCACAAGCCGTCGAGTGGGACGGGGATGCTCTCGTCGGCAGGGCTCTCCGGTACCGGAAAGCCTAAAACAGTGGGCCTTGCGCCGCCGCCGGGGACAGGGAAAATCAGGTCTCCATTGCCACCGCCTCCCAATGATCCAGCTTCTGCTCGGATGACCTCTGGAAATCATGGAGTTGGTGGTCTCAAGGAAAACGCGAGGCGTGGTAGCGATTCTTTGTCAGATCTCTCTCCACTTGAGGTATGTAAAGTACAGCCTCTTGTTAGCTTGTTATTGAAACACTTGCATTGCTTTACGACAAGTTTGCCCAAGAGATCCAAGTACATTTTTTTTCCCACTTGTTCATCTGTCAGAAAATAGAAATAATATATGATAAAGACAAAGAGCTACATGTGGATATGACAAGGATTTGAATCGTCAAAGTAATTCAATTATTATAAAGGCAAGTAGGTCTTGATGGATAATCTGTTGCAAGTTTTTGTGTTCGCAACACTGGATGCCAATAAGACATCTTCATATATCCCAGAGGAGTGAATGTGATGTACCATTATTGTTCAATGGATGGAGAGTTAGCATGAGAAATCAGAGCTGCTGGGAACTTTATAGAGTGGACTGCTTCAGGGATTGTATCAGTATTTTGGTGTTTGAATATTTTGATATTTAGATTGTTGCTGCATTTTGATCGTAATTGCAGTTTAAGAATGGCGTATCTGGTAAATGCCCTGTGAATGAATGGATGATCTCATAATCTGGCGTAAAAATTTCTCTTGGAAGAATAAGATACCAAGTGGAATACCATCTTTAAGTATCTCTGTCTTGTTGGATGGGAACGTGATGTGGTTGATATTGCTTGGTATATAGCTTGCTTTTTGAAGTTCGATCCCATTTTGATTAGCTGCAAGCAGTCTATTAACTTTCTAATATAATGATCTTTGATGAAGATTGAAATGGGGAGCTGGACTATTTTCTGGATCTTTGACGGTTCTTGTTGTTTGCTGTTTGTGACGAGTTCATTGTTGCTCGTGAGTCATTAACGTGTTTGTTCTGGGAAGCGTCTTCATAAACTCAGAGGATTTTCTTCCCTTAAAATGCTGCGCTGAAAAATGGAAATGATTTGTATCAAGTGTACAGACAGAACTGTCTATAGTTCAACTTCAATCTGAACATTTTCCTCTGTTTTATTTTTAAGCTATATAATGATCTCCTCACATTTGTTCCCTAAAACCCCATTGATCCGTGTAACACATATTAGTTTTGGTAATTTTGCAGAGTGGTCTTCCTTCAGCGACAGGTTCAGGATCGACGAAGACCACCGCAGCTGGATGGGCAGCATTCTGATTGTGGCATCATTTATTCATTATTATCGAGTTCACGTCTGATGTTTCATATTTTTTTTCCCTTTTTTTCTTAAAGGAAAAAAAGAATGAATATATGAGAAAAGTGAGAAAGCATCAGCTACCAAATACTATATCAAAATAACTGTTTTGGGCAATATATTTATATCTTCTTTTGTCATGCCCTGAACAAGTCAAATGCGGTTTGGCCAGCCCTGTTATCCAAGTTTTACAAAGTTTTTTCTTTTTCTAGCCAGACCAAAGTGTGTTTATCTTTTGGAGAAACTTTCCTATCATTAATACGGAAGATGCACCGTTCGCTGATGTGAACAATCTTTGTTGACCTTTGATGTTCTACTCACCTCTTTGTATTACAAACAACATTAAATAAAAAACAGCATGTTCTTTGACATAGTCGCACTCGTGACGAAGCCGTATACTGTTGAGTAAGAAAATGTGGCCTAGTTAAAGTTATAATTTTTTACCTTAAAATTTTTTTAAAATTTTAATTATATTTTTATTTTACAATAAAAATTATAGTTTTGTTTTTAATAAAATTCGAAAGTTATATTATCGTGTCTTTATTTGATAATCAAAATATGTAGCTATGTTTACATATAGTAAAATCGATTAGTATTTTTTAGCTTAGTGTTATCAGTGACAAAAAATTTGGCTCTGCTACAGCTTCGAAGACATGACATATTTTTTATTCTGCTACCGGGTGCCAAGAAACAAACTACTTTGTTGTGAAGGGATTTCAACAAATTTTTTTTCAACGATTATACTTTATGTGGTTTTAAGCAATAAAAAGTCTATCGTAATTGTAGTTCTAAGCAATTAACAAGTAACCTAATTTACCATGCGCAAAAAAAAAAACCATTGTGATAAATTAATATGGTGTACACGTGTGTGCGAACAATATAGGTAAATCAGAGGCTGCCCTTGGTTATGTTAAAAGACTTGTTGTATAAAAACGAAGATGAGTCATGCGTTAAAAATGAGATAAAATCAACAAATAATTACATATAAATTATGAGAAGAAATATGTATATAAATTCTTTTTAAATAAACATTCACATTAAAAAAAACCTTAAGTGAACATGTAAATATAAAATAAAACTTACGAGTGGTAAATTTTTATTTTTGTCCTCATAGATGACTCATGTGTAAATCAAATAGACTTAATTTTTTTTATTAGAACGGAAAATCGAAGATTTAAGAAGCAAAGTGAGAAACTTTAAAAAGTCAAAAAGTAAAATGAGAATTTTTAAAGTTAAAATAGAAAAATAGTGATTTTAAAGTTTAAGAGAGAATATAGGAGAGACCTAAAGTTTAAAGGCTATCGGTATTGATAACCTAAATAAAAAACTAAAAAATAAAAATAAAAAAAACTTGGAGCTGCTGACTAAACTTGTGTTGCTGCTTTTTTGGAGCTGAAAAATAAATAAAAATAGAAAAAATAAAAACCTTAGAGCTCCGCTGCTGACTAAACTTGTGTTGCTGCTTTCTGGAGCTGACAACATCCTAAGTCCTAACATTGGATTAAAGAAAGTAAGGAATACAACGCTTGAATTTCTCTCGTCGTCTAACAGATAAAAAAGAATAATAAACCTCCTATAAACAGGAAAATGTTAATCTATCTGGTGTGGTTTTAATCAAAGCAGGGCTAGGAAGCACCAAAAGGTTTGACAGAATTCTCCTGTTTTCCTTTGCCCCAGTGAGATCAACGACCCACAAATGGAGCGGAGAAGCTCTAAGAAAACAAAAATGCACTGAACCTAAAGATTAAAATTTCAGAGCATCGTTCAGCAATAACTCGAAGATCGGATACTAATATTGATAATCTGGCTTTAGAACCCAAACCGAACCCTCTCGGTTTTTCTCCAATGTAGCTATTTCTTTCAACAGGTTCTTAAACAAGGGAAGATCCTCCGAAGGTATTCTGTCCTTGAAATGCTGAACTATGGTGGCAGAATCTGTCCTTCCCCCTCTCTGCTGTATGAAAGTACAAATTTGACGGATTAATACTTCAGGCGGCACTCCATTTACAGATTTTCCTCCGTTGGGATTAGAAGCATTTCCAAACTGATGATCCATTCCCGCACTAGCGGCTTTCTCTTGGTTTCCTCGTATCCTAGCTATTAACTCAGCTGAAGATAATGCCTTCCCAGCAGACGCGCCAGCAGCAATGCCATTAAGATTGCTTGTTCCATTCCGGGAAGATTCATCTGAGGGTTTAGAACTGTTAATTAACTTGGAATTCACAGTTGAACCAAACTTTCGGCGGACCGATGATGGTGCGCCAGCAGTTCCTGATCTCCCAGTCCATGTTGGAATGGAGATGTTTTCGCGGCTTCGAAGCATTCGAGACTGGCGCAATGCTTCAGCTGCTCTTTGAGCAACTCGAGAAGCCTCCTCCTCCAGTCTCATTTTTTCTTCATCATGAGCATTCATGATTAAGTCATGGTTAACTGCACTCTGAAGGAATGAAAATAAGATCGGGTTAGAGGACAAAAACGAAACTAGACTACAAAGAAAGCGGAGGATCATGACTCAAGTCTGGAACTTGATACCAATGTAGTGCATGCTTTTGTATCAATGAAAAGAGAAGATAGTACTGAAGATAAATTCTTTGAACTCCAGTTAACAAATTGGGCAATAGAAACAAAAATAAAAGAAACCTTGAAAGCACATCCAAAGGAAAGAAATTACCAAATTCGTAGTTGATTCTGCAATAATCATGAATAATATGCAATACGGTAAAACTTGGTCATAGAAATAAGCAGCGGAGAAACTTACATGTATCCCATGGGCATCAAACAGACTCTTCAAAATATTTGTTTCTCCGTCTACTTCACCATCACTGGTATCAGCTTTTTCAGCTTTTTCTTTTCCTTTTCTCTTCGAAGGTACAGTTCCTGATTTGTTTCCTTTATCACCTAAAGCACCTTGCTTATTTTGTTCATCTTTCTGCAACCCAACAACATTCACATCTTCAGCCAATTGGCTAAATATATTAGATGTTTCAGTAGTCCCAGTCTCTCCCTCATCATTGAGAGTGAACAGATCCTTCATATCTCGAGCTTTAAAGAACCTTTTCTGCCGTGGATTCTTCAAAATTTTATTGGTGAGAAAATGTTTGTAAATTTGCCGATGATAAACCTTCTCCTCTATGGTTCCACGGGTAATCAGTCTATAAACAGTGACATCTCGCTTCTGACCAATACGCCAAGCCCTTTCTCTTGCCTGTAACAAGTTTCAATCAGTGATTATCAAACGTAATTTTCAAGAAAATCCCGTAGGAATATTTGATCAAGAAACAACAAAAATAACTATACTCCTGACTATTTGAGGCGCCCAATGTAATAAAAAAGTAAAAACTCAGCCTAACAATGCAGATAGAAAGGAGCAAGTAGAATACCTGCATGTCGGTCGAAGGGTTCCAATCGGGATCGAAAATTATCACTCTGTTTGCACCTGTCAGATTTGTCCCTAGCCCACCAACCTTTGTGGTCAGAATGAAAATAAACACGTCATTTGAGTTGTTAAATTCATCTATTAAGGCCATTCTCTGTTTTATGGGAGTAAGACCATCCATTCTCCGGTAGCTATAACCATCAGAAGTCAAAAAGGTCTCCATTATATCGAGCATTTGTTGAGTCTGGGTGAAAAGAAGAACACGATGGCCTTGCTCCTTCCAGACTTTGAGCACTTGGCCAACCACTTTCATTTTTCCACTACGTTCAGGATTCCCATAGTCTGGATTCTGGCAGGCATGTTCCCTCTCAAGCAGATCGGGATGGTTGCAAATCTTGCGCATCACGTCAATTCCATAGAGAGAATTTCTACTCCCATCAAATATCTGTTCCACCTCAGAGCTAGCAAGAAATGCTCTGTATACAGATCGTTGCTCCGCTGTGAGACTACAAAAGAGGACATGTTCAGTCTTCTTAGGAAGATGGACAATCACATCAGCCTTCATACGCCGAAGGAGATATGGCATTATCAAATCACGCAGAACCACAGCACACCTGCATTGCAATAGGTTCCCAACTCAAGACAACGCAAAATGAAGGGCTATGAAAATAAATACTTAACTACCAGATAGAACAGAATTTCCTTGATGGTTCTAGCGTTATGAACTAAAACCAAGAACGATTAATTAACCTCCAAAGTTCAAACTTTCATTATCTTCTTCTACTTCTTCCCTTTTTCCCCTTTTCTCTAGTCCACATCTTCCAAGGAGGAAGGAGTGCAATCTTTACAAGTTACTCAGATCAGTTTATAAGTACGTTACAAACCTTTTAAACACATCAAACTACAAGAAAGTTACCATTCAGCAACAAATGAAGATACAGAAAACTATCTACACATGTACAAGTTGGAGCTTTTTTACAGTCCAGAGAATACCACAATGTTTACCTGTATGCTGTGGATACTTGCAATGGTGAAGCATTTGCATAACCTCCTACGGATATAGGAACTGCAAACTCGGCTTCAAACACAGGCAAGACCCCCAACTTTCCAGGGAAAACAAAATCAAACAAAGACCACAGTTCAGAAAGCTTGTTCTGAATCGGTGCACCTGTCATTATTATACGATGAACAGTCTGTAGCTGTTTGCAGACCAAAGTAACTTCAGCATTTGGGTTTCGAATACGGTGTCCTTCATCTAAAACTGCATATCCCCATTCTATGTTGAGTAGTTTTTCCCCTAATATACGGAGTTGGTCATAAGAGGTAATGAGCAAACCAGATTCCGACCCCAAAAAACGGGTTATCAAGGAATCCCATTTGTTAGAGGTTTTAGATTGTAAATTTCCTTCATCATCACTGTCCGGTGAACCTTCACTCTCATAATCACTTTCATAAGATTTGGACCTCTTCTTCCTAGTATCTAGATCCTGAGCAGAATCATGAAGGATCTCCACCTTAAAGCTTGGGTACCATTTTCGAGCCTCCCTTTTCCACTGTCGCAAAAGTGTGACTGGGCAGATAATAATGCTCGGTTTATACATGCCACTGAAATGCAAAGAACCAAGAAAAGATAAGACCTGGATGGTCTTTCCAAGCCCCATCTCATCTCCAATAATTCCTCCTGCTCTTTGGCAATGCAATTCCCATAGCCACTGCACCCCTACTTTCTGATAATCAAAAAGTTGATTATAAATCTTTTCTGGTATTTTAAGCCCACCTTCAAGGATAACATGAGAAGGCCCTCCATCATCTTCACCTTCAATATCTTCTTGTTCTTGTTCATCATCTTCACCAGCGGAAGTGGGCACGTCTTCTCGAATATCTTCTGCAAGATTTTAACAAAAAAAGTTTCATATGATGATGAACAAATTATGCAATACGTCAAAAATAAAACCAGAGTCACACAGCCATTAATTCTTAAAAAGTTAATACAAGATCAACCAAACGCTCTATTGGAATGTTAAGAGGTAACATACAGCTTCTTGAAACAACAAGCAAGGAGAATTTCAAAGCATACCACTATAATGATGAACAAATTATGCAATACTTTACAAATAAAACCAGAGCCATATAGCCATTAATTCGTGTAAAGTTAATGTAAAATCAAGCAACGCTCTATCAGAATGTTTGGGGCTACCATATAGCTCCTTGAAACAACAAGCAACGAGAATTTCAAAACATACCACTTTCTTCAAGATTATTATCCTCACGAGATACACGCTTTTGCCACTTCTTGTCAGGCAAAGGCCGTTTGGATTTCCTTCTGCGATTCTTATTTTTTTCTGCCTCCTTTTCTGGAGATCGGTAAACCTTGCCAGGTTTTCTTAACTTATGGAAAGGGTGAGTGGGTGCATCAAGCTTTGGTAGATCGTCGGAGTCAAGTAGCTTGGTGGTTGGGCGACCTTGTGCAGCCTCTGCCATTGCCTTGGCAGCTCTAGCAACACTAAGTGAAGCAAAATCATCATTTTTGTCTTCTTTAGAGGAAATGTGGTGCCGCTGAGATGGCCCAGGGTCTTGAAGGCGTCGTTCAAAACCCTTTAGCTTATGAAAGGGCGTTAAAATTCCTTTCCGAACCAACTCATCCCTTTCCTATATAGTATATCATAAATGTACGGTTAGTTATCCTGTCCCTTTGATCAAATTTAAAAATTTAGGATAAGTTTACAAACATGAAATTTTATATTGTAATTTCTCAAATATAGTCCAACGTTCTAGGGTTGGGATTATAGAACAATGTTAACTCACAGTTTCAACAAATCCAGTTGAAGCTGCATCCAACACTGCATCAAAATCACCGTCCTCATCAAAAGAGACAGTTTTATGACGCTTCTTGGAACTTTTGGCTGTTTTTTTGTCTTCTTTTGACCTCCTCTTGGGTCTTGGCTCTTCCTTGACAATATCAAATATTGACACCTCATGCTCAACATCTTTCGACTTTTTACTCTGGTGCAAACCAGAAAGCTCTTTCTCAATTTGAGCTTTCGTCTTCTTTAGACTTCTCAGCCGATCAGCAGCTAAAGCATGGTGAAGGTCTAACTCATTAGAGGAGTCTGGAGGGCCATCCTCTGCAGCCCCTTTCTCTGCACTGCCATCATCGTCATCAGCACGGTCCTCACTACACACGATTTTCCTGTCTGGTTTGACAGTAGCGGCAACAGCATCTATTTCAAATTCTACTGCCCTCAACTTATTGTAAAGTTTTGCCTCCTTTGCAGATGATGGGCCCCCGCTATTTGACCTCTCAAGAGAATCCTCCTCAGTGTCTTCTCCAACTTCACTACAGTTGCCCGCATTACTTGTTGTCTGATATTATCAACATAACTTTATGAATTAATCACATAAATTTACAAGTACTACTACAGTCTTAAAAGGAGCAAGAATTAACGCTTTTCGTTCATGCGTGCAATATCTAACATTACTAATTTCAGAACTTCCCCCACAGTAGAATGCAGGTCAAATATCCTCTTTTTTTTCACTCTTTCGGCCCACAATGAAACTTTTATCAAGCGAGGAATTCGGCATTGTTTCGGAATAAATCAAATAACTTGCAATGCAATTACATAAACCAAAATAACTAAACACGAACAGTGAGTGTGTACCTGTGATAATATGTTGCGCTCAATATCTTCAGGATTCGCCGACGCTACGCCCAAACTGCTCAGCAGAATCCTGTCCTCGTCTTCCTCCATTGAAACTTTTATCAATTGCTCCACTTAACATTCATGGTTTGAAGAACAAATTTCCATTCCATAGCTCAGTATCTAAACATGAAAGACTTCATCATTTTCGAGAAATTTAAACGACAGAAGCCCAATCAACCTACCCCATTCGCGTTCGTAATAGAATTATTCATGAACCAGTGGCCAAAATCATCAAAAGTGAGACTAAAAACAATTGAATTAGATTTCGAAAGTTACCGTGTGAAGCCCGGGAGTTCGCTCACGTCGGAGATTGAAAAATTCATGAGAAACTCTCGGTGTTTGAGAATTGAAATCCTGGAGATATTTGAAGGAAAACAAAAAAATAGTGAATTGAACCTATGGAAAAGCGAACGCGAGGGCTTTCGCTTTTCGCTTTCTTTTGGCGTATGGCGGGTTTTGCCGCTTTTATTACGTTCTTCTGAGAAGGATTCCGTATAACGTGAGCGATGCGCTCACGATTACTAACCTACGCACCCGCTCGGGATATTTTGACAAAAGAGCAAAAAAAAAAAAAAAAAAAAAAAGGACAAATATTTTTTTTTACATTAAAAAACATATTTTTTTATGCCATAAATTGCTCTAATTTTTTATAAAAAAATAAAAAAAAAAACTTATAGTAAAAAAAAAAACCTTAATAAAATAAAAAAAAATTGAAATAATTTTTATGCCTAAAAAAACTTTTTTTTAATATTAAAGAACTAAAAAAAAAAAAAACCGCTTTGACTTTTCAAATTCCCCAGCACCGGCTCTGGTTAGTCAAAAAATGGAGATCGACTGCTTCTTACAATACGCCGTCGTTTGAACCTGATGGGGGAGTTGAAGTTGTACGTGGCTTCATGCCCAAGCAAACGTTCTTTGACTTACGTGGCTGGCTAATAGTTCGCCACTGGTAACATTGTGAGTCAGAGCAACTTCCCCAGGCGTCCAAGTGTTCGTATACCATTGGTTGTTTCCGTTCAGAAAAACGTACATAAAGTGGCCGAAGAGTAGACGATCAGCGCCCAGTGGCGTCTGGATTTGCAGAGGAGCCGAAATGGCCGACGGAGAAAGATCGAAGCCGAGAGGAGGAGAAGACGAAGATCGGAAGGAAAAGAGTTCGAGCAGTATCAAAGTGTACGGACTGCATTTCGCCTACGATGGACAACCACCGCTCTTCGCGGAGTTCAACCTCGACATCTCTCCTGGATCCCGATGCCTTCTCGTCGGCGCCAATGGATCTGGTAACCAACCAGATCACCGCTTTGATTTACATTCTTAGCGAGGATTGTTTGTTTCCTGAGAATCCTGATTTCGCGTAAAAACAAAAAGACTCAGCTTTTTACCCTTTTCTCCTCGTTTCGTGCAGGGAAGACGACTTTGCTGAAGATTCTGGCTGGTAAGCATATGGTCGGAGGAAGAGATGTCGTGCAGGTGTTGAATGGATCGGCTTTTCACGACACGCATCTGGTTTGTGGCGGCGATTTGGCCTATTTGGGAGGATCTTGGAGTAAAACCGTCGGCTCTGCTGTGAGTTCGCTTCTATATTATCTGTAGCATCTACGATTTTCTTTTTCTTTTTTTTTGGCATTTTTTCTTTCAAATTTGAACATGATAGAACTGCGTATCTGTGTTTCAAGTGATGGAAAGCTTTCAGCTTCTGCTATGGATATGAGATTGTGGATAAGTGCAGGTTTCGTGCTTGCTTATAATCAATCATGACATAAACCCCCAACAGAGAATGGGTCTAGTATTTTAATAGGCTGAAACCAAGTGCAAGAAACTCAACTGTTGTCATATTCCATAATGCCCTTCGGTATGCTATTTCTTTCTGTGTTTTTTTTTTTTTCTTTTTTTTATAAAAAATTTTAAGTTGTGGAGCCTAATAAACTAATATCTAAAGTAATTACAAGAAAACAAAGGGTTTGTGACTTCTATCGTAATTTTCATGTAAATCACAGTGGTTCGTTGTGGGGATTAATGTAAACCACTATAAATTTTCACATATTCTTGCTTGTTTGCGTGTTTTGTGGGTTAACCACTATAAAATCAAAATGTCTAATTAATATTTTTAGTAGGCACATGCAACATCCTAATGTAGCCCTTGACTGTTTGACTTGTAATGAATACCAGTTTACTGTTTTCTCTATCAATTAGATAAATCCTGTGTCCTTAGTATCGGGATGAACATAATCTGAAATGGTAGTGTTTTTGCACTCATTCAGGGAGAGATTCCACTCCAGGGAGACTTCTCCGCTGAACATATGATATTTGGAGGTGAGTAATCAGCTGCTAATCTATATTCTATGCTGTCCTTGTTTGGTTCTATTAGTTTCTGCTCATCTATGTCACCTGCCTTCGTAAAAATTGGATGGAATTTTTTGTTTGATGCCAATCAATTGTTATGTTGCGTATACTATGTCATTACTCACTAGTCTGTTTTAAATTATATGAAAATGGTAATTAATTATTTATAATGGCAGTTGAAGGGGCTGATCCTGTGAGGAGGGAGAGGCTGATTGAGCTCCTTGATATTGACCTGCAATGGCGAATGCATAAAGTATCGGACGGGCAGCGACGTCGTGTCCAAATCTGCATGGGTCTTCTTCACCCTTATAAGGTACAATGTGATCATCAATATGCATCAGAACGTCACAAGAGTTGGTCATTTTTGGTCACTTTCAGCTTCAAGGAATATCGAACAGCTTTTTTGGATCAGAATCTTTCGACTTTTTTTCCCCTTTCTTGAGGAGCGCTTTTCAACATAATCATATTTTGTCTTGAGTCCTAATAATCTCTAGTCCTCTTCTTGCAGAGATTCAAACATCGTAATCTCCCCATGGCGTCTTTTTTTTTTTTTTAACTAATTTAGTTGCTTTGTCTTTCACATATATGCATTTGGGGATGGGAATAAAAGACCAACATACTAGCATTTTTACATCTGTTTTCAAGTGTTTTTGATGACTTGGCAGGTTCTTTTGCTAGATGAGGTGACAGTGGACTTAGACGTTGTTGCTAGGCTGGACTTACTCGATTTCTTCAAGGAAGAATGTGATCAGGTATTGACTTGCACTATTTATTATTATATCTACATGCATGAACACATCAGATGTGAGACTTCGAAGAAATAGACAATACATGTGAACGTTAAGTTGCCCCATTTTCTAGGACTAGACAATTTCGTAATGTAATGTTTGGTTGTCTGGCTAAATAATAAATACTAGGAGTTTGCCACATTTTTTACTTTATAAACTGTTTCCTTCTTGTGGTTGTGGTTTATGTTGTCTTGTAAATCATAGAGAGGAGCGACAATAGTATATGCAACCCATATCTTTGATGGGTTGGAGACATGGGCAACACATCTGGCCTACATCCAAGACGGTGAGCTTAGAAAGGCCGAGAAGTTATCAGAGATTGGCGAGTTAAGGAACTCAGCCAACCTTCTATCTGTTGTCGAGTCCTGGCTCCGTTCTGAAGTTAAGCTGGAAAAGAAAAAACCCGTCAACCCTCCCACTGCCAAAATCCAAAAGACCTCACCTTTTGGTACCTCTCCTTTTGTCTCATCTAGACACATGGCGTACTACCGATAATTTACAGAACAATCTGATGCAGATAAAAACTCAATTCCAATGTATTTTTTTTTTCTATGTTTTGTGCAATTCTTTTTTATTTTTTTTAGTTTTCCTTTTGAAAATGTGGGAACAAGGAAAGCAGTAGCTCAAGCTTAATGATGTCAATTACATCTGTTACCTACATAGTGTCTAGTTAGTCGTATCATGAAGCTTCAATACTAGAGTGTTTGAAAGAGTGGTTGAGATTGAAAATATTGGTTTGAAAACTGTAGCACGTGAGAGCTTTACATAGTGATAATTTTTTTTTTTTGTAACTCCTGCGAGTTTTGCACTGTTTGTTGGTTATGGTTCCAACCGAAATGCCAAACAACCTATTATTTTCTTTTGCCTCAATTTGTCATTGTACTCGAGCTTGCTTTCACTCTTTTTTCTTTTTTTATTTTATAGAAAATTCCTCCTAGCTTTTGATGATTGTAGTGTAATGCTGCTAGTCATTGTCAATATTGGTAGTTTTGTTTTGAATAGAAGTTAAAGGCAAACAAATGGAGGAGGACCTTGTGTAGATTAAAAAGGGGGTAAACCATGAGAACCCTGAATGGTACTTCATACCAACTGAACCAGCGAATTCATACGATTCGATATCCTAATTCCTAATGTCTAAAAGCGTCACATTTGAATTACCATAAGAACTACCTTTCTCTGTTTTTCATTAATCGACCTTGATAAGTATGATTTACTTTAATCCATTTATACTTCATTTTGAGGGTGTAAACCAATCAACCTGGCACCATGATTTTAGTATATTACCTTAGATACGTGTGTTTTATGTAACAAAATCAATGCGCGGTCGAGCCACATATAAATAAGAGAAGGCATGTTTTGAACATTAGATTTTTACATATAAAATATTTAAAAAAATTATAAAATTACCCTCAATTTGCAAGAAAAAACATATAACTATACCCCGTTAAACAATTAATATATGTTGTTGTGTCTCTATTTTGTAAGAAAAATTACCTCTCTTCCACCATGTACTTAATATATATAACTACGTCTCTATTTAATAAAATGTTATCTCTATAGGAAAGTGATAAGTTTCAACTGCTACAATGTAAAGCTCTCAAATGTTATAGTGAAAAGCAAAAATTTGCTACAACATAAAATTCTCACATGCTACAACATTTAAATTTCAACTTGGTCTCTAGATACTCTTGTTCCCCACTTGACAAAACTTTTCTGCGATCAAGTTGGAGAATCATGGTAATTTTGCACGATTTTGTATAGCTGCACATTGAGAGTGAGTCTGTTGAGTATAAGATACTGCGAAAGAAGGCGGAATAAATAAGGTAAAAACACTAATGTTCAAGACCATTGTAACAGAATTATCATTGCAAGAAACACACTTATTAGGAATGAAATTAACTAAACCAAGCCGTCGAGTGTCGACTGTCGTCTCATTTCCAACCACTTCTTCTTGCGGTCACTTTCAGATGGCAATACTTCTCCAACTATGCTCACAACCACCCATGAAAAAGCAAAGCAAATCGCTTTCAGTTAAAACTAGTTTAGAGAACTGTCCCATTCATATTGCTGTATCTTGGTTCCAGTGGACCAACTGCACACTTGAAAACGCTACCGCGTTACCAAATTGATGAAACGCAAAATTGGGTTTGAATCATCTGACGATTTTGAGTGCTTAATAGACTTTAGAGTAACATTCTTCTGCACCTTGATTGGGGGATTTTAAGTGTATTTCCGAATATTTGATGGTTACAATTAATGAGTTGGTGGAATTTTTTGAGGAAAAAAATAAAAATGCTTGGGAACTTTGTGTTTTTGTCCTGTTGCTTTTTTTAGTTGATGTAGACGTTGAAAATGGCCCCATATTAAATTAATGTCCTTATTGCAAGAAACCTTTCAACACGGCACTCTAACTTGCCCATGCCGGCTTTGTCCTCTTCCATTCTTTGCCTTGGAATAGAGTTATTCTCTGTTTCAAGTATGTGAACAGGTGAACAAAACTACAAATGAACTTCAGTGCATTAGATATTAACCAATCCACCATATCAACTTTCCTTTTTTTTCGGTTAAAAAAAATCAAAGATAGTATTTTTTTTACCTCGAAGATAATTACATATTCTAATTATTAAGAAGTAGAATAGTTACATATATATATATATATATATATATATATATATTGTAAAACAAAAGCATAATAAAATATATTTCAATTATTCAATAGGTTGTTAGTGTAATTTCCTTGTAAGAAAGAGTTTAACTAAATTTTTAAGAAATTCAAGGTAACACCAAAAATTTTAAAGTTGAGTGAGGATGCTCAACATGATGTCAATAATTACTAAACCAAACAACAACAGATACGACAGGCTTTGTATTTAACAGTACTCGACCCCACGTTATCTCTAAAAACCCAAAAGATCCGCAAAATGACGCATTTTAATAAGTGATGATAGTAATTATATGCGTTCACTTAAGGCACCAGTCAAGATGGAATTTATAGCTAGTGTAAAAGCTGATGTTATTGGTTTCGTTTGACAAGATCGTTTTAACAATATAAATTTTGTTTGACAACGTTATTAAAATTCATTAGTTTTAATTATTATATTATAAAATTTTTATATATAATAGTATAAAGTAAAAGTAGACTATAAAATAAAAATTTCACGTGTTATAAATGGTATAATTTTAATTATATTTTCAAACACATTAATAGTTTCAACTGTTATAATATAAAGCCTACTCATGTTATAATGTAAAACAAAAAAATGTTACAGTATAAAACTCTTATATAGTACACTAAATTTGTTTTAACTTTTGGTTCTAAATGTATTGTCAGATGCTTGTTTTTGATGTTGAAACCGTTTTTTCCTAAATAAAAAGGTAACTATTTTGTTTCATCTTATCCAACAATATATGCTTAGGAATTATTCATGGACAGAGTCATTTATTATAAGGTGTTAGACATGATGATTAGAACAATTTATTAAAACTATAAACTGTAACAACCTTTTGTTTGTACTACAACATGAAAAAGCTTTATATAATTTTTAACTAAAAAATTAATTAAAATTAACAAATATCAAACAAGCTAAGGAGAAAAAATAAGAATAATTTGAGATTTACACTGGTCTTTTTTCACTTGACTCCGTAATTTCGATCTCATCGCTCTATCTTATTTTATTTTATTTTATTTTTCTGGAGTTCCTTAAAAAAAAAAAAGAAAAAAGAGACGCAACACGCGCACAAGCGCAGAACGCAAACGTGAAAGCCGCCGCCCAAACGAATCTTCTCGGATCAATTTCTCGCGAGATCCAACGCATCAACCAAATAGTGTAAAAGTTGTAAAACCAAAAATGGAAAATAATTGATTATAAAAAAATGGAAAACAGTTGAGCAAGAAAATAAAAATAAAAAAATAAAAAAATCGGAGGGAAAGATATATATTAGATTTAGATATAATTTACAATAAATAAATAAATATAAATATGGAGGGAGCTGTTTGTATTTGTGTGGCTCTGTGTACGGTACAGAGGGAGAGAATCGCGCGCACAACAAGAAAGCAAAACTAGTCATCGGAGTTTCTTTATCTCCTCCATCTCCATTTCCCCCACCGCAAATGCCGTTGTGACGTCCATCGTTCTCTCTCTCTTTCTCTTTCTCTCTCTAGGGTTTAGCAGATCTCGTTCCATTTCTTGCCGAATTCTTAGCCTCTCTCTATCTCTCTTTGATTTCATTTTTGTTTGAAGTTTTTTGACCGACAACGAAAAATCTTTGTCATCAGCGATTCGTTCTGGTCTCGAAGTTCGGAGAAGTTTCGGCTTCATCGTAAAGGTATTGATTTTGAAGTTCTTGATTGTGGATGAATTTTTCCCATTTTTCTGACTTTTTTTTCGAATTTGGAATGGAAAGCGAAGGAAAATGTGGCGATATATTTGGATTCGAAATCTTTACATTGCTATAAAATCAAGAAATTTTGCTTTAAATTGATGCAGATTGGCATACAATTGAATATAATATATTAGTCTGCGATGTTCAGTTGTTGAAATCGGTCTATTTCGCTTGTGCCTTTAGGGATGAGATTTTGTCTCCGTTGACTAGCCATTACTGGTTAGAAAGCAAAGGACATGGATTCTGCGAGGAGTTGGTTTCATAAGCTTCAACCGCGCGATAAGCTGAGGAGTTCGACGAGGAAGAAGGAGCCTTGCTCTGGAGATAATTGTGAATCGAATCCGCCAATGGATGAGGAAGCGCTTTCCAATATTACAAAGCAGAAGGTTGCGGCGGCGAAGCAGTATATCGAGAATCACTACAAGGAGCAAATGAAGAATCTTCAGGAAAGGAAGGAACGGTATGCATAGTTCTTATTTCGTCAAGACATTATTATTGTTTCTTGCATTTGGAAGGAAGTGTTGTTCTTTTTTTTTTGGGTAGAAACATTTGGCTGGAAGTCGATATAGTTTCTTCAGTAAAGTTTACTCTTTGCAACATGAATCTGTTTATGGTTTCGGTAGTTTTATGATCAATATATAAAATTTACATTAAGTGTATATAATGCAGTAGCTTTTTAATTGTTCTTAGTTTTTTTTTTTTTATTGACTTAAATTTGACTGCTAAAGTTCTTAACTTTTTTAAAAAAATAAAAATTGAACTCCTTTTGGATGGCTTTATATGATCAACTGTTAAGTTTCCTCGGCATTCCTACCAAAAAAAAAAAAGACCTTTGCATCTCACGGATGCACCAGCTAGATGTATTATCACTTATCGGAATGTTTCTTTTCTTACTTGCATTTCTCATTCCTCTTCAATTGTTGTTCTTATCATTTATATAGTAGAGATCGGGTTTTTAGGTTCTTTCTCCTTGCTATAAATAGTTGTTGTGCTTAACATATTTATATATGCAAAAAAATATTAGACCCAGAACTCTTTAGTGCATTTCCGATTAAGCCAATTACATAGAGTTATTTACCTAACAGCATGTCCTGTAAATAGGAATATTACCCTTTTAGCTCAGATAGAAATCTTACCCTAATAGCGTGTGATGTCTGATCGAAATAGGATTTTCACTATACTTTTTCTATAACAGACGAAATATATTGGAAAAGAAATTGGCTGATGCTGATGTCTCTGAGGAAGATCAAAACAACCTTCTTAAATTCTTGGAGAAGAAGGAAACTGAGTACATGCGACTTCAAAGGCACAAGATGGGAGCTGATGATTTTGAGCTATTGACAATGATTGGCAAGGGTGCATTTGGAGAGGTATAAACATTTATGCGTGATTATAACCTTTGTCCCTCGTTTATTTTTTTTTTCTTTTGTTTTGTTTAAATGTACTTGCATTTTTCTAGTAATATCTCATAGGTAAGTGGTTGTAAATTATTGTACTTTAGGATGCGTGCTTTCATAGTCATATGTATCTGCTAGGTTTGTAACATATTTTACTATGACTTTATCGTCCAGGTTCGTGTATGTAGGGAAAAGACAACAGGTCATGTATATGCTATGAAAAAGCTCAAGAAATCAGAAATGCTTCGTAGGGGTCAGGTATATATTTATCTGGTCTGCATTTGATATTTTTGAGGCTTCGTTGGAATTACCGTTTGGTCTTCTTTTGTTTCTTTAGGTTGAGCATGTGAAAGCTGAAAGGAATCTGCTCGCTGAGGTTGACAGCAATTACATTGTCAAACTGTATTGTTCTTTTCAAGATGATGAGTATCTTTATCTTATCATGGAATATCTACCTGGAGGAGACATGATGACATTACTCATGAGGAAGGATACTTTGACAGAAGAAGAAGCGCGATTTTACATTGCAGAAACTATTCTGGCAATTGAATCTATTCATAAGCACAGTTACATTCACAGGTTTGTGTGTATACTTTTCACGATTACATTTTAATGTGAATTACATATTGTCTCCGTCAATTGAAGGCCAATGATTAACCTTATTGGTGTTATTTTTATTGACTAAAAAAAAAAATTTTGGCGTTATTTTTTTGCAGGGATATTAAGCCTGACAATTTGCTACTTGATCGATATGGGCATTTGAGACTGTCTGATTTTGGGCTATGTAAGCCACTAGACTGCAGTAAACTCCAAGAAGAGGATTTTTCATTGGGGAATAATCAGCATGGGGTTGCACAAAATGATCAGCACCCTTCTGCTCCAAAACGCACCCAGCAAGAACAGCTGCAACATTGGCAGAAGAATAGGAGGATGCTTGTAAATTCTCTACCTTTAGGCGCAAAAATCTCCTTTTTCTTTATTGTGAATTCCAGTTCTAAAAGATTAAACAAAGTGTAAAGTTTCCCTCTTTTTATTAAATGTGTGTGATTTGGAAAGTATTTTTATTGCACTTTTAAAATGCTTGGTTTCTTTAATTACATTATTTGGTCACTGCAGGCTTATTCCACTGTTGGTACACCGGACTATATTGCTCCAGAGGTGCTGTTGAAAAAGGGATATGGTATGGAATGTGATTGGTAAGTAAAACTTTTAGGGTGTTCTACAAAATTTCCTGTATGTCTACCTGCATGTATCTAATTCTTTTGCGTTTTCAACACCGCCCTTTGTATTTTCATTTTTTTACCTTATTCATTATGATGGAAAAATTCGTTAACAACTTTTTGAATTTGAATTTTGTGGACGAGCAATCAACTTATTAAATATTTTTGGACGTATGGAAGTGACAAGGATATGAATTTTGCTGATATGTAGGTGGTCGCTTGGTGCTATCATGTTTGAAATGCTAGTGGGTTACCCGCCTTTCTATTCTGATGACCCGATGTCAACCTGCAGGAAGGTAAGCTAAAACAAATAAGTCAATAACATATCAATTATTTCAAGCCTGTGTTAGATATTCTTTTGTTCTGTAATTTCTTGGGGCCTAAGTTTGTTCAACTATCATCTCATTCACCGGAAAAAGAAGATAGTGAATCAAAAATAGTCCATTTGTATGATAAACGTTGTCCCTTCTTTGTCCATTTCCAGATAGTTAACTGGAGAACTCACTTGAAGTTTCCAGAAGAAGCAAAGCTATCTCCAGAGGCAAAAGATCTTATTACCAAACTCCTGTGTAATGTCAACCAGAGGCTAGGATCAAGAGGCGCAGACGAAATAAAGGTGTTGTATGGTGTGTCTTATTCTAGATTCTTAATTTTTTTTTCCCATAAAATAGTTGCATATAATTGGAATTACCTTGGTGCTGATGCCTTCATTAGGCTCATTGTTGGTTTAGCGGCGTTGAATGGGACAAGCTCTATCAGATGGAAGCTGCATTTATCCCTGAGGTCAATGGTGAATTAGATACCCAAAATTTTGAAAAGTTTGAAGAGGTATTGGTGTCCTTTTCTTGTCAATCTATTATGGTAGAATGCTCCAATAAGTCATGCTACTTGTACGTTATAGTAAAATTTTTTTGCTTATTTTGGGTTTTGCAGACGGAAAGTCAAGCACAAACCACATCCAAAAGTGGCCCTTGGAGAAAAGTAAGCTTGCAAGTCTTATTTTCCTGGCTAATTCCTATTGCAAATATTGGCGATGCTATATTCAGGGCATTGTCATTTACTTTTTAACGTAAAATAAACCATGAGGCAGATTTTTACATTGATTTTTTGGTTGTCTGGCAAGATACATATTATGATATCATCTTAGAGGAACTACTGTTCCATATGGATTTGTATATCTTTACTACAAAATTATTCTGTACCTTTCTGGAGAACTTGCCTGCTTTTGCAATGGTTTTCCGTTTTCAAAATTGTTTATTTTTGGTGCTGATATGGTATTTTCAAGTCTTACTTCTGGTAAAGTATTTAACAGTCTCCGTTTTTTGTTATTCTATTCTGCAGATGCTCTCGTCTAAGGACCTCAATTTTGTTGGGTACACGTATAAAAATTTTGAAATCATAAACGATTATCAAGTGCCTGGGATGGGTATATATCCTTCCATCATTTCCTACTGCTCTCTTATTTTCCCTTGTGTTAATATTTCAGTAGCCTACTGAACACTAAAGAGTACGTCTTGTGTTAGGAAGCCTAAAATAACTACGAGAGTTAGAAGGCGATGCGCACGCTCATTACAAAGTAAAGAGAAAGAAAACTGAAAATAGCTGGTTTAGAGATCAGAAAACCCAATCATCGTCCACATAAAACATTGAATATCTCATATTTACATGTCCTATAGTGATTCATTTTCGAGTTATTGGTAAGGAAAACTAGTTTGATTGACTGATTTAAATTTTTTCCTCTCCTGTAGCTGAGCTGAAGAAGAAAAGCAACAAACCAAAGAGGCCATCTATCAAAGCCCTCTTTGGTATGTTTATAACAGTTTCCATTCATTATAACGAGAAAGAATTTTTTACGTTTTTGTCTGGTGGTGAATTCGTCTGTGTCCAAGTGACTAGCAAGATAAAAAGATTTTTTTTTTTTTTTTTCATCTCTTACGTTTTTGGATTAACTTGGGACAGATGGTGACTCAGAGACAATAGAGACATCAGATACACCTCCAAGTAATCAAGCAAAGCAAGGGAGCTTTTTGAACCTCTTGCCTCCCCAGTTAGAAGTATCTGAGGAGCAGAACGACTCCTAATCCCGCTAGTCTATTTGATTGACTAGGAGCTTGTTTGTCGCAAAGTTGACCTCATGCGCTGCTCGCTTGTAATTCTTTGATGCTGCCTTCCACGCTTGAATTTTTTGCCTTTTCTTTTCAGTGGCTTTATCAGCAAGTAACTTTTGAAGTTTGAATGCCAAAGGCTCACCAAAGCCTGATCAACAGAGGTGCTGGTTTTTGAAGCATCTGATTAGCATTGACTCCAATGGAAGAAAGGGTCCTGTAAGTCTAAAAATTAAGAGAGATCTGGAAAAAAAAAATCTAATTTTGTAATTCATTCCTACTGATATGTTCTGTTTTCTGTTTCCTCTTTTTCTTATTCTTCCCGAAATGGTGTACAAAGATGTCCGAAATCATACCATGTGTACCTTACTCGAATTATGATAAGAAGACCATTTTTATATTAGCAATTACACACATAAGATATGTAAGAAAAACTTTGCTATGTTTCGTTTTGGAAAATTTTCATAAACATTATCTTTTAAAATTTACTTTTTATAAAAATGGCATGCATGTTTAAATATAACACAACTTAAACATGTAATATAAGTAATAATCTTGCACAACTTTATAAGTGTGGCATCAATATGTTCTGGCGCATGACATGTAGTTTTCTGTATTTCTTTTCACTCGCGTAATTTGGAGCATTTTAACACTAAGCTATATGAGCATGGCCCAAGGCTCCGAGCCCAACCAACAAATTGATAAGAACAATCTTCTTTGCAAGTAAATTAGCGGTATATTGCTTTTTTACTATTATTATTATTATTATTTGCTTGATTCACACCTTTTTTTTGGGTAAAAAGGTTAAAATAAGAGTAAATTTGATGGTATATTATTTTCTTTCCTACTATTACTGTATTCTATTATTTATTTTTCCTTCATTTGATGCACATCACTTCTTTTAGATAAAAAGGCTAAGATATGATATTCTTTTTGAGTAAATTAAGTAGAATATCACTTTTTACTACTATTATTGTGTTCAATCATTTATTTTTACTTCGTTTAATTTATATTGTATCTTCTAACTAAAAATGTTAAAATATTTTTAAATAATACATGTTTATTTAATCTAATATAAAATAATTATAATCAATTATATCTTTATATTTTTTAAAAATGATGAGATCGAAAACCAACGCCACACAAGTAGCATTTCTCTAATCGACCCTTCTTTTTTTTGAACTGGAAAACATTGCGTTTGATAACGACAGATTGATGTGTTATCACGTTAGTATTGTTGGGACAGACGTAGTGATGCGACGTGGGACTGGGAATTGTCGGGCAAGGTCGAGTCCCTTTCGGAGATCCGTTTATTGCGTATCATGTTACTTTCACCAATTCATTATTCACGTCCAATTTTGTTCTGGTTTGGGCAGTTTTATCTCACGTCTTCATTCTTCAGCTCTAGCTCCTGTATAGTACTTGTTCTTTCACGAACACATGATACGGTATTATTCAGCCGACAATGGCTATTTTTATCAAATTCCCTTAAATTCCTTAAATTTTTATGAAGTAATTTGACTGTTTAAAATTTTATTTTATTGGTAGAATTTTTGTTTTTAATATCTTACTATAATATTTTCCTTTCTAAAACATTATATTTCTATAGGAGAAAAAACAAAAGCAGAACGAGAAAAATTAATAAGACGACAAAAACGTGATTGAACTAATAAAGTAACAGGTGAAAATGATTTTAAGGACGACTACAAAAAAGAAAAAGTTCAAGGAAGAGGGGTAAGCGGCCGCCCACCCTCATTCCTATGAGCTCCTTCTCTGAGGAAAAATATTTCCATCCTACTGGTAGAATAAGTTTTTTTCAGCTGTCAAATAAAAACGTAACTATTAGATCTATAAGTAGAAATACTTTTATATCGTCTGGTGCATTATTTGAACACGACACTTAAAAATTCAGTTGTTAAAAATTTAATTTGACAGTTAAGAAAGATTAGCTCTACCGGTAGGACAAAACAACCTGACTTACCACAGTAATCTCTCTCTCGTTTTTTTTTTTTTCCCAATTTAATTAAACCTCAGTGTGACACACCTCCGGAGAATATCAATATTTTGTAATTTTGCTGGATAACAACACTCATTGACAATATTTTCTTTTCCTTGCTCCTGGAGAATGATAGGAACAGGTTGAGCTGGCTGATAAATGGTGATGGCAATAATGTTTCAGGTTGTCCCCTTTTTTTTCTTACCTTGTCTATTTATTTATTTTTTCTGCAAGCAGTAAGTCATCCAAAAGACGTCATCTCTTGCAGTTGGGTTAGCGACCGACGTATAACCATGTCAACACGTAAAATCAGTGGCTTTTCTTATTTTGTTGGAAAGAGAGACTTTTTAGGATACATGACTGTTCACAATTGGGAATCTCATTTGACAAAGCAATGCTGTGACTCTGCATAACTCCAAGAATATTCTCTGTTTATAGCTCCTTCCTTGCGTAATCCTGTGGGTCCATATTATTCATGACTGCCACTTGTCGTGGAATTCTTATTTGTGACAACTTATTATAATGGCACCGTTTGCTTGTGTGACCTTCTTTGTATGACTTTCTGATATTAATTATTGGACCAATGATTTACATCTATAGATTAGTTGGTGATTAGTTTGCGGACACAGGTGTATATGCTTAAAAGGATATGCTTAAAGGGTCTTTGGCATGGTTAAAACCAACTTAGCTTTTTGGTTATTGGATAGTGTAAAATTTTTATATATTACTATAAAAAACAAAAAATTACTATAACAAAGAGTAAAAAATTACTATAATATTATAGTATTTTAGATTAAAAAATTATTTTTAACTGCACGTATCAAATAACCTATTAATAATTTCCCAGACTATAAAAAAAAAGAAACAAAGCCATGATACTTGTTGCAAAGTGGAGCCAAATCAACCTAGCAAAAAAAAGGAGAAAAAAATTGCTGCCCAGGGAGGGCAGAGTTACAGCGCTGCGGCGCCCGAACAAGGGCCGCGGCGCTCGTCCGAGAACAAACCAGCGCCGCGGCGCCCAAAATGAGGGCCCCGGCGCCCGAAGTCTGGTTTGTTGCGAAACTTTGAGTTAGAGTCGAACTCAAACGCCTCAAAAAGGGGAAACTACTAGGGTTTCCTATTAGTTGCTATTTTTCTCCTCCTTTGGTTATAAATAGACACAAGGTGGCTAGGGTTGAGGGTGTGTGAAAATTGTGAGAGGCATAATTTTGTGAGAGGCAAAATTCTTGAGAGCTTCATCCTTGAGAGAGAAAAAATTCCCATTGAGTGTTAGATAGAAGAGAGTTTTGGTAAGCACAATTTGTGAGTGTGTGAGAAACTGCTCTTGTAATCTGTAATCTCCTTCATCATAGTGGAATCTGCAAGCGGCAGAAACAGGACGTAGTCTCAAATTTGGACGAACCTGTATAAAAATTTGGTGTCTCTTTTTCTTCTTTTCTCCTATTTATTTTCTGTAATTGTTCGTTCTTGCGATCCTTGGAATTAGGAGTCGCCTAATTCCCCAACAACTGGTATCAGAGCGGAGGTTTTGATCAAGAACGATGACTGGAGAAGAAGGCATGGCAGCCGGTATCACCAAATTTGATGGTTCAGATTTTTCCTACTGGAGGATGCAAGTTGAGGACTACCTATACAGCAGGAAACTGCACTTGCCCTTGGGTAATAAGCCCGAAGGCATGAAGGATGAGGAGTGGAGTCTCCTTGATAGACAGGTACTCGATGTGATCCGTTTGACTTTGTCAAAGAACGTTGCCCACAACGTTGCGAAGGAGACCACTACAGCAGGGATGATGAAGGCTCTGTCAGAGATGTATGAGAAGCCCTCAGCCAATAACAAGGTACATCTCATGAAGAAGCTCTTTAATTTAAAAATGTCTGAAGGTGCCTCGGTGGTAGAGCACCTGAACAGTTTCAACACCGTCCTAAACCAATTGGTCTCGGTAGAGATTAAATTCGATGATGAGATCAATGCTCTAATCCTCTTGGCCTCGTTACCGAATAGCTGGGAACCCATGAGGGTGGCCATTACGAATTCTCTTGGGAGTGCAAAATTGAAGTTTGTTGATGTCAGAAATTCTATTATGGAGGAAGAAGTTCGCAGGAAGGACTCAGGAGAAGCCTCTTCGTCGAACTCGGCCCTTAATGTTGATAATAGGGGCAGGAAACTTGACAGGCAATCCAACAGAGATAATGGCAGGAGAGGCAAGTCGAGGAATGAGAGAAGCAAGTCAAGGAACGGTAGGACCATGGAGTGTTGGAACTGTGGGAAGACGGGCCACTTGAAAAAGAACTGCAGGGCTCCAAGGAAGAACGAAGACAAGACCAATGACGAAGCTAACGCCGCCACTGAAGAGCAACAAGATGCCTTAATCTTGTCTGTCGACAGTTCTTTTGATTCGTGGGTGATAGACTCAGGAGCATCATTCCACACCACAGCACACCGTCATGTCCTGGAGAACTACGTTGCTGGAAATCATGGTAAGGTTTATCTCGCTGATGGAGAACCTTTGGATATAGTTGGCATTGGAGATGTCAGTTTAAAAATGCCTAATGGGTCGGTATGGAAGATTCATAAGGTGAGACATGTTCCTAAATTAATGCGCAACTTGATTTCGGTGGGGCAACTGGATGATGATGGACATAAAGTAACCTTCAATTGTGGAAGTTGGAAAGTCACGAAAGGAGCGATGGTTATTGCTCGGGGACGCAAGGCTGGAACTCTCTACATGAACTCTAGTTGCAGAGATACCCTAGCAGTTGCTGATTCTGCTGCCAATACTGAGCTATGGCATTATAGGCTCGGTCACATGAGTGAGAAGGGTATGAAGGTGCTTCACTGCAAAGGAAAACTGCCGGGTTTGAAAACTGTTGATCACAGTTTGTGTGAAGCCTGCATCTTTGGTAAACAGAAGAGAGTCAGTTTCTCAAAGATGGGTAGAGAGCCTAAGTCCAGGAGATTGGAGCTAGTTCACACAGATGTGTGGGGGCCTGCGCCGGTGACTTCCCTTGGTGGCGCAAACTACTATGTGACGTTCATTGATGACTCAAGCAGGAAGGTATGGGTTTACTTTCTGAAAAACAAATCTGATGTGTTCGATGCTTTCAAGAGATGGAAAGCCATGGTGGAGAACGAGACAGATTTGAAGGTGAAGTGCTTGCAGTCTGACAATGGGGGAGAGTACCTAGGTGAAGATTTCAGGCGGTACTGTGCTGAGAATGCGATAAAGATGAGGAAGACCATTCCAGGGAAACCACAACAAAATGGGGTAGCTGAGAGGATGAACAGGACTTTAAACGAGCGTGCTAGGAGCATGCAGGGCTGCCAAAGATGTTTTGGGCTGAGGCGATTAACACAGCCGCTCATCTGATTAACAGAAGTCCATCCACACCGCTGAAGTTCAAGCTACCGGAAGAAGTCTGGAGCCATAAACAGGTGGATCTCTCTTACTTGAGAGTGTTTGGTTGTGTTTCTTATGCACATATTGATTCTACTGCTAGAAGTAAACTGGATGCCAAGTCAAAGAAGTGTTTTCTGGTTGGCTATGGCGGACTTGAGTTTGATTATCGTCTCTGGGATGACCAAAGCCGAAAGATTATCAGGAGCAAGGATGTGATCTTCAACAAAGGTGTTCTGTACAAGGACAGAGACAGCACGGACTCCAGGGGTTCAGGTTCTGAGGACAAGAAACCTGAGGTGATTCCATTGAAGGATCTGCCTGAAGTGGAGGTGCAAAATCCAGAGGTTGAAGACCAGGAAAACATAGCTCTAGAAGAAAACCAGAGGACTCCTGCCACACCAGTCAGGAGGTCTAGCAGGACAATCAGACCACCGCAGAGATACTCCCCAACTCTGCATTACATCTTGTTGACCGACAAAGGTAAGCCAGAGAACTTTGATGAAGCCGTGGAGGCTGGAGATTCGGTCAAGTGGGAGTTAGCCATGAGGGACGAGTTGGATCGGACATGGCAACTGGCAAAGTTACCACAGGGTAAAAAGTCCTTGCACAACAAGAGGGTATACCGGGCAAAAGATAAAAGTGCTGGCAGCAAACGGTATAAGGCAATGTGGGTGGTAAAAGGATCCAGAGATATGCTCGCCAAGATGGATCCGATTGAGAAACTGAAGTTGTGCGCAACTTCAGTTGGTCTTCTCCAAGAGGCGTGAGAAGTCGTTGCCACTGCAGTGGGAGACATGGTGAATTGATTAGTCTCCAAGTGGGAGATTGTTGCAAAGTGGAGCCAAATCAACCTAGCAAAAAAAAGGAGAAAAAAATTGCTGCCCAAGGAGGGCAGAGTTACAGCGCCGCAGCGCCCAAAAATGAGCGCCGCGGCGCCCGAACAAGGGCCGCGGCGCCCAAAACAAGGGCCGCGGCGCTCGTCTTAGAACAAACCAGCGCCGCGGCGCCCAAAATGAGGGCCGCGGCGCCCGAAGTCTGGTTTGTTGCGAAACTTTGAGTTAGAGTCGAACTCAAACTGTAACGCCCCTATATGGGGGTTAACAGTTTTTAATGAGATAAAATAAAAATAAATAATAAAAGTAAAACCTTAAAAATAAAATTTACCCGGGACTTAAATGAAAACTCTCAACTCAAAAATAAAAATATAAACGACAAATAAACCACAGTTTTAATGTAGCACCTTAAATTTAATAATATAAACTGTTGTCATCATCATTTTAACCCTCAACACATTGTAATACAGTCACAGAAAGTAACAATTGATGCTTACATTATCATGAAGAACATTCTCAACGATTGAAGCAGTCCCAATGTAATATAGCTACATCACTTCCTCAACTATATTTCTCGTAGTCACCTCACACTTAGTGAGTCCTGAAAAGATATAAACATAAGGGAATGAGCAACACTATGCTCAGTAGAGAAAGCTATTACTCACCTCTATCATTACCACATTAAAATCTGCATGGTTAGTAAGTCACATCATATTTCAGATTATGAGGTTTATTATGATCACATCTTATGGATACCGTAGTTAATCATTACCAAGTGTCATAATTACACATTTATACAAATATTACCAATCATCATTGTTCCTAGGTATCCATGTTAAATTGAGTATCACTCAACTCATCGAAACCCAAATGGGCGCACTTGATCACCCTATAAACATTCCAAGGGTGTTCCGGTGAGGGGACATCAAGTCCCGAGTCCTCACCAAATCGATTCCTGTACAGTGTGTTCTGGGACTTTCAACCCAAGGAAGCGTCATCGCCTTCCCCCTACTTTACCTTTTAGGGTATTCATGCCCAAGGACGTAACCGTCGCCCTTTTCATGTCTCACAATTTCTCTATATTGAATCATTATCAATAGAGTTAGTTTTCCTAACCATGCTTCTCAATTTATAACATGTGTCAATTCATTATGTTCCTCGCCGTACAATACAAGACGAGTCCATGTCATAGTTTCATATGTGATAATCATATAATATCAGTTCAACATAGATATATATATATTGCGGCAAAACAATCAATTTTAATTCTATAAAAACCTCACAAAAGATGAGTAATAGAATCCCTACCTTTTAAGCTTATCAACAGTCTCTTAATCCTGGAATCAATTAACGTTAGCTCCATACTCCCTTGATCTTGAACTCCAAGCAAAGCAGATCCAGTTGTATCTCGCTGTATCTATGAAGCATCCTCTGTAGTGCTCCTCGAGCGACTATGAATGGCTAGGAATGCTTCCTGGAGATCATACATTCTTGAAAACGTCATTCTGGACTCCGATACTGCTGTTTGAATCGCCTCGATTCGCGTGCAGTCGGTACCGGATGATTTTCATCGGAGTGGAATTTGCTCGAACGGAGGTCACCATTGCATCCAGAGCATCGAAACGAGTCAGGAGGCGGTCTCGGATCTTCGATCGGAGGTCCGGATCACAAAATCCCATTTTGGCCTTTGACCACCGTTGACCGGCGTTGACCACCGTTGACCGGCCGTTGACCGGCGGCGGTTGGCTCCGTTGAGGGCTGAGCTCGAGCCTACCCCCCCTAAGTCGACCCTTCTGAGTTCAATGGTGACGTCAATTTCATTCAATTTTGCCTCCATCAGCACAAATCGAAGAGCGGATCCTCGGCCAAAACCGGTGGCTCGGGCGGTGGATCTTCGCCAGCGTTTGGCCCAAATTGGCTTGGGCATTTCCTTCTCCGTGGTTGTCTGAGCATGTTGGTGGCGGTGGTGCACCACACCGCTGCGTAGAACGGCAGCCCGAAGCTCCTCACGGCGGCGCACAAAGGCGGAGGCCGATCGTGGTCCTCCGGCGGAGTTCTCATGAAATTGAGGGTTGGGAAAGCTTCACCGTGCATCACTGAGTGTTTTGCCTCAGTCAATTTTGGGGAAGAAGGTCGGTAACGGTGGCGACGGTGGTTGCTGCGGCGGTGGACGGCGTCGGTCTTCAAACTCCGGTGGGCGGCGGCTGTGGCGTGAAATTGGAAGGCGCTTCTCACTCCTCGTCGCCGTCTGAGTCGAACGGTGGGGGCGGTGTCGATTACCGTCGTCGGAGGCGGCGGGATCGAGGGTGGTGCAACGGCGGCAAGAAGCGACTCCGACGAGGCTTCTCCGGCCAAAATCGAGGGGCATCACCTGCTGCATTTTGTTCTACTCATTGAGCTGAGTCTATAGACACCAAGATCGTGTTGATCGGTGCTCGGACGGTGAAGAAATCACGTTGGAAAAGTACTGTGTTTCGGCGGCTTCAACCGGCGCGTGTGTCCTCCTCCGGCAGTGTTTTGGGCTGCTCGGCACACCGTTGGACTCGTCTTGACGAGAGCTTCCCATTGGTGTGGGAGGTGTCGAAAACGGATGCCGAAATCTCAGACGATATTTGAGGGAAGAGAGAAAATTCTAGAGAGAGAAAGAAGAGAGAGAAAGTCTCGAGTTTTGTGATATTTTCTGATTTTTTTTTTTTTTTTTTTTTTTTAATTTATATATATATATACTAAAAATTAATCTAATTACCTTAATACCCTTAGGGGAATAACGGGTGTCACAGCTCTACCCCCCTTAAAGAAATTTCGTCCTCGAAATTTCAATTCTAGTAATACTAGTAAAAATTATGATTCCAATTCCGAGTCTAAACCGTTAATGTTGTTTGTCCTCCAAATTTAAGTTATCGTATCTCCACTTATTTACTTGCATAATAAATCTTACTCTAAATTCTAAATCCCTCAATGAGAGTATTTCTGACAAGTTTCAACTTATAACACCGTATAATAGTCTAAGAATCTGATCAGGCATACATATTGACCATATCATGATTCCAGTCCTTCATTGTCCATGGACTGTGATTTACAATCACATTTAAGGAGATTGCCAGAGAAATTTTATATACTTCATCTTTAGGTTCCTTTTCCTTTTTGAGTAAGGAAAAGTCAAATATATTTGATTTCATACCTCAACTAATAAACTAGAACATAATCATAAAACATATATCACAAACACTTTTATTCAAAACTATACATTAAACTTACTCATAGAGATATTAAACGAAATCTCAGAGTTGCAAACATACCCAGCATATTTTTCATTAAACAGCTATCCTCATGACACAAACATTCAACCCAAATACTATACTCATATTTCATATGGAATATTCCCATAACTGACTCTGGTACTTCCACATAATATTAACAGAATATTACACATTACAAACATAATACGGATACGTTTCGAGAGTACAAGGCACTCCGTATACCAGCTATCCATATCATGCATGCTTAGAGGATACAAAAACATCGATAAACAAAAGATCGGACCTTAAGAAGGATGCGTTTCGAGAGCATCAAGTACTTCGTATCCAGCCATCCCGGCATTAGGCTCAATGAATCTAAAAGATTGAACAACAACGTACCACAAGAAACACAGAATACAAGGCAAACGGTTATTCGTAACACACGAAATACGGACACACATGCCTACATGCCAAAGATAAAACAAAAAGATTACAGATGGAGATTCAAATCAATTGGCCGCTCCCGGCTTTCCCTTTCCCATTCAAGCTTGGATGTTGCAGTGTCGGATTCTGGATGTATGATTTGCATTTTGTCTATCAATTCCTCAGCTGTTGAAGCAGTGACAAAGATTTGTCTCTCCGATTCTGTAGTGATGTTTTCTTCCACAGCGTAATCTAGAAATTTCAAAAGACCGTCATAAAAACCCTTTACGTTCAGCAGTCCCAAAGGTTTGGAATAAAAGCCCAACAATTGCCCACAAGCAACTATAAATATTTCCTCAAGAGTACCTAGACCACCAGGTAATGCTATAAAAGCATCGAAATTATAGATTATGTCTTTAAAATTTTTAGGGATACTCCTGACTCCTTCTCCCTTACCTATGGCTTCCTTACAAAGGTTTCCTTCAACTGGAATATGAGGCCAAATTCTTACATCAGTAGCGTCGCTAGACCTAGCTGCTAGTGCCATATTTACCATCATTTTTATACTACCACCCCCATAGATTATGTTAATCTTCTTGCGTGCTAGGACTTGCCCTAAGTGATTTGCAGCTTCTAAATAAGCTTTATCTTTTCCAAGGCTGGAACCACAAAAGACACAGACATTCTTTATTTTCTTCGTGGACTGGGAGGTAGACATATTTGGTTTATAGAAGTGGTTGCTTAATGTCTGCTCCACTTAGACTTCGGGTTCTATATGAGATTTTAAAGATGAGAAATATACAAAAAGGGCTAAAGAGATAGACGAGTAGGTAATGAAAAGGTAATCCAAAGATTTAAACAAAATCTTGTGCGGATAAGAAAGTAAGATAAGGTGATTGATAGTTTACAGAAAATCTGATTCACTTTTTGAAAGAGATTAGACTCTAATTGTATAACTTTTGACAATTGAGAACAATTCGACAGAAGACCGTCTTGACGCAACTGTAGACTTTTTGACAAATATACACCAAGTCGAGAAATTTAATATAAACGACAAATACTGTAGAACTTTTGAAATTTGAGACACAAATCTTGAAATATCTGGATAAGTTTTTCAAAATTCAAACATATTACTGTACCGTATGTGACGTGTCTGATAAGATAATATATTTTATTATATATATATTTAAGAAAATCATAAATTAAATAAGATATTAACACTTACTGTATCAATCTAATAATCACAATTATTTCAAACACAAAAGCAAATATTTTGAGTAAAAGAAAAACACAAACTGTTGAACATCAGCTAAAACTGCTTCAAATAAGTAAAGACTAAATAACCTTTATAGAGCGATGACTTATTCCCCATCCAGTTTTCTTATGGCTTGGCAAACAGGATCTAGAAATACCATATTCCTGAGGCGTTGTCTTTCTGCATAAAATTTGGGCCAGAGTTTAAAAATAGCTCCTTGAACATATCCACTAGGGTGACCGTGGAGAGGAGGATGGATGCTATCCAAGTTCTCCTTTAAAAGTCCATTCCTACAAAACCTTATTTTATCCTCTCTATTCGTAGACATATAACCAGGTGAAGTACATTTACCGTTACAATTTTGTCTTCCACATTTGTTACAAGTGACCACGATGGCACGAGCTCTTCTTTTCATTGCACTACGACTGGTACCTGTTCCTGGTAAACCGACATCTTGACTAAAGTCACTCGGACGGATTTTCCCCTCTATTAACATTCTCACATCACAAGGGATACCAAAACGCATAAGAATCCACAACCGAGTAATTCTAGCCTTGTATTTCTTTCTGAGAATCTTTTGGGAGAGTGATGGGAAATACTTTCTCAGGTGTTGGTACTTTGGGTCCATGATGAGATGAAAGAAGAGTAAATAGAAAGGAAAAATTAAGATAGTAAATTGCAGAATCCTAGAATTCCTTCTTCTTTTAGAGGAAAAGAAGAATTTTTAATGAAAAAGAAGAGGATTTGCGATTTAGAGAGAAAATAACAAACTAAGAGAGAAAAAGTGAACTCGGAGAAATAAGCTCCTATGCACAGTAAACGTATTTGTAAACAATAATTAAACCACTGTATATGACACGTATAGAGATCACGTGAGAGAGACAGTGTGAATCAAACTGATTTAGGATTTGAACTAGGCCCAAATGTTCTTAGTTGAAAATGGTCAGGTTGTTTCGGGCCTTAACACATTTAGAACGAGTTAAATAACAAACATAAAATTGAAAACCAATTCGTATGAATCTTAAACCCAATTCAAAGCCCACTATAGATAAAGTTAACTATAAACAACAAATCTAATTTAACGACAACAAGGATCTTCCTGAATGATCCAGCAACTCAAATAATTTTGTTTTAATCAAAACCTTATTGAACAATGCATACACCCATATGTTATTGATAATACTTAACATCTATCAATGGATTCATCATCATTACTACCAAGGGTTTAGAATGCGACTAACCTTGAAATCAATACGATTTACGTCTTTCAACGTAGACCATATCAACGAACAAAGACACTTGATGTTACTACTTAAGAACATCTACAATCCCCACAATTCTACTCATACAATATATAATTTCCTCATATAACAAAACCTTAGGTAACCAAAAGATTCACTGATACACTTAAATACAATGTACGTAACAAAATATTCCAATTTTGAGATTCATGCATTCTAGACTTTACACAGTCTCAACAGACCAAAAGTCTAACATTTATCTCTCTCAAGATTCAATACCATGATTCCCAACTTATATCATATTCCTCAAATAAATAGAACTTTTAAGAAAAGATATTGACACTTATGTGCTCCATCGAATCCACACATAATCATTACTTAGGTTTGAATCAATTACGAAAAATTTGGCATATCTATGTCAAACTTTAAAATCAATAAATCAAGCCTTATATTTCTTATTGTTTTTCACGAGACAAAATACTTTTAAATCCTCGTATCTACACGAATTTCTCATCGTTTATACGAATTAGATATGCTTATAGGTCCAAATATTATACGAATCTCTCATAAGCATTCTACTTATAAACTCATTCCATATAATTATCATTCCCTTATAACTATTAATACTTTCCTTCTATATAATTATTGTACTCATATAACTATTGATATTTTCATTCTATGGCCTTTCCATGTTACATCCTTCTAGACTGTATAAATCAATGTGAAGGTTCATTTTGATGATGACAATAAAAATTCAGCTTCAAAACCATCTCAAAAATATATTTTTTTAAAGTGGTGCTACACTCCCTAGGTTAACCGAACCTAGGCTCTGATACCAAAAATTCTGTAACGCCCCTATATGGGGGTTAACAGTTTTTAATGAGATAAAATAAAAATAAATAATAAAAGTAAAACCTTAAAAATAAAATTTACCCGGGACTTAAATGAAAACTCTCAACTCAAAAATAAAAATATAAACGACAAATAAACCACAGTTTTAATGTAGCACCTTAAATTTAATAATATAAACTGTTGTCATCATCATTTTAACCCTCAACACATTGTAATACAGTCACAGAAAGTAACAATTGATGCTTACATTATCATGAAGAACATTCTCAACGATTGAAGCAGTCCCAATGTAATATAGCTACATCACTTCCTCAACTATATTTCTCGTAGTCACCTCACACTTAGTGAGTCCTGAAAAGATATAAACATAAGGGAATGAGCAACACTATGCTCAGTAGAGAAAGCTATTACTCACCTCTATCATTACCACATTAAAATCTGCATGGTTAGTAAGTCACATCATATTTCAGATTATGAGGTTTATTATGATCACATCTTATGGATACCGTAGTTAATCATTACCAAGTGTCATAATTACACATTTATACAAATATTACCAATCATCATTGTTCCTAGGTATCCATGTTAAATTGAGTATCACTCAACTCATCGAAACCCAAATGGGCGCACTTGATCACCCTATAAACATTCCAAGGGTGTTCCGGTGAGGGGACATCAAGTCCCGAGTCCTCACCAAATCGATTCCTGTACAGTGTGTTCTGGGACTTTCAACCCAAGGAAGCGTCATCGCCTTCCCCCTACTTTACCTTTTAGGGTATTCATGCCCAAGGACGTAACCGTCGCCCTTTTCATGTCTCACAATTTCTCTATATTGAATCATTATCAATAGAGTTAGTTTTCCTAACCATGCTTCTCAATTTATAACATGTGTCAATTCATTATGTTCCTCGCCGTACAATACAAGACGAGTCCATGTCATAGTTTCATATGTGATAATCATATAATATCAGTTCAACATAGATATATATATATTGCGGCAAAACAATCAATTTTAATTCTATAAAAACCTCACAAAAGATGAGTAATAGAATCCCTACCTTTTAAGCTTATCAACAGTCTCTTAATCCTGGAATCAATTAACGTTAGCTCCATACTCCCTTGATCTTGAACTCCAAGCAAAGCAGATCCAGTTGTATCTCGCTGTATCTATGAAGCATCCTCTGTAGTGCTCCTCGAGCGACTATGAATGGCTAGGAATGCTTCCTGGAGATCATACATTCTTGAAAACGTCATTCTGGACTCCGATACTGCTGTTTGAATCGCCTCGATTCGCGTGCAGTCGGTACCGGATGATTTTCATCGGAGTGGAATTTGCTCGAACGGAGGTCACCATTGCATCCAGAGCATCGAAACGAGTCAGGAGGCGGTCTCGGATCTTCGATCGGAGGTCCGGATCACAAAATCCCATTTTGGCCTTTGACCACCGTTGACCGGCGTTGACCACCGTTGACCGGCCGTTGACCGGCGGCGGTTGGCTCCGTTGAGGGCTGAGCTCGAGCCTACCCCCCCTAAGTCGACCCTTCTGAGTTCAATGGTGACGTCAATTTCATTCAATTTTGCCTCCATCAGCACAAATCGAAGAGCGGATCCTCGGCCAAAACCGGTGGCTCGGGCGGTGGATCTTCGCCAGCGTTTGGCCCAAATTGGCTTGGGCATTTCCTTCTCCGTGGTTGTCTGAGCATGTTGGTGGCGGTGGTGCACCACACCGCTGCGTAGAACGGCAGCCCGAAGCTCCTCACGGCGGCGCACAAAGGCGGAGGCCGATCGTGGTCCTCCGGCGGAGTTCTCATGAAATTGAGGGTTGGGAAAGCTTCACCGTGCATCACTGAGTGTTTTGCCTCAGTCAATTTTGGGGAAGAAGGTCGGTAACGGTGGCGACGGTGGTTGCTGCGGCGGTGGACGGCGTCGGTCTTCAAACTCCGGTGGGCGGCGGCTGTGGCGTGAAATTGGAAGGCGCTTCTCACTCCTCGTCGCCGTCTGAGTCGAACGGTGGGGGCGGTGTCGATTACCGTCGTCGGAGGCGGCGGGATCGAGGGTGGTGCAACGGCGGCAAGAAGCGACTCCGACGAGGCTTCTCCGGCCAAAATCGAGGGGCATCACCTGCTGCATTTTGTTCTACTCATTGAGCTGAGTCTATAGACACCAAGATCGTGTTGATCGGTGCTCGGACGGTGAAGAAATCACGTTGGAAAAGTACTGTGTTTCGGCGGCTTCAACCGGCGCGTGTGTCCTCCTCCGGCAGTGTTTTGGGCTGCTCGGCACACCGTTGGACTCGTCTTGACGAGAGCTTCCCATTGGTGTGGGAGGTGTCGAAAACGGATGCCGAAATCTCAGACGATATTTGAGGGAAGAGAGAAAATTCTAGAGAGAGAAAGAAGAGAGAGAAAGTCTCGAGTTTTGTGATATTTTCTGATTTTTTTTTTTTTTTTTTTTTTTAATTTATATATATATATACTAAAAATTAATCTAATTACCTTAATACCCTTAGGGGAATAACGGGTGTCACACAAACGCCCCAAAAAGGGGAAACTACTAGGGTTTCCTATTAGTTGCTATTTTTCTCCTCCTTTGGTTATAAATAGACACAAGGTGGCTAGGGTTGAGGGTGTGTGAAAATTGTGAGAGGCATAATTTTGTGAAAGGCAAAATTCTTGAGAGCTTCATCCTTGAGAGAGAAAAAATTCCCATTGGGTGTTAGATAGAAGAGAGTTTTGGTAAGCACAATTTGTGAGTGTGTGAGAAACTGCTCTTGTAATCTGTAATCTCCTTCATCATAGTGGAATCTGCAAGCGGCAGAAACAGGACGTAGTCTCAAATTTGGACGAACCTGTATAAAAATTTGGTGTCTCTTTTTCTTCTTTTCTCCTATTTATTTTCTGTAATTGTTCGTTCTTGCGATCCTTGGAATTAGGAGTCGCCTAATTCCCCAACAACTGGACTTACTCAGGGTCGGTAAGGGATTCTTATTAGATCTTCTAAATACTAAGAAGTATGAAATCAAATTTAACGTTCTTTTAAATAATTATTTTATATAAAGAATTACGAAGATCGGCCTTATTTTATTAAAGCAGGAGCATGAAAAGAAAAAAAAAAATTGTGTTGAAAGGCTGAGACACATGCCCTAGCGCCAAGAAGAGTGTGCTGCCACTCATGTTGATGCGCTGGAGCTTCCGTTTTGCATTTTCTGTCGTTTTGTTACCTATTCTTTGAAAACTTATATATAAATAGGTTAAATTCTTTTCTTGTATGTGATGTAACTCAAAAAATTAGAGTGAGAGAGAGGCTAAAAAAAATTCTAAAGAGACAATATACAATTTTTCTCTTGTAAACTTGTTCATTATTATAGTGAGTTGTTGTCGTGACTGAAAGTAGATATAACTCTCATATTAAAGATGAACTACTATAAATTTTGTGTGTTTATATGTACTTCTTGTTTGCATATTTTTTTTGTTCTCGGTATAAATAAAGCTCTTCTAATTCGCAACACTAAAGCATGTTGTGCATAAAACTTGTACTGTTTTGATAATAAAAGGATAAAAAACACTTTACACAGAGATTAATGCAGATTTACAGAGACATATGTACATATATATATATATATATATATATTTTGAGAACACAAAGATATTCGAAGGAGCTGAATTTAGTAGCTTTTGCATTTTGCCGGCTTAAATCAGGATTAAACTATAAACGAAAAAGAAATAAAAAAACACATGTGAATCACGGTGATTGCATAGTATTAGTAACACATCTAGATCAACCGTTCCGAAGATAAAGACTTGTTACCCTTGACGTTGTCAAAAATTAAGTAAATATTGCAACCTCCAATTAAGAGGTTATTCTGTCGAGGCGGCTCCTTTTTTCTAGAAAAAATCCTCAGTTCCACCGTAATAAAATTGTTAGAGTACGGTGATCTGAATTTAGTTTGGTTTGATTCGAAAAGTTTACGGTGTGATAAATTGTGGTGAAAAACAAAAGTGAGATTTTTTCATGAGATTTATGATGGTAGTGAAGATAGGCCTGATCCTATAGTCCACCACTGATCTCTTCGGGGGTGCAGGGACAGAGCCCCGCGGTATGGACCGTTGTTGTTGGGCCATTTAGTTTATATTTTTGGGCTTATAAGGTTTTGCCTATACCTATATATATATGATGTATTGCGTTAGAACTTGATTAATTAGCGAATTTTGAGCTTCCGTCTCTATTGTAATTTTTACGAATTTAGTGATTTTCTTTTCCTCTATTTGTGATTTTTTTTAGTTTTGAGTTTTCACTTAAATTTTTTGTATATTTTTATTTTTTGTTTCTATCGTATTAATTTCACAACAAAAACGAAGATGAAGAAGTCAATGGATGATCTACTTCGTAAGGAATCTACATGCCAAGCAAGATATCCTCTACCATTATAACTCTTTTTCTCAAAAAAAAAAAAAAAAAAAAAAAAGGTTATTTCAGACGAGACCGCAACACAGGTTGAGACCAGCAAGTTTGAGGTATATTTTTTGACGGTTTTGCTATCTGTACTTTCTGTTGCGGTTCAAATGCAAATTTGATGCTTTGACTCGATCAAAGACGGTTGCTTTTACCTGGGTTTGTCTTATTATACGTACACAACACAAACATATATAAATATCTCTAAAACTGGCAGCCAGTGAAGATCTTTTCTTGCCCAAGTTTCTACATTTTACAACAGCCCAAGTATGACGTGCCTGTCTAATTAATTCTAATTAGCTTACCTCAATTATACCAAACCAATAAACCTGCCTAATAATATTGTACATTTTAAGATTGAGAAAAGTTCCAAGTTTATAGGCCGGATATAGAAAATATATGTATATATATATATACATACACATATATATATATATATATCAGCAAGAAAAATAAGAAAGTATAATTTATTCGCAGGAACTATCACTAACATTAGAAAGTTTTTGATGTATACATATTGTATTGTATAGTGGGTTAGTTGTTCTTTCCACGTCCGGTTATGTATTTTTCTACTTTTGAATTATTCTATTTCTTTTTTTTTTTAATTTTTGTTTTTAATGCACGACTTGTACTCTTGTATAACTTTAAAATATAGTCCAAATAATGAGACTATACAAATAACATATAATGCATATGTCTCAGTTAAGTAATGAGAAAATCACTACCAAACTGACGTGGATTAGTGATACATTTTTGTCTCTTCGCTTTTCATCCTTCTCTGTATGTCTTGGCTATGCCGGCGATCCTCAATTGGTTTCTAAACAAGTGGCCAAAATTCTGTAATGTCGCAGACCTTAATTTATAATTTAGAATTTAGTCCAAAGAATAGAAGTTGTTTTACTTTACTCCATATAGCTCAAATGATAAAACTCAATCCATTCTTCAGTTGCAATTTGTTGGTATTTTGCTGAGTTTTTTTTTTAAAAAAATTTTAATCATGTATAGATTACGAAACTAGTTAGGAAATGATGTGTAATTTTTCTTGTGGAAACCGAAAAAGATACCGACTAATAATATTTGTATGTCGGATTTGTAAAATAAAGTAATTTTGACTAAATCTAACAGTTACACAATATACATAAGTATGAAAATTATAAAATTTTAAGAAGAAATTTGTATCATTTTAAAATTATAAATAGAAGGCAAAGTGAACCAATTTAATAATCTTCCGAACCCAAATTTAAAATTAGTCATTAGTAATTAATTATCCGTATTTTAGATGGAAGCCTTACCTTTAAAAATGGCTCTAAACCCTCAATAGCATCCTCCCACTTCCATCATCTATTTCCCTAATTTCTCTCAAAACAAACTTTCCATTTCAAAAATTTTTCCCACTTATGAGAGCCGGTTTCCAAACTGTTAACCATGAAAGCACTTTGGATAATCCCATGAATATGATGATCCAAACTCAGTACCACGAACCTTGGAACATGATCAGCTCAAATGTCCAACCATGCCTAAACTTAAACCAAAGAAACGAGCTCTCCGAATGGGTCGAGCAAATCACCAAACAACTTGACGACGACGACGACGACAACAACTACACCAACACCTTTCCCACCTCAAACGGCAACCGCCGCAACAACAGCGATAACGATAGTATAATCAACGTCCATCATCATGTTAAACATGATCATGATCATTGCTTGAGCCTAATGACCCTTCTATTCGAGTCCGCCGTGGCAATATCCGTCGACAACCTCACCGACGCCCGCCGCCTCCTCCTTGAGCTCTCGGAGACGGCTTCCCCCCACGCGCCATCCTGCGCCGAGCGAGTGGTGGCCTACTTCGCCCAAGCCATGTCCACCCGAGTCATCAACTCATGCCTAGCCCTAGGCGACGCTAGCAAAAATCTCAATACTGATTATCAAAATTACCAAAATACCCTCCTTCGGAATTCCCTGCAGGCCTTAAACGACGTCGCTCCATTCCTCAAATTCGCCCACTTCACCTCCAACCAAGCCATACTAGAGGCCCTCCACCGCCAGCCGTTCGTCCACGTCATAGACCTCGACTTCCTCCACGCGGGCCTCTTCCACTGGCCGGCCCTCCTCCACGCCCTCGCCACGAGGCCGGAGGGCCCGCCCTCTCACGTGCGCCTGACCGCCCTGAGCTCCACCTCCTCCTCCTCACGTGACCCCCTCTCGGACGCCGGGAGGCACCTCTCCGGCTTCGCGACGCGCCTGGGGATCTCCTTCGAGTTCAACCCGGTCACCGGGTCAAACGCCGCCGACGTTTCGGAGCTCCGGCACCGGATTCGGCTCGGCGGCCAGCGGGAAGCCCTGGCCGTGCACTGGCTCCGGCACTGCCTCTACGAGGCGAACGGATCGGAGTGGAAGACGATGAGGATGGTGGAGGAATTGAGGCCGAGGATTCTGACTCTGGTGGAGCAGGACATGGCGTGGTACGGCGGGTCGTTCTTGGACCGGTTCGTGGGGTCACTCCATTACTATTCAACGGTGTTCGACTCGCTAGGGGGTTGTTTGGGAAATGAGGATGTGGAACTCAAGAGGAATATGGTGGAGAGTGGCGTGGTTTATAGGGAAATAAGGAATGTGTTGGGGTTGGGGGTGGGGGTGGGGATGAGGAGGACCAGTGGAGGAGAGGAGGAGAGGATTTGTAGGATTGGGAGTTGGTGGAGGGAGATGGCGGCGAGGGGGAGTTTAGCGCAGGTGGCTATGAGCGGGAACGCGGCGGCGCAGGCGCAGTTGATAGTGAACATGTATGGCGGCGGCTCAGGCGGTGAGGGAGGGTATAGAGTGGTGCACGGTGGGGATGGGACGATTAGGCTTGGGTGGAAGGAGACCAGCTTGTATACTGTCTCTGCATGGACTTCATGTATTTCAAGATAGCTAGCTCTCATTGTATTCGTGTCATGTTGCCTTATTTACCCTTTTTCTTTTCCTTTTGTGGGTTTGTGCGTGTGTTTTTTCTTTATTACATGGCGATTGTACACGACAGGAAAACAAAATGTAAGATGCATAGCTAGTTGAAAAGTAAAATTTGTTCGTAAAATCTTACAAGCTTATTGGTTATTAGAGACAGCTAGGTGCAGTTGACAATATTTGGACGGTGGATGGGTAGAGAGTTAGTACACAAAGTTGGAACTAGTTTTATTATAAAGTTTTCTCTTATAAATTTTAAATTATTATAATTTTTCAATTTTAAACTATATATAAAGAGATAGAGTTTTTGTTATTTATGAACATGGCCCTTTATTTTCTCTTCCTAATATTTATAGGGCGTTCGAGAAGCGTAATTAAGACTAAAACTTTTGAAACGAGTTTAAAAACTTTAACATATAAGAGCTTTATATTATCGTTTTTTTTTAATCGCTTTAACATATAAAAATTTTATACTATAACATTATTTTAATATAAAAAAAAACCTTATCATAAATTAAACAGTGAAGAGTTTGTGGAATATAACAGAAGGGTCCCAGTGGAAAGGGATGGCATTTTGAGACATTACTCCATAGAGTACTAAAGTACAACTGATGTCATTAGTAGGGTGCGATATTGTTCTTAAAAGAGTGCAAATATTGTGGTACACTTCTAAGCAGCCGAAGACAGTCTACTGTGCTTTTTATACTCCTTACATTTCCCTTTTGCCATTGACATACCTTTTTTTATGCAAAAGATTAGTAACATTTTTTGTCTTTGAACCAGCATTTTCTAGAATGTTTTCTTTTATAAAAATTAAAATTTATGTTCAGATATACTAATCGAATAAAAGTATAATATATTTGTAGTTCTGAATTAAGTTTTAGATGGTATTATGTTTCTACACATTCACATACGAAGAAGCTGACTACTCCCAAACTTTAGATGATACCATTATCGACTTGATTAATTTCGAGAAGTTTGATTGGGAGAGGAAGGATGTATATGATTGTCCCGTTTGGTTTACTGATTCGAATTGTGTTAGCTTGAACTTTTTTAAGCTGAACAAAAAAATCCAAATTGTGTAGTTTAAATAGTAATTAAAACTAACATTTAGATGTGTAGTTAAAGTATTATTTTGAACATGAAATTCAATCTGAAATTGTGTTTGGATAAGTATTGAAAACTTTAGTTTGAAATATAAAAAAATTATTTAATTGAAGAATAAATATAAAATGTGTAAAAAAAGTTATTTAATTAAAAAATAATATGAAATAATAGTATTAAATTATAAATATAAATATATAGGAGTAAAATCACTGTTTACCAAATACAAATTTAAACTGTAATGGTCGTTGAAACTGGCCGAATAGGGTGGGTATGTATCCAATAGTTCACACACAATATTACAGTCTTAACTAAAAAATTTGGGGGAATAATGAATATGTTAAATTTCTATGGTTAGAACCAATTTTTTTTCGGTTAGTAAATAGTTTAAAGCTCTCACATATTATAGTAAAAAAGTAAAAAAATGTTACAATATAAAGTTCTCATATGTTACAGTATTTTGAATTAAAAAATTGATTCTAACAATGTTTGTCAAACATTTTGAGATGAAATTTCAAAAAGTTGTTTATATGATTTTTTTTTTTTTTTTGTGGATGAGAAATTAAGTGAAATAAAATAAATAAAGAAAAGACAGAGATTCGAAACATAATGTTGTCTAGTGTTGGCTTATGTAATGGCATGCATGCGCTTGTCCATGTAAGGTTACAAAAACAAATATATCGTTTTGCGCAAAAGAAGGAAACAAAAAGAAGAAGCAAGAATATATCTATATTGCGCAGTTCAAGCAAACGTTGCCCGATTGATGTCAGATGGGAAGACAATTCTGAGCGTAGCTTTGGATTCTCTCAAACGAGTCATAAATACCTTTCTTATCAAAGGTGACCACATAGATCTTAGTGAATCTAATGGAGGCCCAAAGTCCAAATCTAATTAATATACCCCATTATACAAGAGACCATACGATGACGTAAATTAATTAGATATTTGGTAAACTTATTTTTAATTTATTAATATTAATTAAAATAATATAAAATAAAAATATGTTATAATATAAAATTTTTATATGTTATAGTATTTTTAGTTTTAACTTATTTTTTAGACATATTGTAGGTGATATATTGGCTCTATTTGGTATTGTCTCAAAATTTTTAAAAACGTTTTCGTATTTTTTTCGAGACAAAAATTTTAAAAACACTTTTAGCATAATTCTTAAAAAATTTCTATTTTTCAAAACAAAAACATTTTTACTTGTTTTGAAAATAATATCAAATGGCCCCATCATTTTTTTTATTAAAACTATTACGTTCTACCACTTTTTTGTTCTATTTGAAATCTATACCATTTCTCTTACCAAAAAATATCAAAATACCATTAAGTAACATATATTTTTTTAATTCTAACCCAAAATATTTAGAAACAATAGTGCCACTATATTCACACAAAGTGGTATGTTTTAAACCTTTTCATATAAATTGTAAAATTGAATAACAATATCAAACAAGTTGTATTCCTCAAATTGACCCCAATTTGGCGCTTCATTTAGGTTACGCCTAATGAGATGGTAAAGATAATAGAAGGGGAATAGAATAAAAGGAGAAATTATTAGTTTTTATTTGGTTGAAAACTTTGGCCATATCATAAAACTACATAATTAGTTTAGTCATAATTATTCAATAAACATATTTATTTATATATTTAGAAAATTATGGAAAAAATAATTTAACAAAATCAATTAAATAATTAATTGTTTTGTGTAAGTATTGATTTATAAAATTATTTTTCCTATGTTTAATTAAAGCAATTTTAGAATTATTTTTAGGACTTATAAAATGGTTGATTCCTTAATATAAATTGACGTGAGGAATGAAGTAGCTTTTCCACCAATTTAGTTTAGAAAATACATCACTTTGGTGAAAATTGTTATTTGAATAAAATGACAAACAAAATATTGGCATTAGGAATTCCATGTTCATTCCTCCCAACTCAAGTGAATCATAATAATGATTTTTTCCGCGTTAGTACAAGCGTGGAACCCCGTACGGAAGAATTTGAAGAAAGGGAAAAAAAAAAAAAATCTGAACGGAGAAAATGACCTTTTTGTTTTTAACTAAAAAACATGTTTTTTTTATAGATAAATTGCCTTAGTTTAAAAAAAAAAATAAGAAAAATAACTATAACAAGATAAAAAACTTTAACAGGACAAAAAAAAAACCATTTCGATGTCTAAAAAGTTTTTTTTTAGCCAAAAACTGATAAAAAAAAAGTCATTAACCAAAATTTTTTTTTCAAAAAGTTATTTTTACAAATCCCTCAAAGCGTATACATATGGTCATATATACTTTATTTTTTGAGTAGAAACAGATGGTCATGTAAGTTCTGCCTTACCTTTTGGTAGGAGGGAAAGTAAATAAAAACAAAAGGAAAATTATAAATGATAAAAAATTAAAAGATAGAAAAAATTTTGGTTTTCTCTTTAATTAGTACCAAAAGAAAAAAAATGAATTTATCTTTAATTATTTGATAATTGGTATTAAAAGTGAAAACAAAAAGATGGATAAATAATAATTATTGTTATTATCTTTTTACCCAAATGTTTTTTAATCATCCAAAATAAGAAAACCAAGTAGGTGGTTAGCCAACGATGTTATTACATCTATATCCATTAAATTTTTTTTTTTGGTCTAAACCATTCAATTTTCTATATTGAAAAAAGTTGTTACTACCCTTTTTTTTTTCTTTGCTGACCAAAATTTGAGTTTTTCCTCGGTCTCCAAAAAAAAAGAAAGAAGAAAAAAGGAGTCATTTTTCTCACGCAAATAAAACTAGATGTGAACTCTCAAGCTCCTAAACTATTTCCTCTATTTTCTCATCACTTTTAACAAAATAAAACTTGATAGGAATGAACTTTCAGCGAGATTACAGATTCCATAACCCAACTTTTGTTTGTCTAACTATCATCTATATAAAAAGCAAATTGTAAAATCGTCTTTCTCGGGGAACTTTTCAACAGGAAGCTATAAGCCGGTTTGATAAACGGTTAATAGATACAACGGAGAGAAAGAAAGATAAAATGATTTGGCAGAGTGCAATTTAGGCAGATAGTTTTGTAATTTTAACTCATTTACTAACTGTTAATAATTATTTATCTGAAAGGACCCACTTAGTAGTTTTTTAATTTTATTTTCTTTTACAAATTTTCCTCTTAAGAAATAACAAACATATTAACTTATTAATTTTTATCCTAAAATCTCTTTAACATTTTCTTCCCTTCCGTTTTTTATGCATGCCCCATAGAGGGTTAGCGAAGGTCTCACTCATATTTACACCCCACATGATGTTTTGTGTTTTAATCAATTTATAAGGTAAAATTAACATGTAACGGTGATGTTGGGTAAAAAATAGGCGATGTTGGGTAAAAAATAGGCTGATGTTTTTCTTTCATTTTTTGTTTAAACAATCTAAAGTAATCTTCCAAATTTTTTTTTATTTTTTTTAGAGATAGAATTATTTTTATTTTTGTTTTCAAGTTTTTCTATTCTTCACACTCAAATATTCCGCGGACTTTAATCACGTCTGCTTCTTTATAAAGTGACCAATGACTTGATTGGCATTTGGCACGATGTGAAAGACTGGTCATTTGGAATTGTTTTTAGAGATTTTAGAGATTTTTTTTATATTTTTTGAGGTAAAAATTTTAAAATTTTTTAGGCTTAAATCTTAAAATTTTTCATTATTTAAAATAAAGTCATTTTCATAGATTTTAAAAATACTATTTACTTTGTCACTTGTCTGAAAACGGCAATCATTAAAAAAGAATATTGCAAGAACAATATTAGTCCCTTTCTTTTTGTTTTGTTTTGTTTTTTTTTTTTTTTGAGAAAGTTAATACTAATTCAGTTATAACTAAAAACTACCGATGTCCCACAAATTCTTTCAAGTGCCGACTAATCTTACGGAATTTACCACTGTCAAATCATACAGTTCTTTTGACTAAAACAACCAATAAGAAATTAACTGTCGTGTAACAATATTTAACCCTGCACCGTTGGGTGTAAGGGGCATTTTTCTCAAGAAGTTATGGCTATTCAAAAACCTAAATTACACAATTACATTGCGACAATCATATGGGCAACTAAACTAAGTGGTCAAAATTCAAATTCCAGAAAAGATTTTTTAATGAGATATATATATATATATATATGTATATATTTTAAGAAACGAACTTTCTAAACCTTAAATGAAGTAAAGGGGAAAAAGGTTAGAGATGAAAATATGCCTCATACCTCGTTTGATTTTTGATGATACACCAAGAGCCCGTGAAAATTTCAGGACCAGCTTGGAAAATCCTTTTAAGGAAGATTTTGATGAAAGGGACAAAAACAAATTTAAATTGGATAAAAGTTATTTTTTTTTAGAACAAAAAAATACGTTTTTGTGTGCAAGTAAACTGTTTCAGTTTTTTTAAAAAAAATAAGAAAAATGACTGTAACAGAATAACGAACCTCAACAGAATGAAAAAAAAAACTAAAACTATTTTAATGTCCAAAAAAAATTTTTTTAGTGTCAAAAACTATAAAAAAAAAAAGTCATTTATCAAAAAAAATTTTCCCAAAAAATCATTACTCCTTTTAAATCTTAAGTTGTGCTGGAGGGAGAGATAAAAGGCGGCACGTTTTGTCAAGTGCAGCCAGGTTCTCCTCACTTCCATAAAATTCCCAAATAAAAATAAACAATTTTCTGAGTTTGACAGCCCAAACGTGCTGGGCGTCTCCCTACTCCTCCTATTTATTCATAACTAAAAAATTTTAAGACATAGGCCTTTCATTATTTTGACCTTTATATTTTAAGACAATATTACATTACTATTTTAATATTTTAAAAATATTAAAATAATATTATATAGTTTTAAAAAATATCACTTTAGTATTTAAAGTCTATGTTTTATAAACGTAAAATTTTAAACTTACCTTTATATTAATGGATCTTAAATTATATTATTAAAACTATGAAAATATATAAACAAACAATTTTTTTAAAAAAATAAATATATCTATATGCTTGTTTTGACGAGTTTTGTCTATCTTTTGTTTGTTTTTATTATAATTTTACAAAATTAATTACAGGTTCATTAAAAAGAGGATAAAAAGGAATTATATATTAAAAAACACAAACTTTAGGTACAAAAAAGATATTTTCAAAATTACAGGTTATTGTTTTAATATTTTTTAAATAGTAAAATACCAAAGTTACTTTTTCTAAAACCCGGTGTATCAAAATAATAAGAACCTTAATTAAAACAATAAAAAATAGACAAAATAAATTTATTAAAAAAGATAATTTTTATAAAAAAAAGACAATTTTAATTTATCAATAAATTATAATATTTTAGCTGTCATATTAAAGTTTTAACAGTGATCATCCATGTTAAAATTTGCAACAATAGCTACATAACTGGATATAATTGCATCAGATTGTTAAAAAGTCAAATTAAAATGTTTTCTTTTTTTTAGGAACAAATGTTTTCCAAAAACACTTGAAACAGAATCAAAACAGTACCAACAGATTAACCCCAAAACCCAAAAAATAAAAATAAAAACAAAAAACAAAACAAATGAGAAGAAGAAAACAAATATAAATTTCCAACCTGCGTTTTCTTTCTTCTTCCCTTCTCTCTCTTCCTCGTTCCATCGCTTTCCTCTTCTCTCCTCTCCATGTTCTTCTTCTTTGTGTTGATCTCGAAATCCAGTATTTCTCTACGCTCCGAAATCGAACCTCCAAAATCGCCACTGATTCGGTGAATTCCAGGTGGTTTTGCCGTGAAGTTTTTTTGTTCTGTTTTCGTTCTTCTTTTTTTGTTTCATCCGGAGTTTAATCCAGCCATTGCCGGTCAATGTAGGTCAATTTCTAAGAACTAGGGTGTCGATACGTTCTCGGAGATTGAAGATTTGGAATTTGTTTTTTGTTCAGAAACCGAGATTTCGGAGTCGGAGAAGATTCGGTTTTTGAAGATTGCGTTGAAAGCCGTTAGATTTTTATTTTTTGGGTCTCACGGAAGGGTTTCATTCATTTCCTCTCCGATGTTGATCTGATGCTGGGATTGCGACGTTTAATCCTTTCATTTCGCTGACTTTTGGGTGAAAGCTAATATTTTTGGTTAATCAGTGGGCTTCAGTTAGGGAAATCTTTGGAGGATTGGGGCTCATTGTTTTGTGGATATGTGATTATACTCAAATATAGACTAAATTGAGCATAAATCTTGGTAAAAACAGCAATACTTAGCCTCTGGATTGAGTATCTGAGTTGAAATTTGATCATGGAGCATGTGATTGGCAATAAGTTTAAGCTTGGAAGGAAGATTGGAAGTGGGTCTTTTGGAGAGCTCTATTTAGGTATGCTCGTGAACATTGTGGCATTATTTTTCCTCTTGTCTCGTCTTTTTTTTTTTCTTCCTTTGGTGGGTTTCTGATTTTGTATTTAGCATTGTGTGTTTTTGTGCTTTGATCAAATTGTTTCTTTTCTGGTTTTTTTTTTTTTTTTTTTTTGTTATTGTTTTTGTAGGTGTTAATGTACAAACCGGAGAGGAGGTTGCTGTCAAGCTGGTATGTTAGTTAGTCCATGTCATTCAGCTTTATTCTTTTGTTCCCTTCCGTATGTTGATAAGTTCTAGGTTGTATTCAGTAATCAGTTTGTGGTAACCTAGTTATTTGGGTTCTTAAACATGTTTTGTATTATTATATGGGTTCTTTAATTTAAAAAGAACAAAATGAAATGTTTTCTTTCCCTTGGTGAGCAAAAGGACACTTTCGATGTTGAATACCGGAACAAGCTCCGTATGAGTAATTAAAAAGCTGCATGCAAAACGTCCTCCACTCTGTTCCAGTAACATGCATATTTGTTTTTTTTTTAGAAGAAAAGTATAATAAAGACCACTGTTTCTATTTTATGTTCTCAAAGGTTGTGTGCTTCTTCTAGTTCGGTCTTATATATAAGCTTTTACGGTATATTGAAAGACTTAAATTTATACTGTTCCAATATCCAGGAACCCACAAAGACCAAGCATCCGCAACTTCACTATGAATCAAAATTGTATATGCTTCTTCAAGGAGGAAGTAAGCTCTGTCTTTCTATCTAGATGAAACATATGCTTGTCTTTGTGTTTGAACGACGCGTGTTACATTGATAGTAATAATATGGAGAATAATAGTTAAAGGAACTACTGTATATACCAAAGGGAAAAAGAAAAGAAGGTGGACTTTCAGTGCTATTTGTATATTAAGTAGTTGAAAGATATATGAGCCCTGTGATTTTTTTTTTTTTCCCAAATCAGAACATAAGTTTTGCATACACCTGACATCAAAAATTAGCAAAAGGATTTGTTTGTGAGCTCAGTGCAAACTACAATCCTATTTTAAGGTGCATGTATTACTATATATGCATTTGAAGAATTTTAGTACTGAGAACTTGCCTTCTCATGGTTGACTAGTCGTCTTTTCTTTTGAAGCGGGAGTTCCCCACCTCAAGTGGTTTGGAGTTGAGGGTGAATACAACGTTATGGTTATTGACCTTCTTGGACCAAGTTTAGAAGATTTATTCAACTATTGCAATAGAAAATTGACTTTGAAGACAGTATTGATGCTGGCTGATCAATTAGTAAGTAACTGTAATCGATTAACTTGATAAAAAGTCTTAAAGTCCCAAGATAATAAGATCACCTTCTGCTCTTTTTTATGCATTCCGCTCTTTTCTATGTCATTTTTCAGATTAACAGAGTTGAATACATGCATTCAAGAGGTTTTCTTCACCGGGATATAAAGCCTGACAACTTCTTAATGGGTCTAGGCCGTAAAGCCAATCAGGTAATTCATTCTTTTGTAGTTTAGCTGTTTATGCCGTGAATAAAATCCAATATTCGTGCTTGTCTCCTGGCAAGTTTTGGCAATATTATGTTCTAATAATTTAATGTAAAGACTGCAGCTGAGAACTTTGTAAATATTTTTGGAAGTTTGCATGTCATGCTTGCTAGATTTTATTCATGTTGCTTGATATTCATGAATTGGGTTTTCTTCTCTCCATATGCAAATTAATCAGTAAAAAATGGCTATATATCATCTTTTAAGACTCATGACCTGTATACAGATTTTACATAGCTTTTACGTCTTATGGGATTATTTTGTTGCAGGTGTACGTTATTGATTATGGTCTTGCAAAGAAATACAGGGATCTTCAAACTCATAAGCACATACCCTACAGGTAATTTTTTTATGTTTCAAAAATGTTATTAGGTAATTAGACAACCGCAATAATTTATTAGGCATGTGTCGGGCCACCAAGGTCAACAACTAGCCCGCATTACTCTTTTTTTTTTGGTCCCATGAATATGTCATGGTTCAAAAAAGTAAGTAATCTAATGTGTATGCTTCCTTGCATCTTGTGGTACATGTTGTCGTTTGATTGATCCAATTTGAGGAAGAAAGCTGTTGTAATTGTATCAGGCATGATTGAAAACATCAAATGATCTATCGACTAGCAAAATGCTCAATATCAAATATTTCTTTTTTCATTTTTTTCATGCATGGAAAGAAGTAAAATATTGTGCACGCATTAAGACTAAGTTCCAACATTTAGTCTTCTCTTCTATTCTGGTGTGCTTGGGTTTCAGTCTTCAAATGCGTGTAGCGCTTCATTTTTCACCTTCTTTTCCCATCTTTCAGGGAGAACAAGAACCTCACAGGCACAGCTCGATATGCAAGTGTTAACACTCACCTTGGAATTGGTGAGTTATGTTATATGCTACTACATATTGATGGTAGTAATTGTGGAACCACATATTATCTGACATTACGTTTAATTCTACTTGTCATTTTACTGTGCCTGCAGAGCAAAGCAGAAGGGATGATCTGGAATCTCTTGGTTATGTGCTTATGTATTTCCTGAGAGGAAGGTTGAATACATTATAACCATGAATATTTTGTTTTTGGAATATTCAGTATTGGGTTGTTGATGCGTCATCACTTGTTTGTAATTTAATTTTACTCTTTGTTCGTCAGCCTTCCTTGGCAGGGGTTAAAAGCTGGCACCAAAAAGCAAAAATATGATAAGATCAGTGAAAAGAAGGTCTCAACTCCCATAGAGGTATCACAACTCTGTAGACCTGTATTCACTCTTTCCTCCCCAGTAATATACGTGAAAATGGACATGGACACCAACATGCCTTTTAGGGTTTAGGCAAGCCAGGCTTGATAGCCAAGCAAGCTGTATTTATACTTAATGCGCTCATGCACATACATTTACAACTTATAGGCTGGTTGCATTGACCTGTGTTTGGATTTGTTGAGCTCAAACATTACATTCTGGTAATTTTGTAACATGCATAACAGGTCCTTTGCAAGTCATATCCATCTGAGTTTGTCTCCTACTTTCACTACTGTCGATCATTGCGGTTTGAAGATAAACCAGATTATTCATATTTGAAGAGACTTTTCAGAGACTTGTTTATTCGAGAAGGTACTTTTGCAAATGCAGCTATGATCTTTAGTTTCTAAATATTTCTTTGGATCTATTATTCCTTTTACTTCTATATTTTTCAGTGTTTGTGCAGATCCTTTTTGATTCTTTGGATTCCTTTCAACTTTTATTTTAACATTGATAATGCTACAGGTTATCAATTTGATTATGTGTTTGACTGGACGGTTTTAAAGTATCCCCAGATTGGTGCTAGCTCCAGGGGACGGGTCAGTATTTAAGGTTTCTACACTTGACTTTTTATTTTGCTAGGAACTTTACTGATCAAGTTCTTTTATTCTGTTTTAGCATGGCAGTGGAAAACCGGGTCTGAATGCAGGGCCATCTGTAGAAAGACCGGAAAGAATCTCAGGTCTTCTCTCTTTGAACCGAACAATTTTGGTGATTTTAGTTACAAATTTTTAAGTATTGTGTTCCAGTAAAATTATGTTGTCTGTTGAAAATGAGACATTTGATAATGACCGTTATAACTTATAGTTTTGCTGCTTGGTGCTTAGATTTTTTCGTATTTGCTATCCTCTATTTTTCTTCATCCTCTAAATGATCGTTTTGCAATGCCTTGTCTAGTTGGGAAAGAGATTCGGGATAGATTCTCTGGTGCAGTTGAAGCATTTTCCAGGAGGCATGTATCAGGTTCTAGTCCACGACACGATCATTCAAAATACAGGAGTTATGAGGAAGTACCTTCCTCGAAAGATGTGGTAAATTCAACTCCGCCCCTTTTTCTTTCAACATTTTTTCTTCAAGTCTATTGAGCGTATATGTTTGTTTTTGGATTCTTTCTTTCTTGTTGACTCTTTGAATCGTTTGTTTAATATGCAGTAAATGTTTAAAATTTACTTGCACCATGTTTGAATATTGAAAAGTAAAGAACTCGAGACGAATCCAGATAGAAGTAATTTTTTCTTGATAACTAGCGTCTGTTCAGTTACTATTGCATACTCGTATAATATTACTTGCTCTTCCAGCTTGAGATCAGTTCACTTGAAGTTCAACTGATAAGAAATGACGTCTGCAGTTTTCATTTTCTTGATAAATGTTCTTATGGATGGCTCTTGCTGCAATTTTTCAGCACCCTGATCCTGAAAGAGGCCGAAGTTCTTCCCGATATGGCAGCAGTTCTAGAAAGGCTATCCTCTCAAGCGGTAAGCCAAGCTCATCAGCAGAGTACAGCGAGCACCGAACAACTCGACTAGTGTCGAGTAGCGGCCGGCCATCTACCACGCAAAGAGTTCTTCCTGGATTTGAAGCCAAACCATCATCGTTTACTCGGACTTCGGCTGCAAGAGGTGCCCGAGACGATCCTCTCCGTAGCTTTGAGCTCCTTTCTATCAGAAAGTAACGGGGAGTGTTTTTTCACGCATCTTATGGATAATACCCCTCTTATGTGATGAACTACTGAATTATTATTATTTTTTTTCACTCTTTGTACATGGGATGCATCTAATCGCCACAATTATAGGGCATATCGACGATATAGCCTCTGGCATTTCTTTTTAGCTATCTCCATCTGAAGAACATTTGGCCGTTGTAACGTTGATACTTGATTGACGAATCCCCTTAAGCAGAGAATTTACATCCAGTTTTTCTACATGGGAACTTTTTTCTTGGAGTGGTGATTCTGCAGCGGACTCGAGCAATTGTAATAATTCCTTTCTACGATTATATGCATGTACTTTTCATCGAAACCAGTCAAGTATTACATTTTGATATATGGGGCTCTTTTGTTAACTCTGTGATATGGAATCAACAAGAATGGGTAATTCAACACATTATCTTTAATCATATAAAGGACAAGGCTTTTTACGTTGATTTACCTAATATTGTAAATACAAAATGGTAAAAAAGAATGTAGAAACAAATAAAAGCACAGTGCTTGAAGGTCCATACAAATTTGTTGGCTTATTAATATATAGTGAGGCCTCTTGATCATGGCGGGGGAAGAATCACTCTAAACCATTACAATCTCTCTTTTTTGTATGTATACAGTAGCATTTGCTTAAAAATAGCCAACAAGGTTACCTATGAATTATGGATGGAAAATATTTGCATAACATTACAAGCTGCAATCGGTAACTGCGTAAAGCAATGGGCAGAATATTTACAAGTAAAGCTCTGCAGAGCTCAACGCGAGCGAAAAAGAGAGTGAGAACATATGTCACAATCTGCAGTTCATGGATTTCTGAGAGCTGCCAGCTTCTTCTCAAGCTCATCAACACCGGAACTGCAAGGAGGTGAATATTCATTAGTCAAAAGTTTTGCGCATGGTGACTTTAAGAAACATTCCACAAAAACATTGCGTGGCAATAAAATTCATCTGGGCTTAATTTTGCAAAATAGGCAAATTATTAATCACTGCTCCAAAGATTTAAACACACATTAAAAGTTCAGGACTTACAGACAATATCATCGGTTGCGCTTCTTAGTAATACTGTTAATTTAGTAACAAAGTAAGATGAGAAGGAGAGAGAGGGTACCTGCTAGCATCCTCGGTTTTCTTTGTTGCAATTCTTCCTTTTGGAGCCGTTGACAGCTACAAAGTACAAGCATGCTCGCAATCAGCTTAAAAGGACAATAAATCATGTACTAAACTAGCAACAAAATCCAGAGAAGTATAATCAATCAATGATACCAACCTGTGACGCAATATCGACACCAATTTCATCTAGCACCTGCCAAACAATAAAATTGAAGAAATTATGCCATCAATTGCCAAGAATCAACTCTATTTGTCAACGGCACAATATCTATCCGTACGTCCTTTAAAAGCATCTCAAGTTAGAACATTTTTAGTATATTCATGACAAATACAAGTTATAACGGAAGATCAGCATACCTTACTCCTTTCTCTTTTTCTTTTTCTTCGTCAATGGCAAGGTCATGAAAAACTAAAAAGATTCCTCTTAAGGCAGAGAAACGTACCTGATTTGTCAGCTCGTCGGTCTCTTCTTCAGCTTCATCATTATCCAGGGCATCATCTATTGCGTCAGACATCATCTCAGTCTGCATAAAAGAATTTATGCCATTAAGCCCCAAAAATACAGAAGCAGTAATCAGACATGAAGATCTCTCTTTGTGGAGATACTCCTCAAACTGAACATAAATCTTACCGTCATATCCATCCGCGCAGACTGCTTTTGAAAATCTTGAATGATCTTCGCTTGCTTTGTAGGGGCCATTTGCTGCCAGCAAAAACATGTCAATAGCCAAACATATATTGAAACGGAGAACCGTCTGATCTCTATAATTTCAAAGTGGCTTCACTGATTACATACTCTATGAATTCAATAGTCACTCTATTCTAACCTTATTCATAGCTGCCATTGCCGTAGTGGCTCCCTTCATTCCAACTGCAACTGAAGAATGAGCATGCATTGCCTGCAAAAGCGTTTAATGCATTTCTAAGCACAGTGCACTCATGACAAGATATACGCAAGTGAGCACACAGATTTCGGCCAACCTGCGTATGAGTTGCTATGCCTCTCATTTGAGCTCGACTGCCTTGTAAGTTGGCTATTTGTTGCCTAAGCCTGACCAACTGCAGGGCTAGACTTTTAGTTGCCCTCTGCAGAATACAAAAACAAGGTCAGGTCAAAGAGGTTCAAAAAAAAAATTTTGTGCTAATCCAGTCAAGTACAAAACAGAAACATACATCATTCCCTGTTTTAGCAGTTCTCTTTATCTCAGCAAGAAGCTTCTTTTCCTGGATGATTTAAAAAAAAAACCATCAAATTTCTATTGCCAAAAGTACATATAAAAGATGATAATTATTAGGAAGATTTTAACATACTTCTAATTGCAATGCTCCAATTTCCCTCTCTATACCTGAAGGAAAAAAAAAAAAAAAAAAACACAGAAAAATTACAAAATGAGAATTCTAAATTTCTAGCTAATCCACTTTTTCCCAAATTCTCTCTAACCCTACAATTTCAAGACTTTTCCTTAAAATTGTCCCCTAAATATACCTTCTCTATTAATTCACTTCTCAAATGTCAAAATGAAAACTTTCTAAAAATTTTCAAAAAATTAAACAAGAGTTTTCAGTGAAATTGGAAATAACACCTCTGGCAGCATTTGACATCTCTCTCTTACTCTCCCGAAGAGCCTCTGTTTCCAAAGACAAAACTCATCAGAAAATACTGATCCATAATCAACAAAAAAAAAAGGTCAAAATGAAATCAAATTTTGGAATAATAATTCAGAGAAGAGTAAAATTCGACCAAATCTTCTCATACAAAATTGGTGCACATAAATTATTCTAAAAAAAGAAAAGATCGATGAGGAATGAGAAATCTTAAGAGCTACGAATTGGCACGAACCTTTGGCAGTGGGTTTCTTCGAAAATATGTTCATGGCTTCCGATGATTGTATCGAAACAAAAAATTGCAGAGATTTCTTAACTTGATTGAAATCCGTACAGAGCTATAATGGATAAATTAAAAACAGAGAGCTCGAAGCCTTGAAGAAATTTCGCAAGAAGTTTTGTGGCCTTTTCGTCATAAATTTACAGGCAGGGACTGCGCAGTAAATATAAAAAACTTATAATATCAAGTTTCTTTGCTTCCAATCATATCCTCCATGATTTCTGAAATTACAATAAACTCCACGGACTTCGTAAAGGGCCAAGAGGTCTACTTTTGGGGACGATTCAGTTGCTTCTCAAAGTCGAAGCGGGAGTCACCTTTTTGTTTTAACAATTCCAGTCGTTTTTCCTGTTAGTCGTTTCTTTTTATTATTGTAGTATCGCAGTTTGTGTCGTTTTTCTACAATTCTGCCGCTTATAAATTTTGTTGTAGTTTCTGATGTTTTGTAGTTGCCTTTCCGCCGATCTTCGGTTGCATATGTCAATTTAATTTCAGTCCTATAATATTTCCTTTACTTATTTTGTTATTTTCCCAAGTTATGTCGTTTCAATCAATATATTCTATCGACAGCTCTCAAAAGGAGAAAAAAAAAAAAAAAAGGGTTCAATTTGCTTGCTGCTTGAAATACTAACTACATGTAAGCCGTTGGGGTGTGCTCCGCACATAGTCCGAGGACCACTGGACTCACCGACCATCTTGCTTGGCCTGAACATTCCCACGAAGTCCAAGAGGTCCCCAGTTAATCGACAAATACCTCCTAAGGTCTTCTCCGATGACCGTCGACCACATTGCATGGAAGTAGCCATCTCGGAATGGTATGGGTGCTCTGCCGGGCAATAAAGATATCTATATTGAATGTCGCGACACCTACAATAGGCAGATTGCCCGGAGGACTGTTGGGTGGCGCTACTATGACCCTTAGATGGGAAATCTTCTTTTTGAGGGGATCATGACATTTGCCACTTACCACATTGACATCATAGTGTGATGCACTCGGATCATGGGGCAAACCTGTTTTATACACATTTCATAACAAACACTATAAATATAAGCATTTACTCTACTTTCAAAATAAATGGACTCTCTCTGACTTATCTCCAGACTCTTTCTTGGCTAGTATACCCGATTTGAGTGGTAGAGAGCCTTTGGTTGACACCATTTTGATGTCATTTTTTGATCTCCGAGGCGTTCTCTCTTCTTATAGGCCTGACCAATAAAACCGAAAAGACCAAAAAAAGACAATTTGACCACCGTGCACAGCGACACGTGATGTTGATCAAGGAAAAGGCATCAACATAAGTTTTATTTACTATTTTTACTTTTCGTTTGAAACAAGGAACATCTTATTTATACACATCATATAGAAGACAATTACTAAATTGTATCGTTTTTTTCCCGGTTGATGTTATTTTATGTGATTGTTGCATGTTGCTTTTAGTTGCGTTTTCTGATTGATGCAGAAATATATCCATTTTTTAATGGAAATGTGGTTTTCTACTCTATTTCATTGTTTTATTTCCTCTAATATTTGTCGATCCAACGTCTCTTTGTCGTTGGGAAAGCAAAGTCGCTTTCCTATCCAAAATTTTAAATATGTCGTTTTTAATTGGGGTTTTTAGAGTAAGCGTTGATCACACATTTCATTATATATATATATAGATATATATATATATATATATATCGACTTTGTTACGTTCTTTCTCTTGTGATTCAGCATGAAAATGTCCTTTATGAAAGCGATGTTATGATAAAGTTATAGTCGTTTCAACTCGGTCAGATCGTTTTTAAGTTTTGTCGTTTCTCGATTTACTGTCCTCTTTTTTTTTTTTTTGAGCTGATGTTATCTACTTTTTCCAATTTGTTGGTGTCGCTTCTAAAGCTTACAGACTTTGTCGTTTTCTAATATAAGTTATTTTCTACGATTAACGCGTTTGATATAGTTTATGTCGTTTTCATGTTTTTCCATTTCTCGCTACCATGTCGTCTTGCGTAAATCCGTGTCTTCTGTGATGCCGTAAGTCATTCATTTCGTTTAGGAAGTGCCTTTAAAAAACAATTTCATATTATAGTGTAAAACCCTTACATGCTACAGTGTTTAAGTTTTAACTTTAAATTTTAATTGATTTCTTAAACGAACCCAATTGCTTATTTTCGTTTTTTTTTTTAATTATTGTGGTTCTAACTCGGCAGATGTCGTTGCTCCGGGCAATATGGATAGCTCTATTGATCGTCCGGCATTTTAATTTGAGACTGATGTCGTCTTTCTGTCTTATGTAATTTTTTTGGGGTCATTGTTGTTCCAACTTGTGATGTCCTTTCCGATTTCCTTCATTTCGATATTGATTGCGTTTTTTAATGTTATCGCTCGAAGTCCTTGATTTCATATTTTATTTTTTATTGTTTTTACATTCATGTTGTTTATCTTTCAACGTTACTTTTTTTTTTCTCCTTATAATCGTTCCGCCATGTTATTGTAGCTTTTATAGTTTTGTCGTTTTCATTTTGATATCGTTTCTCCAGCTCACATCTTTAATTAGTTTCTTCTTCTAGTTCCAATGCTTTGATGTCTGGTTTCTTACTTTTTTTTTAATTATCTACATGGCGTTTCATTGTCGCTATGGTCTTTTTCTGCCGTTTTTCCTTCCTTTTGCTTAAACTGTCGTTTCTTTCCTACATGTCTGAAAAAGTAAGTTTTAATTGAGAGTTTGAACACAAAGTATAACATTTTTTTAATATTTTATATTATAACATATTAATATTTTATATTATTTAAATTAAAATTGATGAATTTTAATTTATTTTAAGAGTATTTACAATTTTAATTTTAACCTAATAGTTATATATATAAATAATATAAAAATCTTGATAGGTATAATAAAAAAAATTATTACAATTTAAAACGTTCATTTGTTACCCTTTTTAAATTTAAATAAACATCAACAACTCAAGTATTAAACTGAAAGTTCATCGGAACGCCGTCATCCCGGTTCCGGTCGTTCCAGCATCATGATGCGGCGTCATTTTGCATTGACTAAATCCTTTGGGCTAGTCATCCGCTCTAAACCAGTGTACGTTCAAAAGGCGGCGCCGATGATTAATTAATTAATTATAAACAGAATTGGCGGGATATACTCACACTCACGTGACGTGAATTAATGGTGTCACAGTAAAAAAGTACGAACTGTATACAAACTTCTAGGCAGTCAACCGAGAGTCTTGACCAGCAATTCTCCGGAATTTGCGGTTTCCGTTACAAAAGCATACGTGGCCCTCTGTTCCTTCTCCTCCCTCCATATTTAAGGGTTTTCCCTTCTGAACTTTCCTCCGTTTCCTACAGTTACAGTCTCTCTCTGCAAGCTCTCTCTTGCTCGGACTCTTAGAATCTCAATTTTCCGGCGACAACGACCTTCGTCTCCGATAAGTAATCTGATTGGTTTTCGGATTACCGGACAGTTTTTCTTTTCTCATTTTTTTGTTGATTTTGTTTGAACCACAAGCAGGATTGTTTTTGGGAAGGGTTTGTGGATTTATTTGTTTGATTTTCTTGAAAGCATCCGAGTACTCTCGTGTTTTCGGAGTGTAAAAGGTCGTAATTCGAGGCTGTAATTTTATCTTGGTTATGGCTAACTTCTTTCAGTGGCGAAGAGCTTTGCTTTGGAGTTGAAGTGAAAATCGGAATTGAAGAAGCTTTGTTGTCGCTTAAAGCTCTGGAAGGTTTCGGTACTGGTTCTGGAACAATCTGTCGGAAGCTAGGGTTTTTGGTTCGCGGGTTTTAAAGCCTTCTTTTTTACGAGCTTTCTCTTTGCTTGTACGGAAGTGAATTCACTGAGCGTTTGGAGCAATATCAATTCGAATTGTGCGCTTAAAAACTAGGGGTTTTCAGCTTGAAATTCAAGTAAAGGGGAACAAAATCGAAAGTAGCTGCGACTGAAATTAAAAAAAAAAAGAAAAGGTTTTGGCTTGTCATAAGAGACGTTGATTGTTCTTTGCTTTTCCGTGATTGACGATTTGACATGTGGTGTTTTGATTAGAGAAATAGAACATTGATGGTTTTGGGAATCATTGATTTTCGGTAGTTCAGGAAACTTGAAGAGAAAGTATCTGTACTATGGACATCGATTCTACAGGGGACTGTACTTGTTTGGATCCTGATTTGTTGCACCTTCCAGAGTTGTCTTCGTTTGCGCTAAAGACGGGCCCTCAAATTGCTGACAATTTATTTTCTCAGTGGCTTTCCCTTCCCGAAACTGGGCGGCTGGTAATTTATTTTCATCCCAATATATATGTGTGTGTGTGTGTGTATTTCTCTAATTAATTCTTTGGATATGGCTATCTTATGGATGTGAATTGCTTATCCTGAAAGCTTGATAGTTTCTGGTTTGCTCTAAAACATACTTTTTTTGTAGTTTGTTGATCACATATTGAGACGTTGAATTATTCATTGAGCAAAATTGTGTTCAATTATGTATCTTATCTAATTGGGTCTGACAGGTGAAATCTTTGATTGATGAGGCAAAGGCAGGCACTCCCTTTGCTGCCCTTTTGAACTCGAATCGCTTGAATTCCCCCACCGGCAACACCTTGCCGTCTGTGTTTCCTGCTGGAAGCACCCCACCTCTTTCTCCAAGAAGTTCTTCTGGTTCTCCACGCTTGTCAAAGCAGCGAAGCAGTCCTCCTCTTGGCTCTCCGCTTAAGTTGGTCCCTGAACAAGTGCGAGAAATCATTCCTCAGGTTGTACTCATTTCTTACGGTTTGATATTTCACTATCGAGGTTTACTTACGAACATGGGAATTCTTGCTTTGTTCCTGTTTTTCCTTGGTTAGAAGCTCATATTGTTGTATGATGTCATATGCCCACAGTTCTATTTCCAAAATGGTCGCCCTCCACCAAAGGGACTAAAGGAACAATGTTTTTCTAGGATTGACGAGTTTTTCCAGAACCATCAGGGCGGATTGCGAATGCATGGTGGGATATTTATCTGAGCTCTCTCTCTCAGTTCCTTTATTCTCCATCTCCTTGTGAACATCTCTCTGGAAGGAAAATATGAGGGGAAAAATATCTAATGTTTCTGTTTATCTGTGCAGAATTTAAGCCAATCACGAAGGAAATATGCAAGCTACCAACATTTTTCTCCTCTGTGCTTTTCAGGAATATCGATGCTCAATGCTTCGGGATAGTGACCAGGTAATCTGCTTGATCCTTGTGTGGATCTATTGGATCCATCATGTGCGTTACAAGTTTCCATTTCGATACTAGCATTATTATTTGATGATATCTCTGAATTCTTAGAGTGTCATTCTTTTGGCTGTTAATAATTATCTAGTATCTTCATTGTTGTAGGGATGCATTCATTAAACACTGGGTTGATGGCAATATGCTAATTATGGATACAGAGATGAAGATATTTAAAATTTTGAAGCAGCAGAATTGCAATTATCTTTCTCAGGTTTGTTTTACACCTATAATTATTGGTCGTGGCCCCACTAAATTTCATTTTGATTGATGCTTTTTGGTGGTTATACAAGCAATTCGTTTGCCATCTATCTTCTCTGTTTTATCCATTTGACTTGGATTCAGGTAGACTTCAAACCTATCATTCAAGAGCTTTTGGCAACCCATCCGGGGTTGGAATTCTTGAAGGGCACACCTGAATTTCAAGAAAGATATGGTATTGCTTTATACATATACATATACATATACATACACATATATATTACTTGAAAATATGTAATATATCTTACTGCAAAAGGGACAGTTTTATTATTCATATTTCTTTAATGTATTGAGTCAGATAGATCTAACTTTTCGTTCTTCATAGTCTTGACCAACTATCTTATGTGCAGAATTTCATTTTATTTCCCTTTCATATCTTCATCCTTTCTGACCTAAAAAGGCATCAATTGTTAGTTGATTTAGAACTTGTCCAGAATAGTTGGGATTTATTTTTCATACTATTGTTGTTTCATTTTTGTTACTTTTATTAGTCTCCCAAAAAATTAGGTATGCTTCTTCATCATATTTTTTAGCTCATAGGCACTTGTTTGGTATCAATGCAGCTGAGACCGTCATATATAGGATCTTTTACTACTTAAATAGATCAGCAAATGGCCGCCTTACCCTCAGAGAGCTGAAGCGAGGAAATTTGATTACTGCAATGCAACATGTGGATGAGGAAGAGGATATTAACAAAGTTCTGAGGTTTGTTTGCGGGTGGTTTTTGTTGATAATTATTTTAGATAGCGTAATAATTGGTGTTTACATATGGTCCCTGAATGATGAGACGGAGAAAAATAAATACTTGTGACCCTTTTTTTTTTCTTAATTATTGTTTTCGTTATCGATGACGTGTCTGAACTTATCTTCTGTGTTTCTTGTCTAAATTTCAGATACTTTTCTTATGAACATTTTTACGTTATATACTGTAAATTCTGGGAGCTGGACACAGACCATGATTTCTTGATTGACAGAGAGAACCTCATCAAATATGGTAATCATGCCCTTACCTACAGGATCGTTGATAGAATATTTTCACAGGTTCGTTTGTATTATCCAGTTGTTTCCTCTTTGATGTTCAGGTCAAACTAAGTGCTGGTTCGAAGTCGAACAAATTATTTCCTGACAGAAGGTTTTGCTTTGGTTGTGTTTTTACTTTGATTTCATAACAGGCCCCACGGAATTTTACAAGCAAGATTGAGGGGAAGATGGGTTATGAAGATTTTGTTTACTTTATGCTGTCAGAGGAGGACAAGTCAACTGACCCTAGCCTCGAGTATTGGTAAGATCTTTTATTTACTCATCTTATATTTGCTCATTCTACACATCGGTATCTTATGTAAAATGGATTATGAACTTCTAGATGACATTGCAATTAGGTCTCTCTTATAAGGTATTTTATTACTCATTATTCCCAGAAAATAATTGTTGAGAAACGTGAACAAAAAACCTTCTTCTTATAGGGGAAATTATCGGTAAAGTGCATTGAGAAGGTACTATTTGTAAAATGATAAATAACACATGTAGATTTTGATTTTCTTTGCAATACCTCTTTCTTGAACATCAATCTTAATGCATTTGCTTTGAGTTTTGCTGAACAAGCTTTGTGATTTGATTTATTAAACAATATTTTATACTCTTCTGGCAATGGCAGTTCAGTTTTACTACCAGCTGTAAATTGTTTCTAAGTTGTATCTTATAGGTTCAAGTGCATAGATCTGGATGAGAATGGAGTTCTGACATCCAATGAAATGCAGTACTTTTACGAGGAGCAGCTGCACCGTATGGAATGCATGGGCCAAGAACCTGTTTTGTTTGAGAATATTCTATGTCAAATAGTTGATATGATTGCACCAGAGGTAAGAAAACATTTTTAGCTAAAGGCAAGACATCCTAATCATACAACTCTCATGGAGAGGTATGATTTCATTAATGGAATTATTCTTGCAGAGGGAAGACTCTATTACGCTACATGACTTGAAACAGAGCAAACTTTCAGGAAACGTCTTCAATATCCTTTTCAATCTTAACAAGTTTGTGGCTTTTGAAAGCCGTGATCCATTTCTCATTCGACAGGTAGACTGCAGTAACTGGTTTTCTTTGCCATTAGATACAATTTTTGGATTTCATGTTGCTTGTTTTCCCCCGGGTGAATGTATGGCCTCAAATGGAAATTGGATTTTGATGTGTGCAGGAACGTGAAGATCCATCTTTAACCGAGTGGGACCGCTTTGCACATAGAGAATATATCAGGCTCTCTATGGAAGAAGACGGTGAAGATGTCTCCAACGGAAGTGTAGAAGTTTGGGATGAATCTTTTGAAGCTCCATTTTAGTTCAAGGAGCGGTAAGTTTGGCACTTGGGGTAAAAAATGTATAGTTTAGGAAGTTTTACTTAAATTAAATTGAATATTTTTCTTTTTGATTTATTATTGTTTTTCAATTACCAATCAATTTAACGGTAGGAACTTTTGTATGCGCCAACAATCTTAGAAAATCATCTTAGCCTTAGACCTTAATCATGTTCCCGTGGCACAATAGTTGAATACTTTGCACCATGCAGGGAGATCCAATTGGCCTGATTAAATATAAATGTGCTTGAAATGACTGTATAAACACCGCTGGTTTTTTCTCAACATTTAGTTTGACAATTTATGGTTCTCTTGCCCTCCTGCCTGATAAGAATTACTGAAGTTTGGACGATAAATCATAAGCGAGTCTTTGGATATTTGGCTTTGGGGTATTAACCTATGGATAGTGGAAATTTTCTATTCATACCGACAAGCAACTTCTAAATCAGACTGATATCCTCTTTCCCTTTTGTTTGCAAAATGAACGACCCTTTTGGGAGTTGTTTGTATATTAAGTTATTCGCTGTATCACTTACAGCTTTATTTTTCTCTTTAACATGTGCAATGAGGTGAACGTGTGGCCCTTTTGTATTTCTGTAGATTTCTGTAGCATACGGTGATGCTTCGTGGAAGTTGTTCGTATAATGAAGAAATGTATATCGCTGGGAAATTCTACATGGAAGTCACGAGGGATTGCATCTCTTGCTGCTGTTTTGTTAGGCAATATGCGTGCCTTGGTGTAAACTGGAGAGGCGAGCTGAACTGTGCAGTACCAGAGTGAGATATCCTTTATTAAGGGGTTTCTTGCTCTTCTGGTAATAACTATGTCACCAGGTAACCATAGTCCGTTACTGTTGTAATCAGGCAGCGATGTCGTTTCCCGAAAAAAGCACTACCGCTGGTTCCTCCATGTATGTTCTTAAAACTGAAAGCAGCTTGGAGTTGGAAGCTCTATCTTGGCCTCATCGCCTCTCTTTATATGTTCTTTTATTGGATTGATGGCTTGTGAAAACCAAAAAGAATGATGTGGCCAAAGAATACAAACTGATACGCACAATAGAGCGTGTTGGTTTTGAAGGATTTTGGAATTGCTTTTTGTAATAGGGGAGTGCGTCAGTAATTCATTAGCCCCCGTATTTTGCACATAAGCCATAACAAGGTTACATTGGTGGTTCTTAGTTTTTGGTCTTCATAAACGCTATTTGTTTATAACATGCGAATGCTTTTTTTTTTTTTTTTTTTTCCTTTTTTTGTAAAGAAACATGCCAATGACATTGGCCTTGTGCCCAACAATAGGAAAAATAAAACAAGGATTTGCTGTCTCATTGATTTGGGAGAGAAGAAAATCAACAAAAGAGTTTGTTGCCCTATGTTTTATGTAGGGTTTATTGTTGCTAATTAAGACTGCTCGCAGATGACCCCTTTCTAAAAAGCATGTTATTTTAAGTTATGCTAAAATTAGAAAAATGACCATTGTTTAAGAAAAAATAATCAGTTAATTGGATGATCAATCAATAATCGACTGTGCATCAATCATATTATTCATCACAAGCTTTTTTAATTCTCAAACAAATTCTAGCATATATACGTATATGTATTTAATTTAATCACCTCACCCTACTCTAATTTTGCTTTGCTATTTGCTTGGTCTGTCAAAATTATGTAAATGCCCCAGCCCGATGCTGGCTTAAGGCAACTCCACTTGCCCAATCAGAATATATATATATATATATATATATATATATATATATATATTCTGAAATTTGTTCAAGTTGACTTGTTTTCGGAGTCGTATACTCAGAACTAGTCTAGACGATTTAAGTATTTCCACGATTTTGCAAGAACACGTACAACCACGCGCACATAAAAGATAAACCAAAACCAACAATTTATTCTCCTATATGCGTAATCATGCTCCATCTTGTTTCAAGAGGAACAAAAATAAATGGCTACTGATATATCAATTTATCAGTTTCAACGTCTGTCTAAAATAAAGTTTGTACCAAAATATCGAATTTGCTAGTTTCTCCTACAGATCAATACCTAAACAAGAACGACCGAGAATTTGAAACCAAGCACACTTGAAACCCTGCAACATTTGCAGATTCAAGCTGCACTCTCCTTTTTGAGTTTTGCTACCTCCTGCCTGATGAGTCTACCTCTCTGCATATACACAAAATTGGCAAAACATATTCAGACCTTAATAATATAACCATCCACAAAATATGTTGTATATAACTTAAAACAGTCAAATAGATAGATATATACAAACAAGTCGAACTATTCACAAGCATAAGACATTGGCCACTGATTTATTTATTTATTTTCTTGTCCAAACTGAAAAACCCCCATGCTGCCAAAGGCCCTTGTAACTCGGAAATCATTAGGATTAGCCTATCTTAAAATACCTGCTCAACCTTAAACAAGCACAACTAAAATTATTCAATATGCGACAAAAGTGAAATAGCAATCTTAACTTGTAAGGTAGCTGAATAGCTATGAAAAACAAATATAGCAAGTTTGTTGACCATCACTAACCGTATCTTTGCCAACAGGAGTTTAAATCTGTCAAAATCATTAAAAGAAGCCCTCCTCTTTTGCACTATCAGCTTCCTGCCCCAGGAACTCTTCTCCCACTTGTTCTTCACATCTGTCATCATCATTTAAAAGCTCAATTTTATCAAACATATGAACAAGCGTTAAAAGAAAAAGTTCAGATATTTAATTGTGTAAAAGTTCACTTGAAACTCACTGGCGGCTTCAATGGCGGCAATCAGAGTCTTCTTCTTAGGAACCCTTTATATGTCAACCGTGATATCGGTAAGCGAAAGACGCTTGAAGTACACCAGGGCGTCAACAAGAGCCTGAACAATATCAAGAGCGTCATATTTTCATTTGAAAAAAGAAAGACAGCAACAAAATGATAGTCTTAATTACAAAATCCAGAATAAAAATAATCCTTGATCACCCTGATAACTTATTTCTAAGCTTAAACATGGAAACTAAATATTGCAATCACCATTTTTTTTTTTCATTTTCTTATACAGTTCTAGCAAAAACAATACAAATCAAATTTCCAATAGCACTGATTTTACGATACATTGACGAATTAGAAGGGTAAACATAAACGTTTAAGAATAAAACTTTGGACTAAAAACTAATGCGTCAAAAATAAATAAATACAAAAGTGGGATAGAAATGGCAAAAAGTACCCTGTTTTGATCGATAACATCAACAATGACAACGAGTTTGCCATAGTCTTCCCGTAGTTTACGAGAGCCACTCGTCCGATCTCCACGTACCTCTTGAACGCCTGCAAATCACAACCAAGATCAATCAATTCGTGAATATATATATATATATATGCTCAAATTAAAGAAAACAATTCTCAGAATCCAGTCGTCCGTTTTCCGGGAAGCCAAACAGAGGGCAGACTCACCATTTTTGTTTCGTGGGCGTGGGATTTGAAAAGTGTCTGGGCCAGAGGAGTCTGAGGCTGGCACGAAGGAAAGAGGAAGAGCTAGGCTTCACCCCCCAGTATACAACTATCTTCAACCAATCACATGCTTTCGAGCCCATTTTTCAAAATGATGTCGGTTTTTTTTTTTTTTTTTATAAGAATAATTTTTGATAATAATGATAAGGATTTGTTGTCTAAGAAGCTTTCTATACAGAAAACTTACCGATATTCTTTTTTCATATTTGCTGAATCTCTTCCTGAAAATACCTCTGAAATGTTTTATATTTAAAGAATATTTGATGTTTTTACATTCATGCATGGGAAGTTATATAATTTATATCATTTCTTTTACTTTAAAGTATAATAAACTTATTTGCATTTTGAAATTTTTATTGCCTTTGAAAATAATTAAGAAATCCAATGAACATTAAAATGGTCAAGTGTTGATGTTATAAGCATAACCTAACAGTAAAATCGCTCTCAACTCCCCTTAAAAATAAACGCTTCGAATCTTGAAAATGGTCAAATGTTTTTCCATAAGTAAATTTTCCTAAACTGACTGCCAAATTAAAAAAAAAAAAAAAAAAAAAGGTCCGACGGAAGTCAAGAAAAAAGAAGTTTAAATATGAAAAGTTAAGATTAAATAAAATTGAGGTCCCATAGCGCAAATTTCCAAAGGAAAGAAAAAAAAAAGAAAAAAGAAAGGAAACAATCCCAACTGCAGTCATCATCTAGAAACAACATAAAAAATACGACACTAACATAGAAACGACAATAGTAAAAAGTAATAAATAAACGACTTAAAAATTAAAAAAAAAAAACACCAAGTAGATAAACGACAACAGTCTAGAAACGACATCAAAAACAAAAATGGTGAAATGAAAACGACAACGGCTGAAAAGGACAATAACTTAAATAAACGACATAAAAATAAAAAGGATACCGAATAGAGAAACTGCAATACTATCGGACAAGAATATAAATAAAACGACAACAATGTAAACGAAATTTTTTTTAAGAAAATCAAAATAGAGGCACGCCAAATAGAAACGACAATGAGCCTGAAAAAGAATAGAAACGACAATACTAGGAAAACGACATCAAATAAGAACAACAATCAAGAACTAATAGAAAAGTATCAGGCGTAGAAATTTTTAAAAGCTATTAATTAATAGGAATTTTTGAAAGTAATCACTAGTTCTCTGATTGAACTGTTTTAAATTTTGATGACTGAAGTGTCAAAATTGAAAGAAATATTAGGAGCATAAAATTATGAAAATAAAAACTAGGATTCCGTCCTTACTTCATCTACAAAAAAAGAAAAAGGAAAAAAAAAAAGAGTAATTATCGAATTTCATTGCTTTTTTTTTTTTATTATTTTAAGAACTAGACAAATTAAAGAAATTTTATTATTTAAAAAAAGTAAGCCGAAAAAAGACAAGACAAAAACATTTCATCGATGGATGGTTAAATAAAATAACCGCTAAAAATATTTTCAATCATATTTGGCTTCCGTAATTCTCTCCAGAAAAGGCCAAAAAGACAAAAAAACAAAAAAAAAAAAAAAAGTCTTCCATCTCATATTATTCTCTGCGTTTTCAATCTTCATCTCTTCCATCATCATACTTGCTCTCTGATTTTTTCTACCATTCTAAAACCCACATGAAATTGTAGCATTTTTGACCTTTATTTGAATCCCTGTGTAAAGGTACAATATATTTTATTTTTAATATTATTTTTATTTTTATTTTTATTTTTTAATCTTGTCTAGTTTTGCGATCTTCTGTAATCGTATGTTGACGTTTCATTGGGTAGTTTAATAATATGCAGAAAGTTCTGCGGTCTTCTTCCTTTTGTGCAAAGAGTTCAACCCAAAAGCTTGAATCTTTAATTCGAGAAACCAACAAGAATAATAATCTGTTGTATAGAAAGATTATTATATGGAAATGTCAAGGATACAGAAACGACTTTATAACGCGAAATTTTAGGATTTTCAAATTCTAAATAGTGATAATATATGATGATCATGGGTATGTGATCTTTTCTCAATTTTTTTTTTTGGGTCAAAAAACAATTCTTCTAGGGTTATCTGTTTTAAGAGGCTGATGGTGATTTTCTCTGCTTTGATGATAGCCAAAGAGGAAAAGGAAAGTGATTGCTTTGGATGCTTTGGTTGTCAGAAAATGGCAGGGCGCTTTATGAGGAAAGCTACCACAGCTGAGTTGGAGACTTTTTATCCAATTAGACCAGAATACCGTCAAGATGTCCCCAAAACTCGTTTTAAGCTCAAGGTACGCGTCTTGGATCATTTTTAATGCAAATGCTAATATCAACTGCATCAGAAGATATGTTAATATTATTTATATTTCGATGTATAATACTATTTCAAATGCTATATGTACGTTTTATCATAATCATTAAACCAAGAAGATGTAAAAGTCCTAAAATAATTTGAAAATGTCCATGATGTGATGGTTGAATGAAAACTTCAATGCATATATCAATAGCAATTAAATGTTAAATTTTGGCGTAGGTTATTTTTTGATGTTAAATTTACCACCAAGTATAAGTATAGTATATGTCAAATTTAGCATCAAAAATTGCATTACATTGAAGTGCGACTTTCATACTTAAATACTAAAGTTTTGGCACTGGCACACTAACTTGACATTGCATTGGAAATGCTTTTAGTCGCTTCGCTTCTTTTGATGCCATTTTTTCTTGGTTTTTATTTGTATTAACATAACTAAAATTTTTACTCTTTCTTACCTGTAAGGGCTAGTTTTAACTTAATGGATATCTTTAGTTCTTGGGATGAGTATTTTGATAACAAAAAGTTGGGATTTCTTTTTTCTTTTTTCTTTTTTCAATGTGAAGACTTGTTAATTGAAACATGTGTGCTTTGAAAATATGAACTGTTGACAGGCAGGGAAAACCCTCAGCGCCAGAAGATGGTTGGCGGCCTTCTCCCAGGATGGTCGTTTGGACATAGCTAGTGTGCTTAGAAGGATTCAACGAGGGGTAAACTTGTTGTGTTTTTGCATGTGTTTCTTTAGCTACACAATTGAGACCATAGACTATTGTTTTTGGCTGTTGAGTTCTTTAACTTAATTTTTTAAAAACTTTTTATATATATATATATTTTTTATGCCAGGGTGTTCATCCTTCCATCAAAGGGGTGGTCTGGGAATTCTTGTTAGGTTGTTATGATCCAAATAGCACCTTTGAAGAACGAGATATTCTCAGGCGGCACCGGAGGTGAGATATTCGTTGGATTTTAAATTGATCTGTTAGGAGTATATTTCTCCTTTATAGTTCGTGCCTTATAGTTGTATATGATCTGCCATAGGTCCAAATTTTAGATTTTTTTTTTTTTGGGTATTAATTGGATTTAGGATCAAGTACATTTTATGAGAAGGTATAAAGTGTCTGTTATGTTATGCCCGATACTAAGTTGGATTTGAAGAGAGTTGCATGTGAAATGTACATCAATGCCTCAATGGTGGAAGACGTGGATTTGGAACGGCAGACCTTGCATTAGAAACTCTTTAAATGCTTGTTTAATCTAAAAAGCTTGCTCTTCTCGCATGTCGGTAGTCTTTCTTTGTATAATTCCTGTGCATTTGGGTCCTGGACTTTTACCTTTTCTTAATAGTTTGCTAATCTATGTAAGCAGAACAAGCTTGAAATGTTGTGTTTCCAGTGACAGCATATTTCTATCCCTCTTTTTCTTCTCTAATATCACATTTTACCACTTTAGGGAGCAGTATTGCTCATTGAAAAATGAATGTCAAAATATGGTTCCAATTATTGGTAGTGGAAAGTTTGTTACAACACCCATAATAACCGATGATGGCCAACCGATGGAAGAATCAACAAATGACTGTATGAGAGATAGCGGTGTTATGTCTACATCTTCTCTCAAGTCAGACAAAAAAGTGATTCAGTGGAAACTTTCCTTACATCAAATTGGTACTTATGTGTTCAATAACCTCTTTCTTTTATTTCTTTCTATTTGTTATGTTTGCTTCGTTTTTGTACACATGACTGAAGTGATAAAATTTGGCTCTGTAGGTCTAGATGTTGTGCGAACAGACCGAGCGCTTGTCTTTTATGAGAGTGAAGCTAATCAGGCCAAACTTTGGGATATTCTTTCTGTTTATGCTTGGTTGGACAATGATATTGGTTATGTACAAGGTGAGTTTTCGTCAATCATCCTCTCAAAGTAGTAAGAGTTATGAGAAGACGATCATGATTGGGCTCCTTTTGAACAGGAATGAATGATATATGCTCGCCGATGGTTATTCTTTTTGACGATGAAGCTGATGCATTTTGGTGTTTTGAACGTGCAATGCGAAGGCTGGTATTTCTTTTATCTACAGTACTTTTCTCCCCTTCTGGATTTTAAGTTGGCATAGGGCCAAATTGCTATTTGTTTTTTTGGTATTCCTTGCCATGACTTTGTTATGAGCTATAGCTAACAATTCTAGTCTGGTAGTTTAATCACATGCTTGACCCTTTTCTGCCTGATAAGAGAATACATCCTCACGGTTGTAAATATTGAACCGAGCTATAGATACGAATGAACTCATTTCTTACATGATTGCAGCTTTTTATATACACTTTCTTATTGTAAAATTTAGACTCCTGCTTTGTTTTGATAACAGAGAGAAAATTTTAGGTCCAGCTCAACTTCGATAGGTGTGCAAGCTCAGTTGTGTACGCTCTCCCAAATAATCAAAGCTATAGATCCTAAACTTCATCAACACCTTGGTAATTGTTCCTGCTTCTATTTGCTGTGACGATTTCTCTAAAACTTCTATTGATTGGGAGGGAAGCTTAATTTATGAGATAGCTTTAAGTTACTTTCATGACTACTTTGAATGAAAGTTTTTTAGAATTCCATGACATCCCAAAAATAAATATTTACGAGTATGTAGAATGAAATATATTGACAAGACATGGTGCATAAACTTGACAGAGGATCTGGATGGTGGGGAGTATTTGTTTGCGTTTCGCATGCTGATGGTACTTTTCAGGAGAGAGTTTTCCTTTGTTGATGCATTGTATCTATGGGAGGTAAGATGGAACTAGCATACGAACTCTCATTTTTACTCTAATGAGTTCTGTTTTTGTCAAGTGATACCTACTAATTTGCAGTTGAGGCCTAGAAATTAAATAAACAAACAAAGACTATTGGTGTGATTTATTGGATCTTTGGTCTTGCTATACATTCATAATCTCAGTTTAGACAAGTAACATAGATTGGTTTCAGTTGATATGGGCCATGGAGTACAATCCAAACATTTTCTCGTCATACGAGGAAGCGACCTCTGGTGATGGTTCAGATACCATTACTGCATCTGAAATAAATGACAAAGTGCTAAAGCAGTGTGGCAAGTTCGAAAGGAAAAATGTAAAGGCTGGATCTTCGGAGCGCCATAGCGCACTTGCAGTTTTTCTTGTTGCAAGTGTTCTCGAGACCAAAAATAAGAAGCTTTTGAAGGAAGCAAAGGGTCTTGACGATGTCGTCCAGGTCCCTTTCTCTCTCTCCCCCTTAAACATTATAGTGACAATTCCGTTGTTGCTTGTTTGCATCTTTATTGAACTTTCAAGGGTCTACTTTGTCACAGATCTTAGGTGGAATAACTGGAAATCTCGACGTTAAAAAGGCATGCAACGAGGCACTAAAGATTCATAAGAAGTACCTAAGCAAGGTTTACATTTTAATCTGTCATATTTTTAATGCATCTTTACGTTTGCGAATGTGGAGTAAGATAATGCAAATTATTCCTAATGAATCGTTCCCATAAACATTTACTCAACATACTGGATAATGTGGTTCTTTTCGGAGTGAAGCTAGTAATAGTCTCGATATCTAAATGGCCTTTATGTTGAATTATTTTTGCATGCAGACCCTGAAGACGTAGATTCCTTGGGCTATTAAATGATGGTGAAGTCATATGTGACTGCTTCAATTTGCTAATCAAGCAGTACCAAATTTTCTCACTGTTTGGTTTTGTATTTATTAAATTATTCATGTCTCTTTCCTTTTTTTTTTTTTTACCGATAAGTTGAATGATTTTGATTTTTTTTTAACCATTTTTGTATAGATAATTTGGAATACAATTCATTTGCTTCATTTTTTGCCGCATGCTTTTGTAAAGCCTTTCATCTTCCATCGAGAGAGATCTTTTTGGTGTTTTCCCCAAATTTTGGCTTTAGAACCACATAACTTGGCATTGTGCTTGTGTTTGTGTGGGTGCGAATAAAGTGAGGTTTCTTTGAGAGGGTCATAAATTCTTAAGCTAGTTTTTCTTTAATAATAACGTTACACGTACCATGTTTTGCGCGTACTAACATCATGGGCCAGAGTTTTTTAGGAGCTGCGTTTAGCTTCTTGTTTTCTGAAAATGTTTGAATGATCTGTTACTATACACACTTTATTAAAAAATGACAGCTTTTACCCAAAAAAAAATCTCATCCGTTTCTTTGAAATTTTTGCTCTCAACCCTTGATTCAAAACCATCTCTAAACCCTAACACTAAGAACAAAAGTTTGAGAATCTTCCCCCATGGTTGCTGTCGGCAGCTCCACCCCTCGAGATGCCACTATCGTCGTCAACCTTATCGTTCTGCGCTCACCGCCGACGGGCCTCACTCTTCTGCACAATGATTATTGAACTCTTCGCTCATCCCTTCATGCTTGGCATCACCAGAAGCCGAGATTGTAGCATATAATATATCCTAAACCTTATGGAAGAAAATAGCATGTTCTTAGATATTCAAAAAAAAAAGATAGCACTTTGTTTTTTCCCCTCAAGATGTCTGAACCACCCTTCCTCTCTTTTTCTCTCGCATTGCCACCTGTCTTTTAATTTGAGGATACTTTGCAATATTTTTTAGGTCAAAATTAAAAATTGATAAAAGGTATAAATTTATATATCAAATTTAATATGAAGGTATACATTCGATGAGATCAAAACCTGAAAATATAGTATTTAAATAAACTTAAAATATATGTTATAAAAAGGCAAAAAAAAAAAAAACCAAAAAACCATGCCCTTTAAATATTAATACAATGGTGTCACTATACATCTTTTCCTATTTATTTCCCATGTAGATGATAATGACCCTCAACATAAATTATCTTTGCCGTATAAAACATAATCTTATAAAGAGAAAAAGTTCAAAGCATTCTCATACAATTTTCCCACATTTGAACATGAAACTAAAATACATTTGAACACGATTAGACATTATTAAGGCTTGGAGAAATTTTAAAATAGGCCCTTTGAATAATTGCACTCGCATTTCTTTTCATGAGCCTTTTATATAGAAGAGGTAATTATCAACTATGTTTGCTCTATACAATGTAGACTCAATTAGTTAAGGTTTTTGGCACTTATGTCTTCTAAAATTTGTTTTTTTGACAGTTCACCCTCCAATTTGCTAAATTGTTGCCTTGACTTATTTTACCGACTTTGCTCTAAATTTTGGTCGGATTTGAGGGATTAAAAGTTGGGAAATTGATGTATGAGATTGTTATATTAGAATTTGAATTAGGATTTTGAAATTTTTTTTTGTCATATTTGCTTTTCCATCCTGGATCACCTTGCAATAATTTAGCAAGTTGGTTTGAAATGGGAGGAAAAATAGCCAAAATTAAAGCTTACGTGGCAAGTTGTCCAATCAGAGGATGGATGTGTTAAACGCCCCAATTAGTTAGTGGTTGTATTGTTTTAAATTGATTTTTAAATACTTTTAAAAACTCTTCTGAGTGCTTCAATTATTTTTTTTTAAATCTTTATTTTTTTTCTCAAGCTTCTTAGTACGATATTTATATCTCATGATAAGATATCTTATTACTAAAAATGTAAGTAACAAAAATCCAAACATAATATAAATTCTTAATAACAATGATAACCATGAATGTAATAGGACATTAATATAATATTAAATAAAAAAACAATATCATGAGTTAAGGACAATATAATGAAATTAAGGATAAATAACTAAATATTGTATTCTTTTTTTTAGAACTCTCTACAAAATAACCTTTTTTTTTTTTTTTTGGAAGAGAACATGATAAAGGACAAAGTAAACAGGAAATTATAAAGAAAAAATAAAATTTAATGCATACGCTAACAGTCTGGAAAAATCAAGTGATTTTCTTTTCTTTTGTTCTTCTTTTTCAAGTGAGCAACTATCCGAAAGATGATTACCAGACATTTGAAATGAAATATCAAATATGTCATAAAAGACAGTTGAAAAAATAAATAGTCATTTGTTAGGAGAAAAAAATGTTAAAAATTAATGCTAAGAAACAAACATCATTTAATACTAGTTCTCGATTTATGAGTTTTACAGAATTTAACCAAGACCTAAAATATAGGATTTTATTTTATTTTTTAGAAAATAAAACTAATCAATATGATTAATATTTTGAGGTGTAAAAGTAATTAGTTAAGGGCTTCTAACAAAAGAATCTTAAGGTGTAAAGGTAATTAGTTAGTGGTCCTAATAATAAGAGGCCTTGACATAAGGACAGCCTTAGGCAGTTTTACCTTAATGGCTTTACCCTTGAGGCGGCATTCATTCATGGGAATTCTTTCTTTCTTTCTTTATTTCTTTCTTTTTTCTTTATTTTTATTTTTTTTCGTAGAGAAAGTTCATGGGAATTCGAAGGAATTGCATTCTGAATTCAACGTTATATGGGTTTGTAAATAAATCTTGACTCGGATTAAATTTTTTCCCTTAGAATTATAACCTTAAACACATTATTGTTTTGACCATGCAGAGGTTTTCTTCTTGTTTTCATTGTTTTTCAGGTCTGAGGGACACAATTTTCTGTGTCACGTCTTCGAAAGAAGGCTGTCCTCATAGACGGGCCTAATTATTGTTCATATATATAGTGCCAAACAATACTTGTAAATCTCATAGAAATGTCTAACAACAATAAGATGAAGGGTTTGTTAAAGGGCCTAAGATACATCTCTCAAATATTTGGTACGTAAGTTTAAAACCGCACAATTTCTGTGCAAAAATGTGATTAAATTTAGAAGACATAATTTTTGTTTGGCATGCAGATAATGAAAAAGAACCAGAAATGCAGATTGGTTATCCCACAGATGTAAAGCATGTGGCCCACATAGGATGGGATGGTCCCTCTGTAAATTCTCCTAGCTGGGTAAATTTAAATTTTTGTTAAATTTTTGCAGTTTGAATTAAATTACTGAACGAATGATTGAAATTTTGTGAATTGATGCATGCATGGATTTTTTTTTTCTTTTGCTTTAATAAATCTTTGATGACAAGTGTCTCTTGGTCCTCTTCTATGCAGATGAACGAATTTAAATCTCCAACGGCATATGCATCGGCACCTTTTAATCACAATGGGGACGCTACAGAAGGTCCTAATTCTCTCAAATGGGTCTCCGAAGGTAATTTCTTTTGTCTTTTTCATTTTTCCTTGGACAACGGTGATTGGAACTAAAAATATTTGGTTTGAAAACTACACATATAAAGGCTTTATATTATAGTTGTTGAGAACTTTATATTGTTTGCACAGAGGCTTAGTAATTTTTGAGATTATATTTGGTTTGAAAACTACACATATAAAGACTTTATATTATAGTTGTTGAGAACTTTATATTATTTGTACAGAGGCTTAGTAATTTTTGAGATTAATAGATATATAAAGGTTGGCTTATTAATTAGTTTCTATCAGTATTTTCCATTGCACTATTTAATGTTATTATTTCTATTATCGACTATTAGACGCTACTCGGAGAAGTGGGCGGTTGCCAAATTCTCCGTCGCGGGACTTGCCGGAATTGCCTAAGGCATCGAGACGCCAACAGTCAACTAGTGGTGCCAACAATGCAACAGCGTCTCCGGGCAGAGAAAAAGTGGAAAAGACGAGGCAACGGCGTTCTTCAAAGAATTCAAGTAAGGAAACGACGACGGATAGTCCAAGACAAAGCCGTCGATCCATGGATTCGAACTCAGGGGTCGAATCGCCGGCCCGAAACTTGCCTGAGATTCCCAAGAAAAACCGGCGGAAGAAGTCCAAAGATGGTGGAGGAAGCTCGTCAAGATCAAGATCGAAAGCACTAGCCTCGCCAAGCCATGATCAATTTATGGCAACATTCTCGGATCCTGGACCGGATTCGAAACCCGACAAGTCCAAGGGCAACGAGCTTGATTGTCAAAAGCTACCAGTGTTCGATGAAGCCGAGGAAATCAGGGGACTAATTACATGAAGTTCATGGCTAAATTACTTGTGTGTTGTCTTTAGTAGCTTTAGAAATTTTTTTTTTCCTTCTTTTAGTTAATAAACACAAAATTTTCTCTCATCTATTAAGCCTTTTATCGTTTTAACTCTTATTTTCTGCTTTTATTAGATAGTAGATAGATAGATGTGGGATGAGAAAGAAAAAAAAAATGAAATGAATAAACTATACAAATTAAACAAAAAAAAAAATGGCAAAAGGTATTCTTAGCTCAAATTGGAGAAGGGGCAGAAATTCATGCACTGAAATGGATTTCAAGGTAGAATTAAACAAGAAACAAAGAAATGCTATTTAACAAATGTTGTCTTAATTACACTTCTATTTTGATATATGGTCCGCGGGTTTCATGCAAATATAAGCAACCTCTTATGTAAATTGAATGCAAATTGAGCTATCAAAAATATCTATATTGTATGTACAAATACTTTCCAGTCTAGACTAGAGCTATATATCCTTGTACACAAAAAGGAATTGCTTATTGCTATCTTGATTATTCGCAATCAATAGTCCAAAATCATGTAATGGACAAAAGCATAACTAGATTATATACATATATATATATATAGACACATCTATATAAGTGTAGTTTTAATATCAAATCTAAATATTTAATATATATAACTAAATATATGATTCGCTATCATTTAATATTTTTTATCGATATTTTAATATCTTTGATTGATAAGAAAAAAAAAAGATATTTATTTTTCATACCCTCTATTTCCCTTTATTTTAGGTTAATTCAAAAACTATATCTTCGATTTTTTGAGCTCATCGAATGTATACTTTTAAATTAAATTTAATACACAAATATGTATCTTATCTTAATCAATAGTTGATTTTGACCTTAAATTGATCAAATTATCTTGATACATAAAGAACAAAATTAAAACTTTCAAAAAATAAGGAAAATCAAAAACAAACAAAAAGCACACAAAACACTCATTTTTTAGAGTATTTTTATTTAATACATTTTTTAAGTAAAAAACTTTAGTATAATTTTTTTAAGTTCTCTTATTTTTTTAATTTGAGGGTATTTTGGATAATTTTTAAGGTCAAAGTTGAAGATTGACAAAAAAATGTATAATTTTGTTTATTAAAGCTTCATTTGACAACCTACTTAAAACTTATTAGTTACAAATGCTACAATGTAAGGATCTTGCTTGCTATAATATAAAGTAAAAATTTGCTATAGTATAAAGCTCTCACATGCTATGATGTTTTGATTTCAACTTATAGTTTCAACTATATTTTGCAAACACCCTATAATCAATTTTTCGTGAAGCCATATTTTTTTGGTTGAATTTCATCAAGCCATTTTATGAGCTCAATCGGTAGCTGCAAGGGGAAAAAAAAGATTATTTGGTTTGTATACATGTATTAAATGATCAACCCAAAATGTTAATTTTCAGATTTTGTTTGGTTAAGCTGTGATATATATATATTTTTTGTGGTAGTGATTCACACCCTCCAGTTTTCAAAAAACATCACAAGCGGCAAGAGTCTTTTAACACTGACAGCTGCGTTCACCGAACTCGAGCCGCTTGCTTAAGCATAACAAGCATAACAGTCCCCTGCCAACTAGGTGTTGGTAGCTGTGATATATTTTTGAATCTAACATAATCATTATTTAATACAATGGTTAAAGGCCATACCTAATTTAACCTTACAGTCAAAATGCAAATTCTCCTACACTTTAAAAAGAAATGTTAGAATATTGATCAGCATAACACAAATGAATTTCCAAACATATCAAAAATTTACTTTGCCAAGGTTAGTAACTATTTTTCCATTGTCATTTTTTTATCTCATTGATTTGGATACGAAACAAAAATGTTACCATTCAATTTGAAAGCCATACTTAAACAAACAAGATCAACAGGCAAAGAAAAATCAAAATGCGTCAAAGAGTGAACTACCAAATTGCCCAAACGAAAAACATGGCAATATAAACAAAACATAGCCAAATCTAGTCATCATCAATAACAACTATATCACCGAAAAGAGAAGAGAAGAAGAATTATTAATAGCCACAAGAACCACGTTAACTTGGCATCATCTTGATAAACATCATCCTAACATTTACCAAACTTATAATGCGATAATAAATTTTAAAAGAAAATATGTAAACTGTCTCGCCTGTAACGATATGCTTGGTCTTGGATCAATATTTATCAAAGATGCTTTTTTTTTTTTTTTGGTGAGAATATCGAAGATGCCTTAATACTTGTTCAGACCAATGAGATACTGGACAATGGCACGGGACCCCGACACCCATAGAAAAAGCTCTTTTTTTTCTTTTTCTTTTTATTTATTTTTTCATGTTGAGTGCCTGATGAGATCAAATATCATTTTTTTAATCTAATAATAAATATAAATTTTTTATGGTAAAAACTTTCCCTTAACTATTAGTAAGAACTGTGACTCTTTCAAACAAGCAAAAAATACTGTTAAATTATTTTTAATGAAGTTTTATATGATATACGAGTGGAGATGTAAAAAATTCAACACTGCGAAACTAATGTAATTTACAAATCAGTCCATTAGAAATCCCGATATAAATTAATCTTAAAAACTCTATTTTTTCTGAGGAAAAAAAAAAAAACTCTTTACCTGTTATCTTTTTAGGAGAAGTCTGCACCTAGTGGATGTTGAGTTGGATGACTTTTAGACAACTGTGAAGCAGTTATTGCATACGTAACTGTTGGTTTCGTATTGACAGGCTGGAGTCCTAAGCCAAGTATTATTAATTTGGAGATCGGGTTAAAAATAGGGCGTTTCTATTTGTCTCAATTGGGCAATAGTTCGGTCCTCTCATAACAGTGAGCCTCATCAAGTGGATCCTACATTGTCTCAATTGGGCAATAGTTCGGTCCTCTCATAACAGTGAGCCTCATCAAGTGGATCCTACAGTGAAACCCATCCGGTGGGGCCCACTGTTGTGAGAGGACCGGGCTACTGTCCAATCTGGAGAAAAAAAGTTTTTCTTAAAAATAAAACTGTCTTGAATAAAGTAGTTACAATGCGAATAAAATATGATAAGTCTTTCTTAAATAATAAGATACATAAAAGTAAAAAAATTGGTGAATCAAATAACAATAATATGCATAAGGTGTTTGTAAAATATGATTAAAATTAAAATTTTTAAACTGAAAATTATAAAATGTGCAAAATTTATACTATTGCAACTAAAAATTTTGGTTAAAATTGATTTTAATAAACCTTTTTAAAACTCCGTCCAAGTAAATTGGTAACTGATCGATATTTGACAAGTGATCGAGAAAAAAATTTTTAGTTGCTCATTCAGAATTGTCTCAAATGGTTGTTAAAAAGTCATCTCATAATTGCATTTTGATAAGACCATTGTCCCATATGTAATTCTTCGTAAGGCAACATTTTGATTAGAGTGTGTTTGTTTGAGTTTTTAAATCACGGTTTGAATCATTTTGCTACAGTATTTTTTCTCATAAAAATTTAAATCTTTATTCAAATATTATACTCAAATATTCATACCAAACACACCCAGGGAAGTTGCAATTGAACAGGCAAATATAGGGATTGGATCCATCAAGGGCAGCATTGTTGTAACCCATAAGTAGATTCGAGTGCCAATTGAGGCTTTGACGATTTGATTTTTTGATCGCAACTACAATCGGTCCTTCGATTGATCGTTAGAGTCGACATTGAGATTCTAATCCAACTATGAGACGTCCCCAGCCTCCATATTTGTTCACGTCTTTGCCTGTCTTCTTCGGATCTAGATTCGAATTTGGATCTTCCATGAGATCTCGAGCTTCGTATGTGCCTCTAAAGGACGAATTGGGCTCCATCTTCACGAAACTTTACTTGTAGGTTATTTTTTATTGAAGAAAATGATGTCAAAAAAAAAAAAAAAAGAAACATATGTAGCCTAATCTTCCACTAATCATCGACATAAATTGAAGATTTAGATCTTCCATGATGAAGTGAAACCAAGTTTTTTGTTCCTCCCTTCAAAACTGACGAAAATATGTAGCAATCTTTTTGACAAAATTTCAAGTTGGAATAAACAAATTCAACAAATTAAAAAACTTAAATAAACAAACCAGTTAAACGAATTTTTGGTCAGGAGGTTACATTTTATAAATATTTTCTTGTATTTCAAATCATTATAATATATGTCCATATTATTTTGTTCTTTACTGTTTTGTTTTAGGCTGCCCATCTTTCAATTACTCTCTTAACAATTCATCTAATGGCTAAAATTATAAGGTATTTGATAGAGTGATTTAAAATATTGATTAAAATTATTTTTATTATAACATATAAAAATTTTATATTATTTATAACTGAAAAAATAATTCGAACCAATTTTTATCAAACATTTTATTAACATCCGGACTAAAACCGGTACTGGTCGCGAGACCAACCCGATCTTATTATTTTTAAAAAAACAAAAACAAAACAAAACAATTTTTTTTTCTTTTCTCTCCCAGATGTTTTTTTCTCCGTCGTTTTCTTTGTTTGGCGGTGCATTTTTTGTTTTTTGAAAACAGTTGATTCCCGCGGGCGGTGACGCCGCATTCTTGTCGCGCAGAAGACATTAACTTTGTCAAAACCCTAACGCACAGAATACGGTTGACTAACTTCTACCTAATTTTAATCCCGCCAAGTCTCATTTCTCTTCCTTTTTTTATCTTTCCATAAATTCACTCTTTCCGGAAATCAAAATTCATCGAAAATGGCTATGGCTGGTTTGTACAGACGAGTCCTTCCTTCTCCTCCGGCGATCGATTTCGCTTCCTCAGAAGGAAAGGTACACTTTCTTTCTTTCTTTTTTTTACATATATTTTTCTCTGTTTTTTAATTCTTTATCTTTCCTTCGTGAGTAATGCGTATTATCAATTTTGTTTCTGAAAATTTGAAATTGGAAAGGAGAAATCAAGAATTATTTGGCATTTTGGTGACGATTTTGATCATGAAGGTTTAATTCAGTTAAGCTGTACTGTGAAATACATTTTTGCTTGTGATTTTTATTATTATTTCTAGTGAAATTGTTGTTTAGGATTGTCGTCTCATATAGATTCCTTAGTACTTTTATTCTGTTCTGGTTTGCAGCAACTTTTTATTGAAGCGATTCAGAGTGGAACCATGGAAAACTTTTATAGATTGATCTCCTATTTTCAGACACAGTCAGAGCCTGCATATTGTGGGTTGGCCAGCCTGTCCATGGTCTTGAATGCCCTAGCTATCGATCCTGGAAGAAAATGGAAAGGCAAGATTTTTAACATATATGTATATATACTTATATATTTTGTACTAGAAGATTTTGGGCATATGTTACATTTTGCGAAATTTATGTTTCCTTTAATTTGAATTTTAAGAGACTATTGAAATCCATCACTCATGAACCTCTGTTATTTTGATCCTTCATATCTTCCACTTTGCCATCATGTTTTCCCTATAGTTTATGGTCAAAAACGGAATATTAATTCAAAGATCTAATATCTGTCGTTTTTTTTTCTTGGAACTGCTGTGAGGACCTTATATATTTTTGGTTGGGTGATGTATAAATCAACAAACCCTTTTGGATTCCCTTATGTGAATGAATGTAGCTTGTTGTCATTTATGTTTTAGGACCTTGGAGATGGTTTGATGAGTCTATGTTGGATTGCTGTGAACCTTTGGAAAAAGTTAAAGCTCAGGGCATTTCATTTGGGAAGCTTGTATGCTTGGCTCAATGTGCAGGAGCAAAAGTTGAAGCATTTCGTACAAACCACAGCACCATTAATGATTTCCGTAAATATGTGATGAGATGTTCCACTTCGGACGATTGTCATTTGATCTCATCATATAATAGAGCAGCTTTCAAACAGGTTAGGATTAGTTACACAATTATCTTCCCGTTTTTTTTTTTTTTTTGGGTGTGAAATTTATGTTTGTATTTTCAATGGAATGGATTAAAGTCCCTACGTCTTGGTAGCATTGGAGGGTTTTCTGGTTGAAGTAGATAAGAGAAACTAAATGTTCATATGCCTCAAAGTAACGAACACGATACATTGGGGGGCTAATTATTGCTGTTGTTGCCATCTTTATCGTTTGCAAAACCTTGCTTAGACGAAACTTCTAGCTTGTTTCTTTTCAAGTACCAATTGAATCTTTGTTGCAGACAGGAACTGGTCATTTTTCACCAATTGGTGGTTATCATGCTGGAAAGGACATGGCACTTATCTTGGATGTTGCACGTTTCAAATATCCTCCCCACTGGGTTCCACTAACGCTTTTGTGGGAGGCCATGGATCATTATGATGGAACAACTGGACAACGTAGAGGGTAAGAGTTATACATATCATACTTCATGAGGATTAACTGATTACAATGAGATTGGACCTGCTTCTCCAGAGCTGTTGGTGCACCTTCAGCATTTTTGCAAAAACAAAGTTATTGATTTTCTATGTTTTACTTTTTAAGTTGCTGCATATTTCATCCAAAATATAAATTTATCTTCACGTTTATTTTTTCCTAGGTTCATGCTTATAGCTAGGCCTCACAGGGATCCTGGACTGCTTTATACCCTGGTATGTTGCAAGTTTGGTCATCGCTGTTATTGTCTACTTCTTGAACTATTGTACGATATCTTTGTGTCTGTGGAAAATATAAGTATATAAGGCTGTAACTTGTCTGAAATCCTGTATTCGTTGTCTCTTATAATTTTTATTTCATTCTTGAACTTCTGGCAGAGCTGTAAACATGAGAGTTGGATTGGTATTGCAAAATACTTAATAGACGATGTTCCTCTTCTGTTGAAGTCAGATAACGTGAAAGACATTGAGAAAGTTATCTCTGTAGTTTTCACATCTCTTCCGTCCAACTTTGAGGAATTTATCAAGTGGGTTGCAGAAGTCCGGAGGCAAGAGGATGGTGGCCAAGGTGTAAGCCTGGAGGAGAAAGCTAGGCTTTCCATCAAGGTGTTGTAAAGCTCAAAATTATTTACTTCGACTTGTCCCTGTTACCCTTTTACACAAGGGGGCTTGCTCTTTTCTTCTTAGAATGACGTGTTAATTCTGCAGTTTATTGCACTTCACTCCAAGTATTCACTTCCTATGTTCTGTTACGTAGGAGGAAGTCTTGAAACAGGTTCAGGAAACGGGCCTCTTTCAACATGTAACATCGTTTCTGACTTCAGCGAATTTATGCTGCAAACACTCTATAACTTATGGAGACGGAGAGAATTTACAGAACATAGCTGCCAGTGTCTGTTGCCAAGGGGCAGAAATTTTATCTGGGAATTCTGGCTCACGGGGTTATTGCTGTCAGGAAACATGTGTCAGGTGCTTGAAGATTAATGGTGACAAGCCAATCACAGTAGTAAGCGGAACGGTGGTAAATGGAAACACTCGGCAGGGGGTTGACGTGCTAGTACCTTCATCCCAGACAAAGCCAACTTGCCGCTGCACTGGCTCAAGAAATTACACCGGCTTGCACCCAGCCGGAGATGATGTTCTAACAGCGCTTCTTCTGGCCTTGCCTCCTGAGACATGGTCGGGTATCCAAGAAGAAAAGCTTTTGCAGGAAATACATAGCCTCGTTTCAACTGAAAACCTTCCTACTTTGCTCCAAGAAGAGGTAACTTCGAACGATGTTTGAGCGCCATCAACATTATTTATCAACTCTTGGTCTTATTATTGTGATGCCTGCGGATTGTATTTTTAGTCAAATACATGATCGCCAATATGGTTACATTGCGTAATAATATTGTTCGGATGTCTATTTCATCTGGATCCAAAGCTTTATTCTGAAGAAAATTTCTGAATGAAAGTGGTTATTTGGCAGGTGTTGCACTTACGTCGCCAGCTTCATCTTCTGAAGAGGTGCCAAGAGAATAAAGTGGATGAGTTTCTTGGTGCACCTCTCTGTCAGCATAACCTTTTCGTTGTGTAAATCTGTTCTGTTTGTTTATTTAGTTCCAAGCAATTAACAACTCAGACTGCATACAAGGCTTTTGTATCACTCTGAATACATTCTCAGGGTGACGAGGCTAGACGTGTACACTGCAACTACAGTTAGTAGAGCCATGGCAAAAGAGACTTATTCGGGAGATCAAAGTGGCCTTTGAAAATGGGTTAGGCCCCTTATTGTTTGTTTGAAATAACAGTTAGAACCATTTTTTAGTTTAAATTTTGTAAGTGAAAACATTGTAACAAAAACTATTAAAACTGTAAAAAACGGTTTGAACCGTAATTGTCAAATAGGAAATTTAAATGTACTCGTATATGACATAGGCAAAGGTTGAATTCAACCTTTTTGTAACGAGGGAAAAAAAAGAACCAAAAAAAAAAGGGGAGAAAGAAATAGCTGTGAAATTTGAATCAGCATAGTATTGATATTACCAGAATGATAGTACGTACCTTGAATTTAAATTTCTTTCATTAGGGTACGCAAGAAAAAGATGATGTTAACGGTCTCTTTTTATTAACATGCTCATTTGTTCAGCATTCATATTTAACCTTATAAGATTTAAATATTATTATTCATAAAAAGTTTTAGAGCCTATTTGGTAAGGCTTTTTAAAAGCTGTTTTTGTTTTTTAAGTCTAAAAGCTGCTTTTGGAAGTATGAATGATTTATCAGAAGTATTTTTGCTCTTTAGAAATACTTGTGGAAGCCATAAAATATGGCTTCTCATAAAAGCATTTTCGAAGTAGACTTTAAAACTTGTATTAGAGTATTAATACATATTAGTTTAAACAAAACATTTTTGTAACTTAAAAAAAAATTTGAAATCATTTTCACTCATTAAAACTCTTTTAAAAATATGGTTTCAAACATTTGTGAAAAAGCTATAGTTTTACTTTTATTCTTCTTTTGACTAAAAGCACAAACAAAAATTATACCAACAGAACCTTAGTCTAAAAAGTATATTGTGTGATGAATTGTGACTTTACTATTTTATAATTAGTAAGGTTTTCATCTTATAAATATGAAAATGATTTTTCTTATTTGTTTTATTTGTGAGGGAGAAGCTGTGGTAGGATTCACTTTATATGCATTGTCGGTCGGTGGTGCTTGTCATTGACCGTTGACTTAATATGAGACGATATAAGGTGTGTTTGTTTGGGTTTTTAAATCACGGTTTAAATTATTTTGCTATAGTATTTTCTCTCATAAAAATTTAAATCTTCATTCAAATATTCTATTCAAATACTCGTACTAAACGCATCCATAGACTGCATCATGAGTATTCAGTTATAATGGGATACGAAACATGTGATTTCTCTGATAAAATTACAAAACGTTAAAAGCATTCATTCTTCAAGTGTAAAAGAGTACATAACTAGGAAAGTAATTATAGAAGAGCCTCATTCAAACTTCACAACGTTGCCTTAGTCTAGCCTCGTCGGCAAACTTATACCCGCCGACGAAAGATGAGCCAAAAAGAAAAAAAGCCTACCATTCAGATGCCTGTTTGTGGGTATTTATCCAAAAATGCACACAAAAACTAAGAATTGAGGCAAATTTTTGATCTTGAGGAATAAAAATATCAAGGAACCAATAAGCCAAAAAAAGACTGAAGCAAGTGGGAACGTATGATCTGAGAATGTAAACAAATTTCTCTCTCTCAAAAAGGCTTGAAAGTCCAATTAAGCAAGTTCATTGCTTTCACCACAGATTTCCCCAGCAATATGGGCACCTAGTTGTTATTCATATCCTCTTCAACAATCTCTGGTAAATTGGAAGTGCAGAGGTAAATCCACATTGAAAAGTCTCCGGACAAGATGACCTATAAAGGGATTTCGAAGAACGGGCGTGGGAGCTAGATTACGGAGGCTTTAGGAGCTCCATGAGCGCCGGGATTAGCAAAAATGGAACAATCATGTGGGTAATGCGTACTTGGTTTAATCCAAGTAAGACTTCAGGGAAATTAAGATTTTTATTTGTGGGTGGTTTTGTTTCAACATGCAATAAAAAAATGCAAACACCATATCTCAAAAAAAAAAAAAAAATTGCAAACGCCAAACTTGGACTCCAAAGGGGGCATAGTGCAAATCGGATGAAGATGATTGTCATTGGCGCTGGATAGTTGGAATTTCGACGATTTGGCATTTCCTCATTTCTGACCGATTTTTGAGAAAACTTATAATTCACAGCTTTGTCTTTTTCTTTTCTTTTTTTTCCCTCTCTGCCGCGTAGAGTTTCTTATTCTTTGAGTACAAAAATATTATGGGTCCGTTTGTTTCGATACTCGAATCACGGTTTGAATTATTTTGCTACAGTATTTTCTCTCACAAAAATTTAAATATTCATTCAAATACTCTATTCAAATACTCGAACCAAACGGATCCATATAATCTGTTCTATTTGCACATTGTATAACTTGAGACATCAACAACGTCCAATTTTCATCCTACGGTCAATAACGGGCACTACAGTTAGTGCGTCTAAAGTGCGTCCTACTATAGAATCTCCCTATTTTTGAACGGATTAAAAGAAAAAGGCTTAAAAACAAGCATGGAACCGAGAAGTAGTGGCCTTTGAGGCTTCCCCTTTCCATTTCTTATTCAACAAGAAAGGAAAAGTCAAAAAGTTATTTTTTTCTTTTTTTTTTAATAGCAATCGGACGGCCAGATCTTCATGACCATATAAATGCTCGGAAATTGAAATTTTCCAATAAGCAGTTTGGCGACTTTTAAATTTTTTTTTGTTTTTTTTAAAAAAGGGTCAAGCGAATAGGGTCACTTCTGCCCGCCACCAACAGAGGAGAAGATATGGCAATCGCCGGCCTTTACCGCAGAGTCCTTCCTTCTCCTCCAGCAATCGAGTTCGCTTCCCCTGAAGGCAAGGTATGAAAACCCTAACTCTCTCTCTCTAAAATGAGTAAAAGTATGGCGACATTCATGCATTAATGTCTTTTGCAGAGTCTCTTCACTGAAGCTTTGGGAGATGGAACCATGGAAGGGTTTTTCAAGCTCATCTCTTACTACCAAACCCAATCGGAGCCTGCTTACTGTGGCCTCGCCACCCTTTCCATGGTCCTCAATGCGCTGTCCATTGATCCGGGAAGAAAATGGAAAGGTAACTTCTTTTTTGGTTGATAAAGTAGTGAATAGATTGAAAATTTATTGGGTTTTTTAGGCCCTTGGAGATGGTTTGATGATTCGATGCTGGATTGCTGTGAACCGCTGGAAAGGATCAAAGCTGAAGGGATCACATTTGGGAAAGTGGCGTGTTTGGCACATTGCAACGGGGCTAAAGTTGAAGCCTTTAGGACCGATGAGAGCACGGTGGATGAGTTCCGCAAACGTGTAATCTCGTGCTCTTCTTTGGAGGCTTGTCATGTGATCTCGTCATACGATAGAAGAGTTTTTAAGCAGGTGTTGTCTGCTCGTTCTTCTATTGTTTGGCGGCTTGTTTTCTTTTTTCAACAATATGTTGTTAGTCAAGTACTTATGTAAAGTAAGAGCCTTCTAATTTGGATGCATATGAACTTTTGTATGAAAGTGATGGAAATTCATGTCACTATCTGGTTGCAGACTGGAAGCGGCCATTTTTCACCAATTGGGGGTTACCATGCTGGAAGAGATTTGGTTCTCATATTGGATGTTGCTCGGTTCAAATATCCTCCCCATTGGGTTCCTCTTACACTTCTTTGGGATGCCATGAACACTACTGATGAAGCAACGGGGCACCATAGGGGGTAAGCTCTTGTCTTATGAACTTAAAATGGTCCATGAACACTATGAATGAAGCAATGGCTTGGTTACTGATCCGATTCGAGAGTTTTGTGTCTTGAACAATTTGCTATGGTATTGCTAATTTGTTCGATTTTGCTAGGAGCAACCTCATAGGATAGATTTTGTCTGCAATTGACTTCTAAACATTTGTTCTTTTCAGGTATATGGTTATTTCAAAGCTTAATGGAGCTCCGTCTATTCTTTATACAGTGGTAATGCTCTTGTTTGTTGTTCTGTTATAATTTCATCTTTGTTATTGGCTTGTTCACATGATATTTCTGTATCCAATAATAAGATTCCTAACGGACCAGGTCAAAATCTATATTAATTAAGTTTTATGTGCTTGAACAAGTATTTTAGATTCTAGCAGTTTTTTACTGGTCTTTGAACATGAGTAGAAAATGGGATGAGGTGGAAATATTTGAAGATCTTTGAACTACATCATGGAAGGTATAAGAAGAAGCTATATCTGTCATCAGCTCCACTCCTATGGCTTTGTTATAGGTAGGGGAAGTAAAAACATTGGCAAGAGGGATGTTTGGGGTAGGTCTTGGATTTGATCTGACGTAGCATTATGTAAACCTTTCTTACTCTATTACCGATGTCATTTATGTTTTGTGGTTTCATGGTTTGGTTGGCTCTAAATAATTTTCAGTTTTTGATTCCTGTGGGCTTCTTTTCATGTATGCTCACAAGTGCGGCAAGTTGCAACAAATATTAGTATTATATAACTGCAGATTTTCTGCAGAGTTGCAGACATGAAAGTTGGAACACTGTTGCCAAGTACTTAACAGAAGATGTTCCTCTCCTCTTGAGGTTAGACGATGTGAAAGATGTTCAGGAAGTACTTTCTGTAGTTTTTAAATCACCCCCTGCTGATTTGAGAGAATTTATTGCGTGGATTGCGGAAGTTCGGAGACAAGAGGATGGAAGTTTAATCTTGAGTGAAGAGGAAAAAGGAAGGCTAGCTGTAAAGGTTTGTTGCAGGTTCTTTTTCTATATTTGCTTTTTCTTCAACGTGGTAAATATTCTCTCTTCGATATTTTATTTTGCTTCTGTTTTATTTTATTTGTAAGCAGATGGAAAAGTCTGAATATGAGATTTAAGCTTTGTGCTTTTCAGGAAGAGGTATTGAAACTAGCAAGAGAAACTGAACTCTTCAAGCATGTATCCAGATGGTTGAATTGTGAAAGTCTCCTTTGCAAAGAAACCAAATCTTCTGGTGAAAACGGCGCATTGCCCGAGATAGCTGCAAAGGTTTGCTGCCAAGGAGCTCAAATTTTGGCTGGGAAACTTTGTGCAGCAGATCAACTTTGCTGCAGACAAACTGATGTTAAACTTTTAAAGGGTGACGGTAAAAGGCCCATAACAGTTGTATCAGGGACTGTGACAACAAATGGCTCTGAACAAGGAGTTGAAATGCTGGTAACATCACCTCATCCCGAGCCAAGTAGTTTGTGCGCTGTTGATCAAGGTAGCTGCAGAGGCATGCACCCTTCCACGGGTGATGTTCTAACGATACTTTTGTTGGCTCTGCCTGAACAAACATGGCTGAGCATTAAATTGGAAAAGCTTAGGGAAGAAATTATTGGTCTTCTAACAGCAGACAACCTCCCCAATTTGCTTCAAGATGAGGTAAGATTTATCCACTTACAAATTTCAGATCTTTTTTATTTCGTTGCCTTTTTATCTTTTCAGATGATAAAGATTTTAAATCTAAGACAACCCAACTCACCCCACCCTTTTTACACATGTTTCGGTATGTAAAAGTGGAATCATCAACGTGACTGGTTATTGAAAACTTGGAGTATGACTGTCCTTAATGTTGGACTTGCTATGTTTGAAACTATGATTTGCTTACAAGTTACAGCATTCAAGAGATGTTCATTTTTTTATCCTCTCTCTAATGCCGTATGGTATGCCATCTTGACAGGTTCTATACTTGAGACGGCAGGTCCATTTTCTGATGACTGATCTTGGGGCTCCTTGATTAGCATATAGTTGTTCATCTGCTTAACTTTCCTCACAAACAACAGCATATAAGATATGACATCAAACGGAGAGCTGATAAAGCGACAATTGATTGAGGGCTGGGTAGAAACAAGTTGAGATTTGACGGCAATAATTTGACTTCTTGAAACTATAGTTACTCTTGCCATCGCCGTTGCATTGTTCCAGAAGGAAAGCATATCAACTTCGTGTATATGTACTAAAACTGGGTATTTATCTCCGGATATAAACTTCTAACGTTAAAGTGTGTACTATATTGCATGGATTTTGATGGTGATATTTATTATGATTATAGTTGTGGAAAAAGTGATCGCTTCTGTGTGTTCGCGGTAAGAAGAAAATACTGGGCTTTTATTCAGGGTTAATTCGAGAAGGACTACTTGTGTAGATATCGTTTCTGTAAAAAGATTTGGGTCTAATTTAGACATTAAATCTCATACATAAACTGGCCTGATTTACCCTTCTTCACACTTTTTTTTTTAACCCATGATTATGAATTTGGGATTCGGCACATAACCTTAATACTTGATGGGCTAAATGGAATGCAACTCTTTTAACTTGCAAAACAAAAATGAAATGTGGATGCAAACGGAGTTTTTAAGATTAAGTATTAAAATGTCAACGTACATTTTGAGAAAAACTTGAAATTTTCAGTTGAAATTTTGCAAAATACTGAAACATTGATATTTACCTAATTTAAAATAATTTAACAACAAAAATATACTTTTTTGATCAATTTGAGAGTTATGTTGCATGGTATAATGAAAAAATCATCATAGTTACATACTGATTATGATTCTTAAACTATTTTAAATGCCCACTACAAATGAGATTCAATAATATAACATATAATAGAGTACATCAAAATTAATTGCCAAACGCAAATATAGCAAAGTACATACGCACTCCGAGTGTCTTTAATATTAAAAGCAATTTCAATAAAGTAAGAGAGCATAGTAAATTCTAATCTTGATCTAAATAATACATATGTCAATATATTACTTTTAAATTGTTCTAAAAAGTAATTGCGAAAATGTTATTTTCTCGGTCTCTTCTTTCTGTTAACAAATAAATTAAATATTGTTAGTTTATCTAATTTAATGAGTAGTTATGATAGATATATAATGACATATCTAATATTAACTTATGGCGGACGATATATAAATGTATCAAATAAACCATTTTGATTTGTACTTTTGAACATGACCTAATTTGAGAACTATAAGAAGGAGAACAACAACATGAACTTTACTCAAAACTCAAGGATATAGAATCCTTAATAATTTAACTCATTTGAGTCTCACTGCATCTTCTTATATTGTTGGTTTATCCACTTGATAAGTAGTTTTGATAGATATGTTTTACACGAGTATGTTTGAGAAGCAAGTTGGAACTCATTAGTTCCAACCATCTATAATGCAAAGTTCTTGTATGCTGTTGATGCTTACCAGAGTTGGCATTGGATCAACACCACGTGCGGCTGCGCAAGGTGCTCAGCTTCTCCCTGTTCGTCTCTGCTTGATCGGGTAAACCTGTAACAAGAGGAGGGACACTTCGAAGGCAAGAAAAGGACAAGTCAGTTGACATACCAGGGTTCTCCGATGCTCAAGGCAAAAGTTGCTTGGCATAGAACGGGAGCTTGTTAGATGGGAAGGAGCATGCATGCCAGAATGCAATAAATGCATCATATTTATAGGCTATCACTTGGATCGGGTGTTAGATGGGTTTTGCCCACAACCCGAGTGTCACATCAAGGCGTGTCATGTGGCAAAGGACAAAGTGTCATGCCCCTTTGTCGGTGGATTGCTCCCCATCCGACGGTAAGTTGTTCGCCATTTGTTGGCCAGTGATGGAGAGTTGCAGCCCACTTTCAAGTAAGAGGAATCCGACTCGAGCTGGTACTCAATCCGAGGAGGCAACCTGTCAAGGTGTGGCTCTAGAGACCCTAAAAAGCACCTCGGACATGAGATCCAGCTCATCAGGATCAGTTGTAAGCTCCCCGTAGCTTTGCCGAGTTGTTCGGCCAACCACCCGGAGTAGGATGCTCGGCGATGGAGCCGAGCTCACCCTCAACATATGCTATTGTGTAAAGCAAAAGTATGTAATAATGTAAAACTCTAACATATTATAGTGTTTAAGCTCTAACTCACAATTCTAACTATAGTCCCAAACACTCTCATATATTTTATTGTTTCCTGGTGAAAAATATTGTCACGTTTTGCTGAAAAATATTGGAAAACAAAAGGCTGTAAAATTGCTTTTTGTACATAAAAAAATATATATTATTGGCTTTTGATACATAAGTGAAAACTTCCAAAAATATCATCCATACTAACGAAATATTTATCAACACACCAGCATTTTATGCATACTTAAAAAAAAAAAAAAAACTATTTTTAGATGAGAGAGATTTTAGATGAACTCTGAAGGAGGTTCTCGATGGGGGTGGAACGGAAGGTAATGGATGAGATGAAAGAGTTTTAAGAGGAACCATTTACGGCTGACGAAGTAAAAGCAACGCTTTTTCCATGAGTGCTTTTTAATCCCCCGGACCGGAATGGCTTTCATGTGGGCTTCTTCTAGGAGAATTGGAGCTAATTTGGGAACCCTGCCAAAGATTTGCATGAAATTTTGTTATGCTAATTCCAAAGATTATATCTCTGAAGAAAATTTTGGATTTTAGACCAATTAGTCTTTGCAATGTGGTGTATAAAATCATCACAAAAACTTTAGCAAATCGGCTTAAGGATTTTCCTTCCTTCTATTATCTCGAATGAGCAAAGTACATTCATTCCTGGAAGATTGATCACAGATCATATCATTGTAGCTTTTGAAACCATGTTAACGGCTCTTAAACTTGATATGAGTGAGGCCTATGATCGAGTTGAATGGTCTTTTCTTTGGGCAATTATGCTTAAGCCTGGTTTCTCGGACACTTGGGTTGTGTAGCGCCTCAACCTTACGGGGTCCAACTGGAAGAATGTTGGTATAGTCGGATCTTATACTTATTACTTGTAGATATTTATTTTCTTTTTTAAAAAGAAAAAAAAATATTCTCCCCCAATTATTCGTATTAAAACTTTAAAATGCATATTAATGTGGATCGCGTACGTTCTCATCATGCAAATAAAACGGAAATATCGTTACATGGCAGACTCAAACACAAGTACCATTCTGTTATGACTATCGGCAGCTCGTCACACTGACTGCGTGGAAGCCAAGCGGCATCGTCCATAAGAAACCCTCGAGAAAACAAAATTCTTTTCCTATTAAACATGTTTTGTTTTGTTTTTTGTTTTTTTTTTTTTTGAACTCGAGTGGACTCGAGTGTGAGAACAAAGAAGATGACGCTTTGGTTCTTGCTTACAGCTAATGGGCTGTAATGTGGAATGTGAGATGCGCAGTTGTGGTCCTCATTTCGTGGAACCCAACAAGCATTTCTCAGTTGCCCATGTTGGGGCAAACACCCCACTGCCAATTACCATGGCTGTTGTCAATTTTAACTTTTGTGTGAAATTGAATTTTTTTTTTTAGGGAAAAAAGACATTTCTTTGATGGGACCTGAAAAAATATCTATCTCTAAGTATCTTTTTTAAAACCATGAGATCTGTTAAAAAATTAATTTAACTAATTTAACCATTTTAAAACATACATTATTAGTGAGATTCCTATTAAAAAAGTCTCCGTTCTATTATTTTTGTTTTCTTTTTTCCCTTTAGAAATATGTGATTGGCCAATAACTTCAAAACCTGCCTCAAAGAGGAAAAGGTTTGGCAAGGATTAGAGTTATGCTATTAATTTATTAATTATAGTTCCTTTAATTTAGTTTTTGGAGAGGGAAAATATTGCACACCAGCAAGCCCCAACTCATAGCCTAAGTAATTCCAACTCTTTTTTATTTTATATTAGATGCAAACCAATTCCAATTTCCAACTCTAGTATTCATATTTGAAAATCATTTCTCCTAAAATATTAAAGTTCACAGAAGTTCTTAGATATAATAGAGGTGTTTCTGTTATCACGTTGCATTTGAATTTTGTTAAAGGGCCAAAAATAGTGTTCTAGTTAATTAGTGACCTATCATTTAGCAAGCCATTTGTTCAGAATATTATTTTTACATATCTTATACGTCACAAATTGCAAGCATCAATAGGTTATTACGTAGTGTAAAATGATTGCATTAACTCTTGATCTTGAGATACGTGGGACTATTATATTCCTATATTCTAGTTTTTTTTACTTTAATCAAAAGATTAATCATTGTAAACACGACTTTATTTGGCATCCGGAACAACATGAACACATCAATGGCATTGAAGGGAGGTAAAAGGAGGATTTTAAATGCTTTCTGAACTGTGAGGATATTCTTAATTGTAGTGCTTATGTTAATTCATGTGTTATTTATATTTGTTCTGATATAATTCATCAAACATAATGTTTTATGGCACAAGAAGCAAAATTCAAAATTTGGTTTCTTATTGGTTGTTCACCCATCGACAACTCTAATGTTGCTAGATCTAAATAGAGCGATACTACATAAGCCGATGGGGATATGACCCCATTACAAAAAAAAGATGGGCCCACTTTTTGGCAAAACCAGTCGGCAGACAAGGTTTTTCTGCTAATATGGCTCCAAGACAAAATTTTGGATGTATTATTATTATTATTATTTTTTACAATCATCTCAAATATATCATCCTATCAGATGTAACCTTCATAACAACATTTTTGTATTCAAACTACAAATTACAACAGCTTACTTTTTTTTTTTATAAAATTAACAAAATTATTTTTTAAATAAAGCTAAAATATCAAAATTAAAACTTAATAAACATGTTAGATAACTAAAACACGTTTAACAAACATGAAATTATCATAAGTGACATGTCTATCTTAATTTTTTTTTTGGGTTTTTTTTTTTTTTTCCCGAGAACTCATGCTATTAAATTTTCCTCATTTGTTAAGTTGTTCTTATTAAAACATTTTTCCAAATGTGTCTATGCTTACAGTTTCTCAACATAAGACAGCATTATTAAAAAAAAAAAAGGTCCTAATAAATATTTAAATAATAACAAAATAATCATGCCTTTATCGCGTAGATTTAACTACAAAATTGCTTCCGCGCACATTGCCCGTGGCTCTTTTAACTAGTAAATAGTATTTAGCATTAGCAAACGGAATAACTATAGAAGAAAAAGTTGGCAATATGAGCGCCCAACAAGGATGACCAACTATCCCAGAAGTCGCTGCTAAAGCAAAAAATGAAATGCTATAAAATCTCAAACAACAGGACACATACAGATATGACAAAAGCGTCGATGCAAAAATCCCTCCCATAAAATTTGAGAAGGAAACATTATTAAGAATCATTTTGACAATTCCTGTTGTAGTTTTAGTCCAAAATATTTTCCGTTACAGGTACTTGACTTGCCAAACTACAAGCTGTTGATCTCCACAGAAAGCACAACAGTGGGTACTGGTTTCGCCACAAAAAGAATTATGATGCAGTGAAATAAAAAGGAAATGGAGGTCTGCTTATTTTAATTATATGCTGCTTTAACGGCCTTTTCCGCAGCATCGTCCAGGTCTTCTGCTGCGATTAATGTCATACCACTTTCCTGCACGGCCATTTGTAAAGAGGGTGAATAATGGACTTCAAAATTTCAATTTCAATATCTTCAAGTACTTATTTTCACGTATGAAATCAAGTTCCTAATTACCTTCAGAATTCTCTTTCCCTTATCGACATTTGTGCCCTCGAGACGAACAACCACTGGTACTTTCAGGGAAACCTAGCAACAAGACCCACCCTTGTATTAACTGGCCTGCTGCAACTAAGCGAGCAGTATGGCCAAATGCCAAAGAAAACTAACCAACCAGAGTTCATTACAAGTGAGCATAAATCACTGTCATGTCCTTTAAAGTTTTCTTTTTCAAGTGAAATAAAGGTTTGACGTAAATAGCATAAGAACGCATTGGCTGAAAAAATGGATGAACATTTTGGGGTTTGGGGTAGAGGTGCTAGGGAGCAAGATCTCAAAAATAATAATGATGATTACGACAGTAACAATAATGATATGACTTACCTGTTTGGCAGCATTGACAATACCACTTGCTATGACATCACACTTCATAATTCCACCAAATATGTTCACCAGAATTGCTTTCACTTTCTCATCAGAAGTCAATATCTTAAATGCCTCAACTACCTGAGAAAAGTGTCAACGATAATTATAAATAACCTGTGAAAAATCTCTCATGTAAAATAGATGTTCAACAGTTTTAACTATAAGGCAAGAACATAAGGACACTTGATCCAGCAAGAGCCCTTTCAGGCATAAAATAGACGTCAAAATCTCCTTACCTTGACTATATAATACATAAAAAAAAAAAAGGATAAATGTGAAAGCCATAAACAACTAGAGACTTTAATTATAACAAAAGAATCAAAGGGCCACTGACATAACAAAATAATGTCTTGTACCTGGCCTTCAGAAGCATTCCCTCCAACGTCAAGGAAGTTAGCAGGAGTTCCCCCGTGCAGTTTAATTATATCCATTGTAGCCATTGCCAATCCGGCACCATTCACCATGCAACCAATTTCCCCATCTAAACCAATATAATTCAAATCCGCTTTGGCAGCAGCAACCTGTCACAAAAGAACAACGTCAGGAAGGGTTTTGCCTAAAATATATTATATTTCCCTTCCAACAAGATAATTTTAAACCATATCCCTACACCTATGGAAAGGTTGGGATTGGATACAAAAGATGATGGGCTATGAATTTCCTATGTGATAACAAATCCAAATGTATGTATGTATATTTATGACGAAGAGGAAAGCAAAGCAAGACCTCCCGAGGATCCTCCTGCGTCGGATCACGTAGAGCAAAAATTGCTTTCTGACGAAACACCGCGTTATCATCAAAATTCAGCTTAGCATCAGCAGCTACCAATTGGTTATCAGAAGTCTCAGCAATTGGATTGATCTGGCCAAAAATCCAGGTTCAGGCTAAGATGTACATGACAAAAAGAAATATCTACGAGTTAAACAGCAACATTATTGGGGCTCTAAAAGATGAACACTCACTTCCAACAGTGTGCAGTCGCACTCACAGAACAGCTTATATAACTTCTTCACTTGCTCAATTGAATCATTTCTGTCAGCCACTTTGGGAGCCAACCCATCTACTACTTTTGCTGCATCTTCATCCGTGATTCCTTTGAAAACATCAATAGGTACCTATCAATAAGGTGGGGGAAGTGGATATTGTTAATTACAACAAAGCAAAGTTAAAAGGAATTTAAGGGATATCAGATAGAATAAAACAGAAAGAAAAAGAACCTTTATAATCATATCTGGAAATTTCTCAGCAAGGTCTTCAATGCTGGTTCCTCCCTTTCTGCAGGCAATTATAAGCTAGAAACAAACTTAACAGATAAGCATATTTTTTAGTCTAAGCAAGAATAAGAATCTCCTTAATAAACTGTTTTTAAGAATATGTGCTGACATAAGTCCAATAATTTCAAAAGGGGAAAAAATGGTAAACACAGTTCGCGAACATACCGGACCAGCAGTTTTTCGATCCAAAGTAATAGCAAAGTACATCTCATTGACAAGTGACAATTTCTCACATAGATAAACCTGTAAAAGGAAATAAATAAAACAAAAATACTCATAAGTAACAGTTAGCAGTCATTATGTAACTTTAAAAGATCTTAAATTGCTCAAGAAAGATATCGAAGCAGGGGGGAGAAGTAACATTGCAGATATATGTTTGCCAGCAGAAAATGTTATTGATATCCTACCAGCATGGCTATAAATAAGAATGATTGAATTTAATTGGCTCTCAGAACCAATAATTGGACTAAATGTAAATGAATAGGATGAAGTCCTTTTTTCAATTAATCAAATGGATTATGTATGTAGATCCATCATCAAGTTTAATAAACCAATTGCGTATTTAGTCAATGACGACCTTACGGTTCTGGTACATTCACTCAACTACATGGTTATATCTTTCGACACAAATAATCCAATACCAGTATAATGTAGAATAAGTAAATAACAACCTTGCTAACAACTTTTCCGTGAGGACCTGTCTGTTTGGTTACAAGTACCTGCCCAAGCATCTTTCCTGCAATAGAAGCATTTAGATAAAGGGTTGACAATTCATCATCGACTGAACTACACACACCCAATCAAATTAATAAAGAAAAGCTAGTCCACTACTTATTTCCTAAAAGATGACTCGGGAAATAATAACAACAACAACAACAACAATAGATAAGCCTATCTTAACTGGAAGTAAAATTGTAGAAGATACAAGCAACTAAAAGTCATAAAAATTTTAGTGAAAAATAGGACAGTCTCCAATACCAGCAATATCTGCAGCCTCTTCAGCCTTGACAATATGAACTCCACCCTTTAGACCACTAGTAAATGTTCCTAAGCCTCTTCCACCGGCCAAAATTTGGCTCTTAACAACCAACTGCATCAAATTGCAAGTTAACATTGCTCCAGTTCTTCCACTTAATTTATTTACCACAGAAAGTGCAAAAGGATAAAACAAAAACCTTTAAGCAAGTAGAAAATTTGGCACAAACTTCCATTTTTTAGGGTGGTTGTCATCCAGACAAAACGAAGGCATTGTAAGAGCTTAAATTCCAGAGAGATTACCTCTTTTTCATTGGGAAACACATGCCGAATTGTCTCTTTCACTTCATCAATAGTGGAAGCCGCAGTGCCTCTGGGGACATTGATCCCATATTTGCTCATCAACTCAGCTCCCTGATTTCAATATAATCAAAGCCATTAATCATTAGAATCAATCAATTTTCACACGCAAAATGGACACATACTTGAACAATTTGGGAACGTAGTTCAAACCAAAGCATAACTGGTTTGAACCACAATTGTGGTTTGAACTAAGTTGCCAAACGGCCTACGCTGTTCAACTTTTTTCTTTATATATATAATATATATATATATATATATATATATATATTGGCTCAAATTAAGCCGGTTGAACTCACACAAAGATGCACACGTATCTCATTACCATTTCACAAAGTTTCCTCAAAAAAAAAAACCAAAACATTATATCCGTAGACCAAATTTCACGCAGGTTTAGGCTTGCAAACTAGAATTGACCAAAATTTTGGAGTAGTATCTGAAGCCTGGAGCTTAGTCCACTATCATAATTCGGCAACAAGCTTATTGAAAAAAAAGAAGAAGAAGAAGAAGAAGAGAACCTCTGAGAGAGAGACTCGTCTACGTCTACGCAGAGTTTCTGTGAAACTACATACAAAAACATATAAGACTGAAAGCGCGTATACGCATAACGGAATCTAGACCTGATATTCATGGATGTTGAGACGGCGGAGCTGTTGTTGCTGCCAATTTCCAGCGACGGAGAGGGAGCGAGAGACGAGCTTGTTCAGCAGTCCTCTCACCATTTCAAAACCCTAAACCAAAGAATAACCAGAAAAGAGAGTAGAGAGAGAGAGGGTTTGCTTTTGCCAGAAGCAGAGGCGATCGGAATAAATAGGGTGTTTGGAACGATGGTGGGAACAAATAGTGAGAATTATTTTTATTGTAATATGTGAGAGTTTTATATTATAGTATATTTTTTTATTATTATTATAAGATATAAGAGCTTTATATTATTTATAACTAAGACTATGATAAGAACTAAATGATTTCTATCACTGTCAAACACCCAAAAGCTTTGGGAAGAAATGACATGGATCCCTAGCGTTTTGCTCATTTCTTCTTTTATCCCCATTTCCACTTTGACCCCTCTTGTTTTTCCAAGTTTTCATTTCCAGTGCAATATGTATATTCTTTTAACTTTTCCTTACCTTTTAAGTTTTCTTTTCCCTCTTTTTCCCCCTCTTCCGAGGGATGAGAGCGAAAGATGTCTTACCATATCGCAAAAACCGACAATGACGCAAAAGAAAGAAAACCATTAACCAAAAAACGACGTAAAAATTGAGTAACATCATCAATCTAGAAGTGAAATGGAAATTGTAGCTAATAACCAGTTTTGGATGTGGTGGTTGCAAATAGTAATTTACTGCAATTGTTAGTAAAATTGTATTTTAATGTATGTGAAAAAGATAAGCTTATTTATTGAAAAATTAGTCGATATTACGTAAAATAAAAAAAAATTAGTAAATATTAATATAAATATAATACAAAAGTTTTTATGTGAGTGATGAACATGAGACATATTCGGGATTTTAGGGTAAATTTACAACAAACGTGAAAGAAGGTCGTCGGTACTATAACGATCGAAGGCACAAACGATATTTTTTTTTTTTTGGCTGGAAGCGAAAATTGAAAGTGACAAATAACATCAAAAAGGATACGTAGTATGAGAAACGACACGACTGAGAAAAAAAATAAAAAGGCCGATAAGCTAATAAAGTCGACGGAAATAAACGAAATAGCATAAGTTTTGCAAACGACATAAATAGATGAAACAACACAGTCAACACATTGAAAAAAAAGATAAAACGACATCAACTATATGGGTGTTTGGCATTTAGCAATTTATATCACTAACTCAATTATAAACAATATAAAACTCTCATACATTACAATAAAAATAATTCTAACTAATAATTTTTTATGGTACAAAATGCCCTGTATACTTTGAGATTGTATGAATATATAAGCGAAAAGACAGTAATATCATTATTGGAAACGAGACAAACCTAACATGGCGGCTATACATTACAAAAAAAAAACAGTAAAAATAGAAAAAAGTACATAAATTTTTAACGACAATAATGACGCTGATGATGTTACCAACAATGTCGCTGGTAAGTATGAAAATGACATCATTATTGAAAACGACCGCAAAACAGAAAAAGACATTACTATTCAAAGCGATAACGACACCAAGAAACGTCATACATGATAAACGATCATAAGAGTAGTCAACGACATCATTATTGAAAAAGACAACAAAATCGAAAACGACGTTATTATTATATCACCGTTATTATCCTTAAAGATAATAGTTACACCAGGAAACGACGTCAAACGTAACAAACGACAAGGAGTGAATAATTTTTGTATGCACTTGCGTCGGATAATCCGTCATCCTGATTGGACAAAATGTTTCCCTGGGACCCATCCATCAATGCCCATAACGGATTTATTTCTGTATTGTTATAGGAATCCCAATAGAGTATTGTTTAAACTAAACAGAAATTGAGACTAATGTAAAATCATTTAGCTTTACGTTTTGCATCGTCCTCGTCGGTTTTCTCTTAGTTTTTAAGTTAATTTTGGCTTCAAGTTTCTCTCTCTTTTTTCTTCATCTTCTATTCTCTCTCCCTTTCGCTCCCTTTCTCCCGAGTCATTCCCACTTTTCCAGACATTTTCCCATAGATAATCTTTTGGACGTATTACATAATGAACACAGAAGCCAATCTTGTCCAAGATCTAGAAACAAGAAAAGAGAAACTTCCTGGAAATTGCGGCGTTGGAATATTACGCTACTGTGATTACAGATGGTCCAACTTATACAGGTTTGATTGGTACAGACAAATGCATTCTTGGATGAACCTTATGGAGGGCATTCGTGAATACGCAAACAATAACAACTTTAAATGTTGGTTTGTTCTACAGAATCGTGAATCACTTTCATAGTTCTCTATGCGTTGCTGCTTACATAGTTGTCCTGCAGGCTAAGTTCCATGACGTTTAGACTCCAGTAAAGCTCTCCCTCAGCAAAATATTCTGCTTTCAACTGCCAGCCAAAATTCACACAACAAATTTTACTTGTGAGTTGTGACACATCCCAAGAGTTTCAACAGCTCGGTTTTAGGGACGATCTAATTTAGGAGGGAGATCCCCTAAACCATTTTCTTTTCCACAAATCCAATTAATGGTACCTTAGTCCTTCAAAAGATGCTTCGAAAGAAAGTATCTTTCTTACAAATTGGTTGGAAAATCATCTTTTTGTTGTTCTTTTTGCTACATATTTCTAAAATCATTTCTCTTCCACTATTACATGTTCTTCAGTACTCAATCTATGAAAACTTTTATACAATGAATGTGAAAAGCTAGCTAAGAGGATAAGATAATGGGAAGTATAACTCAGAAGCTTCAAGTTAAAAGTACTAACGTTCTAGTAATAAGGTCGAGATAAAGCTGAAATATCAATCCAGGACGGTCTCTTTGCATTGTAGTGGAAGTGTGCAATCATATGAACTAATTCATCAGCTGTTCGAATTTCTGCCAAACAAAAACATTATTTAGTACCTAGGAAAGGAAGGAACCTTAACAGGTCATTTATGGCAGAACTTGAAAGCAAACGAGATAACTCTCACCTTTTTCCCTGTAAAGGATCCTGTTTCCCCGCAAGAATAAAATCTGAGGACCTTCTTTTACTTTAAGAGCATATGCCAAATCTCTCTCTATGTTAATGTCTATCTTCACCGACTGTTTCAATGAAAGTTTAAAGCTGTTAGCATCAGTGAATAAATAGAAAAGACACATTTACTCAAAAGTCTAAAGTTTCATTGGACAGGGGCTCTTACTATTTGCCATGAAACCAGACAAGAAAATTACAGTAAGTGAAAAACTAAAATACAATGAAAGAAAAAGGTTAGTATACCCGAGAAGGCAATCGATCTTAGGCGTCCCAATAAACCTCAACCGCTTTTTCTAACTCCTTCAAAGCCTTCCAATTGTCAGTTGCCCTGTAAACAATACCAACAAAATGTGTACTATTAGAAACTTTGTATGTAATTTGAACCAAAACATGAACTTCTCAACGCTTTTCCTTTGTGGATAGCCATAAGTTAAAGTCTCTCATGCTCATGCACGCATGCACTTCAACTCTCCTCACAGCCGTCATAGAAAAATCCCAACAATTTGCAATCATAATCATTTATTCATTATTTCACTCTCAAAATCAGATGATGCAGAATCTTGTCTCGCTTATTATGTGAAAACAAGCAAAAAAAAAACAGCAATGTTTTGAAGCTCTAGAAATAAACATTCCAGCCATAGATGAAACAACATAAAAACCTCGAAAAGCGCACACAAAATTTATAGTAATTGGATTGCGAAATCTTACTGTAACGAAGAAGAAGATTTACATGAAGACAATGCTTAAAAGACAGCAATTGTTCCTTAAATTTTCAGATAAATTAAGAATAATATAAATTTATTCGTACCTGTTATCTCTTTCGAAAACAAGAACAACAAGCGGGCTCGGATGAAAAGCAAAGCTCTCCCACTCCAAACAGTTGATCTCCTTCACCCAATTATCGTCAATCTCTCCTTCCCAATCGATCAAAAATCCCGACTCTCCTCCTCAAGCACCATCGTCGTCTTCTCCTTCTCCTCCGCACCAGAAGCGACCTCATCGTCCTCTTCATTCTCAGATTCGTCATCGGATTCTGATTCCGATTCGAATTCATTCTCATCCTCAGCTCTGTCTTTCATCGCATTCCCCTTGTCCCCGAACACTTCGGCGTCCTGCTCTCTGATCGACGCGAACGTCCGTTCGAGCGAGTCCTCACGTAGTCCTCCACCGCGGCGGCCTTGCTTCTCCGACCACGCCTCGGCTTTCTCGGGATTGTCGTCGGGAACTTTCCGCCGGCATCTTGGCCGTCATTCTTCCTCGATGGTCCGGCTTTCTGGCGACGGTTTCTCGATTCGGGTTTGGATTTGGGAGAAGAGTTGAGTTTGAGATCGCGTTCTGAATTGGATTTTCTCGAAAGAACGACGAAAGGAAGAGACTTTACGGCGCGAGGACGGTGTACGAGGTGGATGTTGAGTCGGGGAATGGGAGAGGTTTGAAGGAGAAGTGAATTTTTTTTGGTTCTGGTCTCGCGCGGGAATCAGTTAGCAATGCCAGGTGTATGACAAAATGCCGGGCCCACTTTTCCCTTGTGGAGGCATGTTTAGAAAAGCTTTTTAAAAGTTGTTTTTTATTTTTTATTTTTAAAATTATTTTTGAAAGTGTTTAAATGAATTATTGGAAATATTTTTGTTTTTTAAAAGTGTTTTTTATCAAAACTATAAAATGTAGTTTCTTAAAAAAACACTTTTGAATTAAAGTTTGAAACTTATACTAAAGTATCAATAATATATTATAAACTTAAATATAACATTTTAATAGCTTTTAAATATAATTGAAACTATTTTGACCCATTAAGACTTTTTCAAAAATATGGTTCTAAACACTTAATGAAAAGCTATGATTTTTACTTCTTTTTTTTTTTTACTGATTAAAAGCATAAGTAGAAGTTGTGACAAATGGACCCATAAGGAAGCGCTCTTGTTTGTGTCTTGTGATCGTATGCAATGGGAGCTCAATCATACAATAACCAATAGTTTGAATTGAAGATACTGCAGCAATTCATAGTTTAAAAAACATCGAAGTAAAATTAGTTTGAACTATAAAATGCAGTTTAAATCTTGGCTCTCAAACACCTTATAAATCAAACTACGTACTTCTAAGCCTCTGTTTAGGGAGTAGCTTTAACCTTTTTTTTTTTTTTCAGTTCAAACCAAAACTACCTTTTAGTATATGATTCAAACTATAAATTATGATTCAAACAAAACCAACATTTTGATAAACTTACCAAATACACGTTTAAACTTTTTTTATTCTATTCAATTAATTCTAACTGCTCTCCCAATCAGGCCTCAACAACTTCAGCAGTATAATTTCAATCAGAGATGCTCATAAAATGGATTGTGACATTGTTGTCTCCAAAATCCTCTTTTTATACATAACTTATGCAGTACGCACCCGTTGAGTTAAATTGCACCCTCTGACTTAAATCATATTGTCATAATGGACGGCAAAAATCCGAATTAAAGCTATCAAAATGCCCTAACTAATCTCTAACCCTGATGTTGTTTTAACTTTGTTCGTTTGTTACTTGTTCCGGCTCCCCGACATGTTGAGTAATAGAAGAGATGCGGCGGAGTTCAAATATTGTAATGGTTGGGTGGAATATGCATATGTAATCCATCATTAAATCCATGTTCTCTCCTACTTAAACCTGGCTATTTGGCACTGTTGCCCTCAAACTTGTTACCTATTTACAATTGCTTCTAAACATTTAATTTTGACAAGTTGCCTCCTAAACTAATAAGTTGTAGGAAATCACCCCATTGATAATGATTTTATTTATTTGACCAAAATTGACATGTTATTTGCACATAAATAGTTGATTTTTAACACAAATTGTAATTTTTATATATTTAGACATAAATTTACTATGGTTAATATGTTTAATTACGTTTTTATCAAAATAGAAAATTTTGAATTAACTGTAGTTTGAATAAAAATTTAGGTTAACATTTATATGAAAAAACTCTTTTATACTTTTAATTAACTATTAATGGGGTGATTTGCTACAAATTTATAAGTTCAGATATAAACTTACCAAAATTAAAAGTTCAAGGGTAAATTGCAAATATGTTACAAATTCAAGGCATAACAGTACCAATTATCCCTTAAACCCCACCCAACTTTACTTTACCCTATACTGTTGAGAAAAGTTTGTTTTTTTTTTTTTTTAACAAGGGGAGAGGAAATGCTATCATTTTTTAGTGAGGTTAAGCGTAATTTGAACCTTCAACCCATGGTTAGGGTGGAGGGACTTACAACCAACTAACCTGCCTTCACTTGTGTAATTTTATTATTGTTTAGACCATCTTTAATGTGAATGCTGATGTGAATACTGGATTTTGCATTTAAATGTGAAAATGATATATTTTATATTTTCCCTTGGTTATGCTAAGATGCATAAATGCAATTTCAAGTATTGTATCTTATTTTTATTATAATCATTAAGATTTAGAAGTTATAAAAGCAAAAATACCAATCACTAGCAATTAATTGTAGAAATTTAACAAATACTATATGTGATGCTAAATTTGTTACCAAATATAATACTAAAAATAACCTTGTATTTGAAAGTTATTTTTTTGCAAGTGTTAAAATTTAACATTGTATTGAAGATGTTCTTATAGTAAAAATAAAAATAAAAAGTGGTGCTCTTTTCTACAAACCTCGCTTTGCTTTAAGGCACTGGTCGTTCGAGACTTGAATTTCATAATCTTTCATGTATAAGACAATATGTCGTTTGTGTAAGGTTGCTTCAATTTTGTGTTAGAAATGACGTGTCATTCTATATAACATATGGTGCAGTTCCTGATGTCGATTTCAATCTTCGATGTTGCAAAGATGTCAACGCAATGATCTCGCTTTTCAATTGGAAACTTTTGTGGTTGATACCTGTAACACCCCTATGTGGGGTTAACAGTTTTAAATAAATAAAAATAATTTTAAATTTTATATTATTTAAATCAATTAAACAATGCCCATGGGTCTTTAAACAACAAGAAAAATAAAAATAAACGTTTTAAATACAAGCCACAGTTTTTAGTGTAGTACCAAATATATATAATTACAGTCATCATCACCATAGTACAATTCCCAAATAACTTAACACAGCCATAAAAAAAAAATAATACAACTCTTACATGTTGTAGATAAGTTGTAATTAAACAGTGTCTTCTAACACGAAAACAACAGGATTGTTTTCGCTTATTCCTCTTCAAATATGTTGCACTGAGTTCCACCTGAGATATGAAGATATGATAGGGATGAGCATCGACATGCCTAGTAGGGAAATCATGACTCACCTTATGGTTTATCCATTACCACATTAAAAACTGCATGGTTAGTAGGTTACATCATATTCCAGATTATGAGGTTTATTATGATCACATCTTATGCATACCGTAGTTAATCATTACCAAGTGTCATAATTACACATTTATACAAATATTACCAATCATCATTGTTCCTAGGTATCCATGTTAAATTGAGTATCACTCAACTCATCGAAACCCAAATGGGCGCACTTGATCACCCTATAAACATTCCAAGGGTGTTCCGGTGAGGGGACATCAAGCCCCGAGTCCTCACCAAATCAATTCCTGTACAGTGTGTTCTGGGACTTTCAACCCAAGGAAGCGTCATCACCTTCCCCCTATTTTACCTTTTTGGGTATTCATGCCCAAGGACGTAACCGCCGCCCTCTTCATGTCTCATCATTTCTCTATATTAAATCATTATTAATAGAGTCAGTTTTCCTAACCATGCTTCTCAATTTATAACATGTGTCAATTCATTATGTTCCTCGCCGTACAATACAAGACGAGTCTATGTCATAGTTTCATATGTGATACTCATATAATATTAGTTCAACATAGATATATATATTGCGGCAAAACAATCAATTTTAATTCTATAAAAACCTCACAAAAATGAGTAATAGAATCCCTACCTTTCAAGCTTATCAACAATCTTTTAATCCTGGAATCAATTAACGTTAGCTCCACACATCCTTGACCCTAAGGCATGCATAAGGACAATTAAAACTAAAGCACAACGTATAATCACATTCATAAGTGAGTTATGTGTAAACCCGTCTACTAGTGCCATTAAAGTATTTTTATGCATTAAACATGGAGAAAATGCATACTAAAAACTAAGTTTAGATTAAAGAAAACCTACCTCAAAACTTCTTTGAAAAGCACCAAAGTTTGGGTTATCAATCAAGCTTGAATTAACTTTAAAACCGCCTCGATCATGGTTGGGAATTATAATTGTCTTGGCCACAAAGAGAGCTTTGTGCTCTATGTCTTTAGTTAGAAATTTGAAGTGAGAAGGCGGAGAATGAGAACTAGAGAAGAAGGTTGTGATAGTTAAATAAAAAGATATCAAAATGCTTAAGAGGAATGGGATGTTTACGGGGAAAAGTTGTAAGAAGAAACAAAAGAGTCTTAAAGGAAAATATCATCTTGTCTCCCATGAAGACTTTTAGCAAATAATGCCAACATAATTGAGGGGATAATTGGAGTGAATTATAGAAGAAGATAAGGAAATAATTAATTAGGTGGTTGAGAAAATATCTCCATGTCTTCTATGAATTGACGGAAAATAATTCAATGTCCCCTTCGGATACCTTTAGCAAAATGAGAAGAAGTCTATATAATTGAGCAATAATTTAGGGAGACAAGATTGGTAGAAGTAAGTGTTGGTAAGTTTTGAATGTTTCTTAGGAAGACTTGGTAAGAAAATACTAAAATGGTATTTTTTTTTAAATGATCATAAACAACTTAGTAATTTTAAATAGTCACATTTTATTCATTAAATTTTACAAAATTATGCCCGTTAAAAATACGGGTGTTACAGCTCTCCCCTCCTATAAAAATTTCGTCCTCGAAATTTCGTACACTGATTACAATGTTAAAACAAATGTGGGTACTTTTCTCTCATTTCAGATTCAAGTTCCCATGTGGCTTCCTCTACATCATGGTGTTGCCACATCACTTTCACCAGAGGAATTCCACGACGACGTAATAATTTTATTTCATGATCCAGTATTTGAACTGGAATTTCTTCATAATTCGTATCTCCTTGAATTGGCACATCTGTCCACATGATCACATGTGAAGGGTCGGGTTCATACTTTCTCAACATCGATACATGAAACACATTATGTACATGAGACAATTGTGGTGGTAGGTATAAACGGTATGCCAACGTTCCAATGCGTTCCACAATCTCAAACGGTCCTGTATACCTTGGTGCTAACTTTCCTTTAACACCAAATCGAGATACACCTCGTTTTGGTTTCACTTTTAAGAACACAAAGTCTCCGATCATGAACTCTAAAGGTCGCCTCCTCTTATCTGCATAACTCTTTTGTCGACTTTGAGCTGTCTGAAGACGTTCGCGAATAATCTGGATCTTGTCCGTTGTTTCTCTGATAAACTGAGGCCCCAGTTCAAGACGCTCTTCCTTTTCAGCCCAACACAATGGAGATCTACAAGGTCTACCATATAAGGCCTCATATGGAGCCATTCTAATACTTGCTTGGTAACTGTTGTTATATGCGAATTCAACATATGGCAGCTGTGCAGCCCAATTTGTTCCAAAGTCCAGCACACAAGCCCGAAGCATATCCTCGAGAATCTGAATGACACGTTCAGATTGTCCATCTGTTTGAGGATGAAAAGCTGTACTAAAATTCAATTGAGTTCCCAAGGCCCTCTGCAATCCTCTCCAAAATTTCGACGTGAAACGTGTATCTCTATCGGAAACTATTGACATTGGCACTCCATGCAATGTCACTACCTTTTCCACGTACAATTGACATAATTTTGAGACACTATAACTAGTTCTGATTGGGATGAAGTGGGCTGTCTTAGTTAAACGATCTACAATTACCCAAACGGCGTCATGCCCTATTTGAGTCTTAGGAAATCCAGTAACAAAGTCCATTGTCACATGATCCCACTTCCATTCTGGAATAGGTAAGCTCCTCAACTCGCCTCCAGGCTTTTGATGTTCCGCTTTAACCTGTTGGCACGTCATGCACTTAGAGACAAAGGTTGCTACATCTCGTTTCATTCCTCGCCACCAGTATTGTCGTTTTAGATCCATATACATTTTTGTGCTTCCAGGATGAATAGCAAACTTTGAACGGTGAGCCTCATCTAGCACCGCATGCCTGAGATATGGATCCTCTGGAACAACTAATCTTCCTTTGTAAAGTAAAAATCCTTCTGGCTCAATCTGCCATCCATCCAGTTGTTCTCCATTTTGTATTTGTTTCCAAACCCTACGTAATCCTTCATCGTGCCATTGTCCTTGTTTTACTTTCTGAATTAACGTAGGAGTTGCTATCACATTGAATAAGAAAGCTCTCTCGTTATCTTCATAATATTGCAAGTTGAAGTCGGCGATGGTGACTCGTCTCTAATCTTCCAATGCTAAACTGGCTATACGTCCGTTGTTCTTACGACTTAGAGCATCTGCCACGGCATTTGCTTTTCCAGGATGATATTGGATACTAAAGTCATAGTCCACCATGTACTCAGTCCATCTTCGTTGCCTTAGATTGAGATCCTTTTGAGTAAACAAATATTTCAGACTTTGATGATCTGAATATAGCTCGAACTTTGCGCCATATAGATAACATCTCCAAATTTTGAGTGCGAAAACCACAGCAGCTAACTCAAGATCATGTGTGGGGTAGTTCCTCTCATGGGGTTTCAACTGGCGTGAGGCGTAGGCAACTACTCGTCCATGCTGCATTAACACACAACCCAAACCGTTTCCTGAGGCATCAGTGTATACTGTGTAAGGCTCCTCGTTGTTAGGTATGATCAGCACAGGTGCACTAGTGAGTCTTCGTTTCAGTTCCTCAAATGCTTCTTCACATTTATCATCCCACACGAACTTGACATTCTTCCTTGTGAGTTTTGTTAATGGAGAAGCAATCTTTGAAAAATTCTCTACGAAGCGTCGATAGTATCCAGCTAGTCCGAGGAAACTTCGAATCTCTGACACGTTCTTTGGTCGTTCCCAATTTAGCACTGCTTCAATTTTGGAGGGGTCCACTGAGATGCCTTCTTCAGAGACAACGTGTCCAAGGAACTTGACCTTCGTCATCCAGAAATCACATTTTTCTCTTTTTGCATAAAGACCATGTTCTCTCAACGTTTGTAGAGCGATCCTCAAATGCTCAGCATGTTCTTCTTCATTTTTAAAATAGATCAAGATATCATCTATGAAAACAATGATAAATTGATCTAAGTACGGTCGAAAGACACGGTTCATCAAGTCCATGAAAGCCGCTGGTGCATTAGTCAACCCGAAAGGCATGACAAGAAACTCAAAATGACCGTAGCGAGTCCGAAAAGCTGTCTTTGGAATGTCCTATTCTCTTATCTTCAGTTGGTGATATCCGGATCGTAAGTCAATCTTTGAGAAATAGCAAGATCCTCCTAACTGATCGAACAACTCATCAATTCGGGGTAGAGGGTACTTGTTCTTGATAGTCAATCGATTAAGCTGGCGATAATCGACACAGAGCCTCAACGATCCGTCATGTTTCTTCACAAAAAGTACTGGAGCTCCCCAAGGTGATGTACTTGGTCGAATAAATCCTTTTTCCAGTAATTCGTCCAACTGCTTCCTCAATTCCACTTTCTCAGCAGGTGCCATTCGATACGGGGCAATAGAAATAGGCGCTGCTCCTTGAGTTAAGTCGATGACAAACTCAATTTCTCTATCAGGCGGAAGTCTGGGCAATTCATCTGGAAAAACATCTAAAAATTCGTCCACCACAGGAGTGTGAGAGGATAGGTCACTCTTCTTTAGTTCTCCATCTGAAGCAAAGATCGTCCCAAGATTGGTGAAATTCCTTCGTCCTCCAATACAAGCCTTTAGCACCGGGGCTGGCGTCACTGTTTCTGTTTTTGCCTGAAATTCGATGACTTGTCCATTCTTGGTGAATAAAGAGACACGTTTCCTATGACAATCTACTATTGCCTGGTATTTAGTTAGCCAATCCATTCCTAAGATTACATCAAACTCTGTCATAGTTATTACATATAGGTCAGCCGATAGTTTATGTTCTCCTATAACAATACACACTGATTTACAAATTATGGATACTTCAGCTATCCCGCCCATTGGTGTACTAAGGGTTAATGATGAACTACATGTCTCAGTTTCTAATTGTAGTACGGAAGCAAATAACATAGATATAAATGAATGAGTGGCACCAGTGTCAAATAATACATGAGCCCAAGAATGAGACACGTGAATCATACCGTCTACAACTGAGTGATCAGCCTGTTTTCCTTGTCCAGTTGTAGCCGTAATTGCATAAGCTTGTGCTGGTGCTTTTCCTTTATCACTTTTTCCTCGGTTTCCTTGGCTACTACTAGCCTTATTATTATTTCTCCCAGAAAAATATGGCCTTTGATTCACTGAGCCTTGTGGAGTCGGTTGGAAGTTCTGATTAGCATAAAAATTGGAACCCTGTGGCCGCTGTTGATAGTTGTACTGAGGCTGGAACCCTCGAGGTTGAGTTACTGAGACTTGGGAAGCTGGAGTGTTTTGCTGAGGCGCTCCACGATTTTGACTCCCTCCCCAAACAGTGGAGCCAAAATGACTTCCTTGTGGCCTTGGTGCAAAGGATGATTGTGTAGGGCGGTTAGGGCAATTTCTCCTCAGATGTCCCACTTGTCCACAGTTATGACAAGCATACGGTTGGAAACGACCACTGCCAGAAGATCCACCACCAATAGTCACTCCACTATGCTGAATGACTTGCCCTTGTGACTTCTCTTTCTTACTTATTTTCCTTTGACGCCCACCAGAACCCTTATACTCTCCATAGGAGTTATTTAGTTCTGTCTCTGCCCGCTGTGCCGCAGCTACAAGATCAAGAAAATCTGTTGATGGAACAGCAGCTATCATTTGTCTGATTTTCGGCCTCAGGTTATTTCTAAATTTTTCGCATCTCGCCATTGGATCCGATACAGCCCCGGGATTGTAGCGAGACAATTCTATAAATCGAGCATGGTATTCAGCAACTGTTGTATCTCCCTGCACCAGGTTTTCAAATTCTCGCATCATTGCTTGCCTATGGCTCTGAGGAATATAGGTGTTGCGAAAAATGGTTTCGAACTGCTCCCATGTAAGATTCGGCACGTCATAGTCGTCTTTCTGAAGATCCCACCATTCTTCGGCTTTACCCTCAAATATATATGTTGAAAAGCTAACCCAATACTCCCGTGGAATCCTCAAGGTGTCCAACTTCTTTTTGACTGCCTTTAGCCATTGTTCTGCTATGACCGGGTTAGGTTCTCCACTAAATGTGGGTGGTTTCTGCTTCATAAACTCCTTCAACAGAGTTAGATGTCGTTGTTCGGGATCACGAACCTCCACAGGTCTTTGCACATTTTGTAATGCTTGAAGAATTTGTCCTAAATTATTTACTTCTGGTGCAGCTGGCGGGGATTGTGTTGCATGTCGTAGTTGCTCATCTTCTTGAGCTTGTTCCATCGGTTCCGGTTGCTCAACTTCTTGAGCATGTTCAACCGGTTGTGACAGCTCAGACGATTGCATTTGACGTCTTGGTGGCATAGTTTCTACTGGCTGCGAAAATTTAACTAGGATCAGTACCAAATGATGATGACATTAACACCTAACTTTAAAACCATTCCCAAAGATTAATTTTTAAGGTGGTGCTATACCCCCTAGGTTAATCGAATCTAGGCTCTGATACCAAAAATTCTGTAACACCCCTATGTGGGGGTTAACAGTTTTAAATAAATAAAAATAATTTTAAATTTTATATTATTTAATTCAATTAAACAATGCCCATGGGTCTTTAAACAACAAGAAAAATAAAAATAAACGTTTTAAATACAAACCACAGTTTTTAGTGTAGCACCAAATATATATAATTACAGTCATCATCACCATAGTACAATTCCCAAATAACTTAACACAGCCATAAAAAAAAATAATACAACTCTTACATGTTGTAGATAAGTTGTAATTAAACAGGGTCTTCTAACACGAAAACAGCAGGATTGTTTTCGCTTATTCCTCTTCAAATATGTTGCACTGAGTTCCACCTGAGATATGAAGATATGATAGGGATGAGCATCGACATGCCCAGTAGGGAAATCATGACTCACCTTATGGTTTATCCATTACCACATTAAAAACTGCATGGTTAGTAGGTTACATCATATTCCAGATTATGAGGTTTATTATGATCACATCTTATGGATACCGTAGTTAATCATTACCAAGTGTCATAATTACACATTTATACAAATATTACCAATCATCATTGTTCCTAGGTATCCATGTTAAATTGAGTATCACTCAACTCATCGAAACCCAAATGGGCGCACTTGATCACCCTATAAACATTCCAAGGGTGTTCCGGTGAGGGGACATCAAGCCCCGAGTCCTCACCAAATCAATTCCTGTACAGTGTGTTCTGGGACTTTCAACCCAAGGAAGCGTCATCACCTTCCCCCTATTTTACCTTTTTGGGTATTCATGCCCAAGGACGTAACCGCCGCCCTCTTCATGTCTCATCATTTCTCTATATTAAATCATTATTAATAGAGTCAGTTTTCCTAACCATGCTTCTCAATTTATAACATGTGTCAATTCATTATGTTCCTCGCCGTACAATACAAGACGAGTCCATGTCATAGTTTCATATGTGATACTCATATAATATCAGTTCAACATAGATATATATATATTGCGGCAAAACAATCAATTTTAATTCTATAAAAACCTCACAAAAATGAGTAATAGAATCCCTACCTTTCAAGCTTATCAACAATCTTTTAATCCTGGAATCAATTAACGTTAGCTCCACACATCCTTGACCCTAAGGCATGCATAAGGACAATTAAAACTAAAGCACAACGTATAATCACATTCATAAGTGAGTTATGTGTAAACCCGTCTACTAGTGCCATTAAAGTATTTTTATGCATTAAACATGGAGAAAATGCATACTAAAAACTAAGTTTAGATTAAAGAAAACCTACCTCAAAACTTCTTTGAAAAGCACCAAAGTTTGGGTTATCAATCAAGCTTGAATTAACTTTAAAACCGCCTCGATCATGGTTGGGAATTATAATTGTCTTGGCCACAAAGAGAGCTTTGTGCTCTATGTCTTTAGTTAGAAATTTGAAGTGAGAAGGGAGAGAATGAGAACTAGAGAAGAAGGTGGTGATAGTTAAATAAAAAGATATCAAAATACTTAAGAGGAATGGGATGTTTACGGGGAAAAGTTGTAAGAAGAAACAAAAGAGTCTTAAAGGAAAATATCATCTTGTCTCCCATGAAGACTTTTAGCAAATAATGCCAACATAATTGAGGGGATAATTGGAGTGAATTATAGAAGAAGATAAGGAAATAATTAATTAGGTGGTTGAGAAAATATCTCCATGACGGAAAATAATTCAATGTCCCCTTCGGATACCTTTAGCAAAATGAGAAGAAGTCTATATAATTGAGCAATAATTTAGGGAGACAAGATTGGTAGAAGTAAGTGTTTGTAAGTTTTGAATGTTTCTTAGGAAGACTTAGTAAGAAAATACTAAAATGGTATTTTTTTTTAAATGATCATAAACAACTTAGTAATTTTAAATAGTCACATTTTATTCATTAAATTTTACAAAATTATGCCCGTTAAAAATACGGGTGTTACAATACCCTGTTAAGATTGTGCAACTCAAATTCCTTAGATCACAGCATAATCATGATCAAAACTAAAAACAGATTAAATAATTTCATAAAACTCTGGTTGAGAATTTAGATTATTGGTGGCAAGGTATAATTTTATCACATGCCAAAATAAATTTGTTTAATGAATTTCCTAAAAATCTAACGCTCAAGAAATTAGATTACTGGTGCCAATACCAAAAAAATTTTGTGCAGTTATTATTATGGTTTGAACCATATATACTTCGTTTGAAAAGCACGTTAAAAAAATACGTTTAATTTATGTGTTTAAGTTTTAACTTCAAGCTTTAATTGATTTTCGAAAACAACCCATAGTAATAGATATTATAATTGTAACTTCCACAGACATACTAAGATCAATATAGCAAATAATGACCCTATGCACTTCACGACTTTTTAAAGTTGGATACATATTTATGCATGATTATTTTAATAATATATACACGATATATGTGTGGTGTAATATATATATATATACGTGGAACTAAACACAAGAATTAAATAGAATGTTAACTCGACGTTCAAGTTGAACGATACTACAATGGATATCAAGAAACAAAATTAAAGGAAACTAAAGGATAAGGGGGTTTGGAGGACCCTCTGCCTCCAAAACTATGCCACGCTATTTCACATAATCAGGCCCACCCTCACCAACTACTTCCTCCGTTAATATTTCTTTGGAAAAAGTAGTCATATACAGTGATCGGGGCTCTGACGGAGGAGGCCTGCCCTACGGCGGTAGAGGAGGCTTGCCCTGCGGCGAAGGAGGAGGCCTGTCTTGCAAGGGGAACTGAATTGGAGGGAATATTGGGCGTAATACCGTGCAACGTGCAAGTCTAGCAATGTGGCATTGATTTTGTTTCCCCTACTAGTGTCTGTCGCAATTTGAACGTGTGCTTCGTAGAATTTTCTCGTCTGATGCTTGAAGCGTCAGATAAAAGTCCAAGTTATAACACATTCGTCCATTTGCTCTCACCACTATTTTGAGCTCTAGTTCCTTCCCCTGAAACACATTAAAGTCATGTTTGCTTTGCATAAACAGAAAGGGAAAGTAGGGAGTATTTCCTTTTTCCTTTTAAATAATATTTTTACTTACAAAATTAGTAGTCAAAGTTTTGTGGACCCTTACAAAATCAAACATAAGAGTTTTGTAGGCCCTACATAACGTAGGAAATGAGGGAAAGAATACCAATCCTTCTATTCTCTTTACTATTAAATGGAATAAATGCTATATTTACTTAATGTCCAACTTCAAATGTTATTATTTAATAGCTATTGACTATGTAAAAAAGATATTTTAGTAATTATATTGATTAGGACTCATATTCTTAAGTAAGTAAACACTAGAAAGATAATAAGATTGTTTCTCATTATCTTATCAAATGAGCAAGTAAACACTAGAAAGAAATGAGTGACACTCACCTCTAATACTTTAGTCTCCTTTCCAAGCTTATTACCTTTTACTTTATATTCCTTTGAGTTTTGGTAAAGATGCCCTAATTGTACATAAAATAACCAATTCTTACCAAAAACAATCACTATCTAGAGAGACTCTCAATTATCCCTTGTTTATAACAAGCAATCCAATCAATTTAAGAGTCTTCTTTTATTCTAATTTTAAATATTACATATTTATTTAATTAAAATAGAAGAGATAATTCTTCCTTTCTTTACCTTAGTGGCACCACACTAGCACTACACTCACCAATACTCTATTTGTGTGGCGCCAATGAGGAAAATGTGTTCTTATCCAATTTGATTTGTTTCCATGATTTGAATTTTTAATTTTGAATTAAATCACATTTATTAAAATTAGAAACTTTTGGAAAATAAAAATTGGTGAACAAGTCTTGGAACCATTGTGTGTATTTCAAAATTAATTATTATTTATTTAATATTAAATAATCTCATTATTTAATAATTATAACTTAATTCATAATTAATTTATTCTAAGTGATATTTTATTGAGAAATCTATAATTATAAATTAACTAGTTAAAAGAATAATTTCACTTGTCCAAAAAATGCTTGCAAGTATGGTAGGGGAGTATTAATTCTAATGTTATTCTACTAAAAACTTGAAATTAAACTTTTTAAAATATAAATAATTACTTATATTTTTGTAACACCCCTATGTGGGGGTTAACAGTTTTAAATAAATAAAAATAATTTTAAATTTTATATTATTTAAATCAATTAAACAATGCCCATGGGTCTTTAAACAACAAGAAAAATAAAAATAAACGTTTTAAATACAAACCACAGTTTTTAGTGTAGCACCAAATATATATAATTACAGTCATCATCACCATAGTACAATTCCCAAATAACTTAACACAGCCATAAAAAAAAATAATACAACTCTTACATGTTGTAGATAAGTTGTAATTAAACAGGGTCTTCTAACACGAAAACAGCAGGATTGTTTTCGCTTATTCCTCTTCAAATATGTTGCACTGAGTTCCACCTGAGATATGAAGATATGATAGGGATGAGCATCGACATGCCCAGTAGGGAAATCATGACTCACCTTATGGTTTATCCATTACCACATTTAAAAACTGCATGGTTAGTAGGTTACATCATATTCCAGATTATGAGGTTTATTATGATCACATCTTATGGATACCGTAGTTAATCATTACCAAGTGTCATAATTACACATTTATACAAATATTACCAATCATCATTGTTCCTAGGTATCCATGTTAAATTGAGTATCACTCAACTCATCGAAACCCAAATGGGCGTACTTGATCACCCTATAAACATTTCAAGGGTGTTCCGGTGAGGGGACATTAAGCCCCGAGTCCTCACCAAATCAATTCCTGTACAGTGTGTTCTGGGACTTTCAACCCAAGGAAGCGTCATCACCTTCCCCCTATTTTACCTTTTTGGGTATTCATGCCCAAGGACGTAACCGCCGCCCTCTTCATGTCTCACCATTTCTCTATATTAAATCATTATTAATAGAGTCAGTTTTCCTAACCATGCTTCTCAATTTATAACATATGTCAATTCATTATGTTCCTCGCCGTACAATACAAGACGAGTCCATGTCATAGTTTCATATGTGATACTCATATAATATCAGTTCAACATAGATATATATATATTGCGGCAAAACAATCAATTTTAATTCTATAAAAACCTCACAAAAATGAGTAATAGAATCCCTACCTTTCAAGCTTATCAACAATCTTTTAATCCTGGAATCAATTAACGTTAGCTCCACACATCCTTGACCCTAAGGCATGCATAAGGACAATTAAAACTAAAGCACAACGTATAATCACATTCATAAGTGAGTTATGTGTAAACCCGTCTACTAGTGCCATTAAAGTATTTTTATGCATTAAACATGGAGAAAATGCATACTAAAAACTAAGTTTAGATTAAAGAAAACCTACCTCAAAACTTCTTTGAAAAGCACCAAAGTTTGGGTTATCAATCAAGCTTGAATTAACTTTAAAACCGCCTCGATCATGGTTGGGAATTATAATTGTCTTGGCCACAAAGAGAGCTTTGTGCTCTATGTCTTTAGTTAGAAATTTGAAGTGAGAAGGGAGAGAATGAGAACTAGAGAAGAAGGTGGTGATAGTTAAATAAAAAGATATCAAAATGCTTAAGAGGAATGAGATGTTTACGGGGAAAAGTTGTAAGAAGAAACAAAAGAGTCTTAAAGGAAAATATCATCTTGTCTCCCATGAAGACTTTTAGCAAATAATGCCAACATAATTGAGGGGATAATTGGAGTGAATTATAGAAGAAGATAAGGAAATAATTAATTAGGTGGTTGAGAAATATCTCCATGTCTTCTATGAATTGACGGAAAATAATTCAATGTCCCCTTCGGATACCTTTAGCAAAATGAGAAGAAGTCTATATAATTGAGCAATAATTTAGGGAGACAAGATTGGTAGAAGTAAGTGTTGGTAAGTTTTGAATGTTTCTTAGGAAGACTTGGTAAGAAAATACTAAAATGGTATTTTTTTTTTAAATGATCATAAACAACTTAGTAATTTTAAATAGTCACATTTTATTCATTAAATTTTACAAAATTATGCCCGTTAAAAATACGGGTGTTACAACTCTCCCCTCCTATAAAAATTTCGTCCTCGAAATTTCGTACGCTGATTACAATGTTAAAACAAATGTGGGTACTTTTCTCTCATTTCAGATTCAAGTTCCCATGTGGCTTCCTCCACATCATGGTGTTGCCACATCACTTTCACCAGAGGAATTCCACGACGACGTAATAATTTTATTTCATGATCCAGTATTTGAACTGGAATTTCTTCATAATTCGTATCTCCTTGAATTGGCACATCTGTCCACATGATCACATGTGAAGGGTCGGGTTCATACTTTCTCAACATCGATACATGAAACACATTATGTACATGAGACAATTGTGGTGGTAGGTCTAAACGGTATGCCAACGTTCCAATGCGTTCCACAATCTCAAACGGTCCTGTATACCTTGGTGCTAACTTTCCTTTAACACCAAATCGAGATACACCTCGTTTTGGTTTCACTTTTAAGAACACAAAGTCTCCGATCATGAACTCTAAAGGTCGCCTCCTCTTATCTGCATAACTCTTTTGTCGACTTTGAGCTGTCTGAAGACGTTCGCGAATAATCTGGATCTTGTCCGTTGTTTCTCTGATAAACTGAGGCCCAAGTTCAAGACGCTCTTCCTTTTCAGCCCAACACAATGGAGATCTACAAGGTCTACCATATAAGGCCTCATATGGAGCCATTCTAATACTTGCTTGGTAACTGTTGTTATATGCGAATTCAACATATGGCAGCTGTACAGCCCAATTTGTTCCAAAGTCCAGCACACAAGCCCGAAGCATATCCTCGAGAATCTGAATGACACGTTCAGATTGTCCATCTGTTTGAGGATGAAAAGCTGTACTAAAATTCAATTGAGTTCCCAAGGCCCTCTGCAATCCTCTCCAAAATTTCGACGTGAAACGTGTATCTCTATCGGAAACTATTGACATTGGCACTCCATGCAATGTCACTACCTTTTCCACGTACAATTGACATAATTTTGAGACACTATAATTAGTTCTGATTGGGATAAAGTGGGCTGTCTTAGTTAAACGATCTACAATTACCCAAACGGCGTCATGCCCTATTTGAGTCTTAGGAAATCCAGTAACAAAGTCCATTGTCACATGATCCCACTTCCATTCTGGAATAGGTAAGCTCCTCAACTCGCCTCCAGGCTTTTGATGTTCCGCTTTAACCTGTTGGCACGTCATGCACTTAGAGACAAAGGTTGCTACATCTCGTTTCATTCCTCGCCACCAGTATTGTCGTTTTAGATCCATATACATTTTTGTGCTTCCAGGATGAATAGCAAACTTTGAACGGTGAGCCTCATCTAGCACCGCATGCCTGAGATATGGATCCTCTGGAACAACTAATCTTCCTTTGTAAAGTAAAAATCCTTCTGGCTCAATCTGCCATCCATCCAGTTGTTCTCCATTTTGTATTTGTTTCCAAACCCTACGTAATCCTTCATCGTGCCATTGTCCTTGTTTTACTTTCTGAATTAACGTAGGAGTTGCTATCACATTGAATAAGAAAGCTCTCTCGTTATCTTCATAATATTGCAAGTTGAAGTCGGCGATAGTGACTCGTCTCCAATCTTCCAATGCTAAACTGGCTATACGTCCGTTGTTCTTACGACTTAGAGCATCTGCCACGGCATTTGCTTTTCCAGGATGATATTGGATACTAAAGTCATAGTCCACCATGTACTCAGTCCATCTTCGTTGCCTTAGATTGAGATCCTTTTGAGTAAACAAATATTTCAGACTTTGATGATCTGAATATAGCTCGAACTTTGCGCCATATAGATAACATCTCCAAATTTTGAGCGCGAAAACCACAGCAGCTAACTCAAGATCATGTGTGGGGTAGTTCCTCTCATGGGGTTTCAACTGGCGTGAGGCGTAGGCAACTACTCGTCCATGCTGCATTAACACACAACCCAAACCGTTTCCTGAGGCATCAGTGTATACTGTGTAAGGCTCCTCGTTGTTAGGTATGATCAGCACAGGTGCACTAGTGAGTCTTCGTTTCAGTTCCTCAAATGCTTCTTCACATTTATCATCCCACACGAACTTGACATTCTTCCTTGTGAGTTTTGTTAATGGAGAAGCAATCTTTGAAAAATTCTCTACGAAGCGTCGATAGTATCCAGCTAGTCCGAGGAAACTTCGAATCTCTGACACGTTCTTTGGTCGTTCCCAATTTAGCACTGCTTCAATTTTGGAGGGGTCCACTGAGATGCCTTCTTCAGAGACAACGTGTCCAAGGAACTTGACCTTCGTCATCCAGAAATCACATTTTTCTCTTTTTGCATAAAGACCATGTTCTCTCAACGTTTGTAGAGCGATCCTCAAATGCTCAGCATGTTCTTCTTCGTTTTTAGAATAGATCAAGATATCATCTATGAAAACAATGATAAATTGATCTAAGTACGGTCGAAAGACACGGTTCATCAAGTCCATGAAAGCCGCTGGTGCATTAGTCAACCCGAAAGGCATGACAAGAAACTCAAAATGACCGTAGCGAGTCCGAAAAGCTGTCTTTGGAATGTCCTCTTCTCTTATCTTCAGTTGGTGATATCCGGACCGTAAGTCAATCTTTGAGAAATAGCAAGATCCTCCTAACTGATCGAACAACTCATCAATTCGGGGTAGAGGGTACTTGTTCTTGATAGTCAATCGATTAAGCTGGCGATAATCGACACAGAGCCTCAACGATCCGTCATGTTTCTTCACAAAAAGTACTGGAGCTCCCCAAGGTGATGTACTTGGTCGAATAAATCCTTTTTCCAGTAATTCGTCCAACTGCTTCCTCAATTCCACTTTCTCAGCAGGTGCCATTCGATACGGGGCAATAGAAACAGGCGCTGCTCCTTGAGTTAAGTCGATGACAAACTCAATTTCTCTATCAGGCGGAAGTCCGGGCAATTCATCTGGAAAAACATCTGAAAATTCATCCACCACAGGAGTGTGAGAGGATAGGTCACTCTTCTTTAGTTCTCCATCTGAAGCAAAGATCGTCCCAAGATTGGTGAAATTCCTTCGTCCTCCAATACAAGCCTTTAGCACCGGGGCTGGCGTCACTGTTCCTGTTTTTGCCTGAAATTCGATGACTTGTCCATTCTTGGTGAATAAAGAGACACGTTTCCTATGACAATCTACTATTGCCTGGTATTTAGTTAGCCAATCCATTCCTAATATTACATCAAACTCTGTCATAGTTATTACATATAGGTCAGCCGATAGTTTATGTTCTCCTATAACAATACACACTGATTTACAAATTATGGATACTTCAGCTATCCCGCCCATTGGTGTACTAAGGGTTAATGATGAACTACATGTCTCAGTTTCTAATTGTAGTACGGAAGCAAATAACATAGATATAAATGAATGAGTGGCACCAGTGTCAAATAATACATGAGCCCAAGAATGAGACACGTGAATCATACCGTCTACAACTGAGTGATCAGCCTGTTTTCCTTGTCCAGTTGTAGCCGTAATTGCATAAGCTTGTGCTGGTGCTTTTCCTTTATCACTTTTTCCTCGGTTTCCTTGGCTACTACTAGCCTTATTATTATTTCTCCCAGAAAAATATGGCCTTTGATTCACTGAGCCTTGTGGAGTCGGTTGGAAGTTCTGATTAGCATAAAAATTGGAACCCTGTGGCCGCTGTTGATAGTTGTACTGAGGCTGGAACCCTCGAGGTTGAGTTACTGAGACTTGGGAAGCTGGAGTGTTTTGCTGAGGCGCTCCACGATTTTGACTCCCTCCCCAAACAGTGGAGCCAAAATGACTTCCTTGTGGCCTTGGTGCAAAGGATGATTGTGTAGGGCGGTTAGGGCAATTTCTCCTCAGATGTCCCACTTGTCCACAGTTATGACAAGCATACGGTTGGAAACGACCACTGCCAGAAGATCCACCACCAATAGTCACTCCACTATGCTGAATGACTTGCCCTTGTGACTTCTCTTTCTTACTTATTTTCCTTTGACGCCCACCAGAACCCTTATACTCTCCATAGGAGTTATTTAGTTCTGTCTCTGCCCGCTGTGCCGCAGCTACAAGATCAAGAAAATCTGTTGATGGAACAGCAGCTATCATTTGTCTGATTTTTGGCCTCAGGTTATTTCTAAATTTTTCGCATCTCGCCATTGGATCCGATACAGCCCCGGGATTGTAGCGAGACAATTCTATAAATCGAGCATGGTATTCAGCAACTGTTGTATCTCCCTGCACCAGGTTTTCAAATTCTCGCATCATTGCTTGCCTATGGCTCTGAGGAATATAGGTGTTGCGAAAAATGGTTTCGAACTGCTCCCATGTAAGATTCGGCACATCATAGTCGTCTTTCTGAAGATCCCACCATTCTTCGGCTTTACCCTCAAATATATATGTTGAAAAGCTAACCCAATACTCCCGTGGAATCCTCAAGGTGTCCAACTTCTTTTTGACTGCCTTTAGCCATTGTTCTGCTATGACCGGGTTAGGTTCTCCACTAAATGTGGGTGGTTTCTGCTTCATAAACTCCTTCAACAGAGTTAGATGTCGTTGTTCGGGATCACGAACCTCCACAGGTCTTTGCACATTTTGTAATGCTTGAAGAATTTGTCCTAAATTATTTACTTCTGGTGCAGCTGGCGGGGATTGTGTTGCATGTCGTAGTTGCTCATCTTCTTGAGCTTGTTCCATCGGTTCCGGTTGCTCAACTTCTTGAGCATGTTCAACCGGTTGTGACAGCTCAGACGATTGCATTTGACGTCTTGGTGGCATAGTTTCTACTGGCTGCGAAAATTTAACTAGGATCAGTACCAAATGATGATGACATTAACACCTAACTTTAAAACCATTCCCAAAGATTAATTTTTAAGGTGGTGCTATACCCCCTAGGTTAATCGAACCTAGGCTCTGATACCAAAAATTCTGTAACACCCCTATGTGGGGGTTAACAGTTTTAAATAAATAAAAATAATTTTAAATTTTATATTATTTAAATCAATTAAACAATGCCCATGGGTCTTTAAACAACAAGAAAAATAAAAATAAACGTTTTAAATACAAACCACAGTTTTTAGTGTAGCACCAAATATATATAATTACAGTCATCATCACCATAGTACAATTCCCAAATAACTTAACACAGCCATAAAAAAAAATAATACAACTCTTACATGTTGTAGATAAGTTGTAATTAAACAGGGTCTTCTAACACGAAAACAGCAGGATTGTTTTCGCTTATTCCTCTTCAAATATGTTGCACTGAGTTCCACCTGAGATATGAAGATATGATAGGGATGAGCATCGACATGCCCAGTAGGGAAATCATGACTCACCTTATGGTTTATCCATTACCACATTTAAAAACTGCATGGTTAGTAGGTTACATCATATTCCAGATTATGAGGTTTATTATGATCACATCTTATGGATACCGTAGTTAATCATTACCAAGTGTCATAATTACACATTTATACAAATATTACCAATCATCATTGTTCCTAGGTATCCATGTTAAATTGAGTATCACTCAACTCATCGAAACCCAAATGGGCGTACTTGATCACCCTATAAACATTTCAAGGGTGTTTCGGTGAGGGGACATTAAGCCCCGAGTCCTCACCAAATCAATTCCTGTACAGTGTGTTCTGGGACTTTCAACCCAAGGAAGCGTCATCACCTTCCCCCTATTTTACCTTTTTGGGTATTCATGCCCAAGGACGTAACCGCCGCCCTCTTCATGTCTCACCATTTCTCTATATTAAATCATTATTAATAGAGTCAGTTTTCCTAACCATGCTTCTCAATTTATAACATATGTCAATTCATTATGTTCCTCGCCGTACAATACAAGACGAGTCCATGTCATAGTTTCATATGTGATACTCATATAATATCAGTTCAACATAGATATATATATATTGCGGCAAAACAATCAATTTTAATTCTATAAAAACCTCACAAAAATGAGTAATAGAATCCCTACCTTTCAAGCTTATCAACAATCTTTTAATCCTGGAATCAATTAACGTTAGCTCCACACATCCTTGACCCTAAGGCATGCATAAGGACAATTAAAACTAAAGCACAACGTATAATCACATTCATAAGTGAGTTATGTGTAAACCCGTCTACTAGTGCCATTAAAGTATTTTTATGCATTAAACATGGAGAAAATGCATACTAAAAACTAAGTTTAGATTAAAGAAAACCTACCTCAAAACTTCTTTGAAAAGCACCAAAGTTTGGGTTATCAATCAAGCTTGAATTAACTTTAAAACCGCCTCGATCATGGTTGGGAATTATAATTGTCTTGGCCACAAAGAGAGCTTTGTGCTCTATGTCTTTAGTTAGAAATTTGAAGTGAGAAGGGAGAGAATGAGAACTAGAGAAGAAGGTGGTGATAGTTAAATAAAAAGATATCAAAATGCTTAAGAGGAATGAGATGTTTACGGGGAAAAGTTGTAAGAAGAAACAAAAGAGTCTTAAAGGAAAATATCATCTTGTCTCCCATGAAGACTTTTAGCAAATAATGCCAACATAATTGAGGGGATAATTGGAGTGAATTATAGAAGAAGATAAGGAAATAATTAATTAGGTGGTTGAGAAATATCTCCATGTCTTCTATGAATTGACGGAAAATAATTCAATGTCCCCTTCGGATACCTTTAGCAAAATGAGAAGAAGTCTATATAATTGAGCAATAATTTAGGGAGACAAGATTGGTAGAAGTAAGTGTTGGTAAGTTTTGAATGTTTCTTAGGAAGACTTGGTAAGAAAATACTAAAATGGTATTTTTTTTTTAAATGATCATAAACAACTTAGTAATTTTAAATAGTCACATTTTATTCATTAAATTTTACAAAATTATGCCCGTTAAAAATACGGGTGTTACAATTTTAGAGTCATCCATTGGATATAGCCATTGTATATAAATTGATCCTCTATAAATAATTCATAATTAGAGTTAGGTAAAATTCATTAACCACTCTAATTAGTTCTCTATCCTTGAACGGCATTGATTCTCTGATAAATAATAATTCATGAATTTAATCACGAATTAAGCGTTCATATTATTCAATACGCATATCAATACTGAAGAAAATTTTTTGCTTGCTTCTAACTAAAAAATGAATGGATTTCACCTTATAATATTAACATTTTCAGGTATCTTACTTTTTAGATTCTAAAATCTGTACCGAATAAATCCAAAAACATAATTCCATAAATAGGAGTTTGTTAATACCTCAAGACTAAGAGCATTTTACATATAACAATTGGTCGATATGATTAGAATTTTTATATTCTAACAGAAAATATTTTCGTTTATATCACATCATGTCTAGGTCCTATATAATCTTATTATATACAATGAACTTATTTAGTAACTCGCTACATTAAGTGTTCCGATACGATCATTCTATTCTCAACGGAAATGATTTGCACTAGTAACACTTGATTAAAGATTTCATATTTTAATTAAATAATTAATTATATATTACAGACCATTGTAATTATCATCATTAAATATTATTCTCTTGTTTATAATACTTATATATAATATTTAAAGTTTCATAGATAATTATGAAAGTTTAATAATATTCATAAAGATTTAAATACATACACATAAATACAAATGAAAATTCACTTTATTTATTTATTTATGAATATGTCATTTACAAAACCATCACTTGCTTTAAGGAAAACCCCAAGTAATGTTGGGGTTGGCCCAATCTCATAAAAATGAAAATTAGAGAAACAGTTTGTAATGAAACAAGTTTTTAAAAGAGCAAATTGTATTGTTGTATTCTGACCTATTTAATTTTTACATGATGCACCTCAAACTTTTAATGTTGACACAATGCTCCCTAAACTTTGAAATTGTTGACAATCGAGGTTGAATTGTTACTTTTAATTTTCTAAGGTCGAATTGTTGCTTTTATAATTTTCCAATAGACATGCTTTGTTACAGACTTTATCATCATCATCATCATCTTTCTATCGTTTGCTTATCCTTACCCTTTATGGTTAACCGTTCCAAATCTTTCTATATCATTAGGTTAATAAGAATGATATATACACACACATATATATATATATATATTGATATCTCGGGTATCTGAGTAATCCCTGAGGATGTTTGTACACCCTTCTATTTGAACACATCGAGACAAACTGGGAGAGGTGGCCCACAAAAGAAATCAAATGATATTAGAGAAAATTCTATGATATGCCTAACCTTTAAAAATAGTTTTTATTCATGTCATACTTGAAAAAACAGTGCCACACGACTGTTTATATTACGTGTTTAAATTATACCATATTAAAACATTTGCTACATTTATAAAAAAGTAAGTTTTAAAATGTGAGATATATGAAAATGTCCCATGATATAAAACAACAATTTAAAGTTTGGGCCCCACTAATTATATCAATCTTGTAAAAAAGTTCTAATGGTCAATAATTTAGATTATTGGCGCCAATGTATATTTTTATCACGTACAAAAAATTTTGTGCAGTTATATTATTATGTTTGAATAGACATATAATTGTAATTGTAGCTCTAGTAGAAATACTAAAATCAAATATAGGAAATAATGGCCTTATGCATTTCATGCAGTTTATGAATAGGGTGTTTAGGAAGTGTTGTTAGAATCAATAGTTGGGGCCAATTTTAGTTAAAAATACTAACATATGGGAGTTTTATGTTGTATTACTTTTTACTGTAACATATGAAAGCTTTTTACAATTTATTAGTTAGAACACTAATAGCCAAACACCCTATAAGTTAACACTAAAACTTTTTACTAGTGTCCTCTTTTTTTATCTTTTATAGTACTAGTTGTCCTTGTCATTTAAACTTGAGATCTCCCCAACAATCCCTGCCATCATTTCCAATCAAGCTAGCACCAATAATTTGACCCTAGACAACCCATTACGAAAGAATTTGACCCAAGATTTTGATTGACTAGATTCACCAATGAAAGACGGATGAAAAATACAATAAATTAAAAGATCAAGACCCAAAGAAAGAAGATCCGCTTGATGCATTAAATTGGGTGTGACTAATGCTCCTTACAAATGATCACTACAGTTGATAAATAAAATCAGTCAATCGAAACCAAACCCCCTAACACTAAGGAGACAAACGACACTACCTAAAATCAAATCTAGACGAACATTAACACACTTACCGTTGATAACGAGCGAGTATGACACAAACTAAAATCAATAGTGGAGACACCACCTCCATCATAGAATCAAAGGCCAACAAAACAATAAAGACACACTAAATCTAAACTGCAGAAATTTTACAAACATTTAAAAAAAAAATTGTGTAAAGCTCAAATGACAACGACGAAAACTTGGGTGATAGACGACCATCGTCATGAAAGAGCGAGGAAGCCGTATACACTACCGTCGAGCCGAAAGGAAGCCGCAAAAGATTCGAGCTACTGACACATGAAAATCACCCCCCCGCCACCGAACTCATCAACCAAGGAGAACGTCGCCTCCAGGAATCTGCCGCCCAATAGTAACCAAAGTTCCCAATATGTGGATAACCCCGAGCACCAACGCAACACCAACTTCTGAAGAGGAAAAAAAAAAAACCCACCCACCATCTCCAACCAAGCCACTTGGATCTTGGAGTCTCCAACACCCAAACGCGGCCAGAAGCTACAACCCAACATGGCATCGAAACCTAGAATATCAACGCTTCCCCATAGCTATCCCCATCGCGTCGCTCAGATAACCTCTTAAGGGACCGGGAGTCTGTAGACCAACCCAAGGACGACGCCAAACTCCGGCCCTTCAAAACCTCTCATCGAGACGGCACACACCTGCACCCCAAGAGAACAAGACAAAATCCTAACGGAGATGGATTTGTTTTTATTTATTTATTTCACTTCCTTCATGAAAAGTTCCGAGTTCCTTAAAAAAATTTATAAGTCAACAGCACAAAATCGAGTTATACAAGAAACAAATCTTTTATTTCAAAATGTAATTTGCCTCCATTGTAGGTTCTCTTCATTGAGATGATAAAAGAACTAAATGTCAATCTTTGCCCATCTAAATTACTTCAGATACGGCAGTCAAAAGCTACATATTTGAAAAGAAAAAGAAAAAAACAAAAATAATAAATCTAAATTAGTTACCATATCAAAATTGAGATATGAATGACCAAACTTATTTTCCGCTAAATAAAATATAAACTAAAAACAACTGTCAAAATATGTGTGTTCTAAGATACAAAATTCTTTATTTACCATAAAACATAACCCGCAAAAGATAGAAAAGCGCCTAGAAATTAATAACACAGTTGGTGGTAGCAGTCAACGCATGGAATGATTGAAATATTATAACAAATAAAAGAAAATTAAATTACGAAGAAAAAATATGCTTCATGAAAATAAATAAATAAGTCAACCCTCCAACAAGGTTCATGTGAAATAATTTTGAATTTCTGAAGTTAAATCCAGATTGACGTGTTCTATATTCACTATATCAAAAAGCAAACCTTTCATGATTGGATTAATTATTACATTAATGTTTTTTTTTTCATTTAATTTTTTACATACTATAATATGAGATAAAAACAATCAACACCAGATTTTTGGAAAAAAAAAAACACCGTATAAAAGAATCTAAATATACACACACAGATCCGTAAATTGTTAGGTAATTAAGCGGCGTATTAGACTCCAAAACAACATCTAATCATGTTTGGATAGGAAGAAAAGTTAGATCAAGCAAATAAATAATGGCAACATAATAATGACTATAATAATTATAAAAAGAAAAAAAAAAAGAAATCAATCACAAAAACGTTTCATATGCATGCCTCGTGTTGATAATCAAGAAATCCAAAATAATTTCTCGAATTCTCACTAACAAGATCTTGTTCTCAGTAAAAAAAATTATGACAAATGAATAAAAGAGATCAAAGAGAGAGAAAATTCTTTTCAATTTTTTTTGTTTTCCAATTTGGGGCAAAACGGGATCCCCAAGGGGATTAGTACACGTGTTGCAGCAAATTTCCACTAACATTACAATTGTAGAAGGCGAGCAAGCTGTGTAGGGTTGAATACGCCAGCTAAGTGGGCCCCATCCGACCCCAACAAATCAGCCACCGCCACGTATCTCTGTAGACCCTCAGGGTGCGGCTCGGCTCCATCTCTCCTTTCGGCTTCGCCTTCTTCGGGCCCCTAGCTTCGGCTCCTGAGACGAGCCAGCAGCCGAAGGCTCGGCTCGCGCCTCTTCGAACGGCTGGCCGAACAGCGTCCCCTTGGTGAGGAACTCGTGGGCCAAGTACCCAGCCAGGAGCTGGTTCGACGAAGCCGCCGCGGCTGGTTCCTTGCTTCGGCTCGGCTTGAGTCTGAGCCGGCTTCAGCTTTTTTGTCTTTGACGGTTGGACATGGACGGCAGTCAACTCCGTTGCTGTCTTCTTCCTCCTTGCGCTTGTTTGACGGCGTTAAAACCCGACGGGGCGGTAGACGCATCGTTTTGGTACTCATTGGGATTTGGGTGCATGCCACGTCAGCTAACGGAGCATTAAAATCCACCCACAAATCTAATCCGATTGAGAGAGAGAAAAAAAGATTCCTTTCTTAAGCAAAAGCCAAAAGGGACGTTTGGTAAAAATAAATTAAATCTGATAAAAAAAAAATAGAAAGAGAAAAATATTTTTTTAAAAATTCCAAAAAAAAAAAAGAAAAAGCAAGTGAGAGGAAACAAGACTTTTGAAATCTGGAGAGGTTCTCCAGAAATTTGGCACAAAAGGGGGGAAGAGAGAGAGAGATTGAGAGAGAGAAACAGATTAGGGCCTGGTACGAGTGGAAGAATGGAAAACCGTCTGGTTGGCGTTAATTTATAGAACGGGAAGAGTTGAATTGCCCCTGATGTTCAACAAAACCACAGGAATGCCACGGCCCTTAAATGACAAAATTACCCTCTCTTTTTTAATTGTGATTGGACGAAAACAAGATAACAAATGTTAGAATCGGCAAAACAAAAAGCACGGAATTTTTATTTTTTTTTTTATCTGCAGTGATCAGATCCACAAGAATCAAATACTTTGTTTGATAATGCAAATTATAATTACGATATTAACGATTTTATTTCTTTTTTAATAAACACATGATTCCATATTTAGCCGATCTGAAAATGGCATGCTTTGTATGGAATCAGACTCCAACAAATAATACTCCAATTTAATTTAAGGGATTTTATTTTTTTAACCTCTGTTGTTAATCCAAAACTTATATTTTGATTTTTAATCTTATTAAATGTACATATTCAGATTTAATTGAACATCTAAATCTATACCTTACCTCAAACTAGTTGGTTTCTAGCTTTAAAATGATTAAATTATCCTTAATTAAAATAGAGAAAAAATTAAAACTTTAAAAAATAGGAAAAAATAAAAACAAAAACACACAAAACGCCTATTTTAAAGTATTTATTGAAGTCAAAAACTTTCTTATAAAGTGTTTTAAGTTTTTAGAGCTCTCTCATTTTTTAATTTGTATAATTTTTAAGTCAAAATTAAATATTAGTCAAAAAATGTATAAGTCCATATATTAAATTTAAACTAAAAATATAAATTTCATGAAATCAAAAATTAAAAGTATATTATTTAAATAAACTTAAAATACAATGTACAAAAGCATAAATAACCTTTAATTTAATTATTAGTTTCATTTTTTGTTTATTTATATTTAGTATTTTTTCTTGTAATTTGTGAAAGAAATCTCATATCTTATCCTCATTATAAAGGAGATTAGAGTTGACTGTTGGCTTCCCACTACACTTGGCACTTAAGTACATGACACTGAGATTGCGCTCCAATTTAAACCCATTCCAATATAGCTCAACAACAATAATGAATGAAACTATTTTATCAGTAAAAAGTAAATAAACACATAACCAAAATAAATAAAAAATAAATTAGTTTTTTTATTCTTAATTTGTTCCCAACGCAAAAATAAATTGTCTATGGTGACCCTGCATGCTAAGATTTTTATTCTTTTCATCTTAAAAGTGGAATATAGAGGAATACCATCTCCTTTAAAAGAACATTACTCTTGAACTTTCCCAACCACTATAAGATTTATACCCTCGTTTTTTTATCTATCAATTTAAAAATAATAGAATTATAAGCAAAGAGACAAATTAAACTAAAGAAGTGAGTTAGATAAATAAATTTTATCCACTAATATTCTCAAAAGTCAAAGCGAAAATTGTTCCCTTAACTCGCATTTCTAGTTTTGTACCAGGTTCTGCTTTAATGAAATTAATATATAATGAAGTGAGTGCATAAGACTATATCACTATTTGACAAGTTCATTCCTAATCATAATCTCGGTTATAAATAGTATAAAGCTCTTATATACTACAGCAATAATAAAAAAGTTGCTACAGTGTAAAGCTCTCATATGTTACAACAAAAACGGTTATAACCAATGGTTCTAACCACTCTGCCAAACATAGTATATATCGTCTAAGAACTAGAGGGGTGTTTACCTAGATCTTCCAAAATTAAATTAAGATTACAAATCTTCTCAACTTTTAATTCTAGAATAACCATCATCATTTTCTCATTGACAATGTATTGTAAATCAAGAACAAGTGTTTACTTCGTTGGGAATTAGAAGCCCTAATTCTAGAGAAATGTTTACCTTGCCGCGCGAACGTATTTTGCTGTATCTTGTGCAGCTATATGGCGCCCTCACGTGACTTCCCTTGTGCTGGGCACGTAGGTCTCGACTCCAAGCTTTTTTTTTCCTTCTCTCTCTTGCTCCTTCTTAGTAAAATCTACTAAATCTTTTACATGGGATGAAAAATCTACAAAAGACATTGAATTTGGCTCTATACTTTTTATCATACCTTTCTTATAAAGGAAATTTAACTGGTCAAAGAAAACCATAATAATTTAAGCAAAATGCAAAGAAGGATTTTTTTTCTTAAGATGAGAGTATTATTTATTTATTTCAAATTGGAATCATTTGAGGACCATTTGCCTTCTTCAAAGGAAAATACTCCGGAATTTTTTGAGCCCACAACTTGGTCCATGACACATCGGGTTATGTTCAAACCCACTGCATGGGGCAAACCAGTATTTTTGGGCCTCTCAAGCCCTTTATTGGGTAGTAAAAATTATATAATATGCCTATTTTTTTAAAGAATAAATTAATATCTATCTTTATTATGTAAATATTACTTATATGTCTTTTTTTAAAAATTTTATATATTCAGAACTCTAAAATACACTCTAACTAAATATAATCATATATTTAAATTTTTATAACAAATTTCCTTATTTTTGGAATAGTTAAATTTATGAAAAAATATACACGTATATTTCTTGTTTTAACATATTCCATTAATGTATTATCATTATCACTTGAAGTCTTAAAAAAACCAAATGAATGTTATTGAGTATCATTATCATTACGTATCATTAACTTAATGATATGACAATTATATAACCCATAAGATATACAAAAAGACTTAATATACTATATCATTAATTTAATTACATATCACCAAAAAATAGAAATATCATTCATTTAAAGTCTTAAGAAATGAATGTCATTGCGTACCATTATCATTACGTATCATTAACTTAATGATATATTAATTATATAAACTGTAAGACACATAAAAAGACTTAGGGTCCATTTGTTTTGAGTATTATTTGGATTCAATATACTCAAATTTGGATTCAAGTATCAAGAATCCTTTAGATACGTGTTTGTTTCCCTGAAAATTCAAATCCTTTGAGTATCAAAAATCTAAGTTTTCAGAGTTTTCATTCACTTAAACTTTTGATACTCGGATATCTTTGCTGCAGTAAAAACTAAAATTCTCTCTCTTATATTTGAGGAAAAAAATCATAACTTCTTCATTTGATATTCAATTAAGATGATTCTTTTTTCATTGTGTTCCTAGTAAAAAGAGGAATAAATTAAGATCCATATTGCATATTTTTTAAGATCATTAACATTAAGATTTTATTAGATTTGTTAATAAATCAAAAACTATTTTCACTATCTTTCCAAACACAGATTCTAATTTTATTCCATACTCAAATTAAAACATAAATGCACATTCAAACATGAATTCGAATAACAATTCAAATCACTAACTCAAATCACACTAACTCAAATCAAATCACTAATTCGAATCCATTTACCAAACGGACCCTTAATAATATCGTGTCATTAATTCAATTACAACACTCTAATTTCAATTTGTCAGTAAAACAATATCATTAATTTAATTACAACACCCTAATTCTAATTTGTCTATAAATCCAACTCGTCGATAAAAAATTTTCATCTTTTTAAGGAATTTTAAAATTGCTATTTTAGTTACCAATTTAAATTTAAGCAACAAACATTCCAATTTTAGGGATTTTTTTAACTATAATGATATCATAATATGCTTGAAATCTTAAATACAAATATTATAATTATTCTAAAAAATAAATTAAAACTAACAATATCATTATTATGGTCATTAATATCTTTATACATATGCATTGAGACGTATAAATAATATTCATAAACTACAGACATATTTTAATTCTACAAATAAAAAAGTACCATATATCTCATTAACCCTTACTGGTATTCTCTCTCTCCCTTTTTCTCTTGGGATAATTATCTAACCCTTGTTTGAACATAGTGTAATATTTGGACCTTACCATTTGAAAACTATTGAAAAGAAAGGTCTTGATTTTAAACAAAAATCATTCTAATGCTCCAAGTAGTAGGGCATAAAATTTTCAACCTATATTTTATTCATAAACTCTAAATCAATTACGTAGGACTATAAAAGAAAATAATAACAAAAATTAAAAAAAGTCACAAAAAAGTCATGTATATAGTTTTGTTTGAACTTTTTTTTTTAATTTTCTTTCATAGTTTGACAAAATTAATTTGGGTTTTATTGATAAAAGAAAGTCAAAAATTTCATGCCTCAAAACATGAGCTCGGAGTATTATAATGATATTTTTGAAAATTACATGGTATCTATTAAATATTTCTAATACATAAGGATATCAATGTGAAATTATGATAAAATACAATGTGATATTATGATAAAATACACAATACTAAAATAATAAATAATACTTGTTTTAATCCCTTTAAGTAGTACAGGAGTGAGAAATTTTGCTCCTTAATTCACATTTTTAAACTTAAATTGAATGTCATTTTTTGAAACTTACTTTTTTTTTTTTTTATAAACGATACATATATATGTTTAGAGAAAATTACATGTTATGCTACACTTTTAAAAGTTATATTTATTTGTGCCACACTTTAAAAAGTTTATGCCACACTATCATTCATGTGACATATTAAGTTATGTTATAAATAAACATACTTAACATTTATAAAAAGTAAATATTAAAAAATGGTGTTTATAAAATTTTTTTGTTTGTTTAAGTGTGACATAACTTAAATATGTAATATAAGCAGTAATACGATACTACTTTTTCAAACATGATATCAGTAGCACAATTTTTGAAAGTACTACATAACATGCAATTTTCTCTTTAGAATTATACTCCATTTAAGTCAATATATGAGCACAAAAGTTCAGCATGTTTTTTAAAAAAGGCATGCATTTTTAACATTCCTCTGAATTTCCTTAACAGTGTACATATAAAAAGTCCAGAACCACAATAGGAAGATTTTGGGGAAAAAAAAGGAAATTTGTATCATTGAAACTTATTCATGATTATATAATATGGAAAAAAGAAAAAATGGCAATTTAAAAAGGAATAATTAGCAAAGCCCTTTGATACCTTACTACAGATATTTCCAAATGAAAAGGTAATTTTTAATCATTTGTACCATATAAACTTCTTGTCGTTATCACTCTTGTTCTTTCTTCTCAATTAGTCTCAACCGTTGACGTTGGAGATTTGTCAACAAAGCTCTCGAGGACATAAACCACGCCATAGAATTTACTCACACATGAAACACGAATTAATTACTGAAAAATAAATGAACACAATTAATTTAGAGCGGTCCAACCTCTAAAAAAAAGTAACATCTATTCTTTTTTTCATACAAGGGGAAGGGAGAGAGGGGAATACCATAATTATTAAGTCGGGTTTAACGTAACTCGAACCCTTAATCTATAATTAGGGTAAAAAGACTTATAACCAACTAGGCTACTCTCACTAGTCTATTCTAAATGCTAGAAAGAGTTTCACTAAAGAAGAATGTTTATAAACACCAATGCTCAATGTGAGACTTAAGGGCATTTTTTATTTATCCCTTTTACTAATAATTTAATAATAAGTCATGAAATCAAATAATAATCCCTCTAATTTAATAGTTGACCTTTACATAAAATAAAAAACGTAGTTTAAATAGAGATTTTCTAATTCAAATCCGCCTTGTTAGTAATGAGCTGTTTGGAAGAGCAATTTCAACTATAAGTTATAATTGTAAATAGTATAAAATTGTCACATGCTACAGTTGTCATACCTAAACTGTTGGTTTCGGTCGTTATTCCAAACGGCCTATTAGTATACAATCCACCTTGTCACATGTGTGCCTCTATGATTAGGCTCTATTTTTAGTTTGGGTTGAGCTCATTGGATTGCCCAAACATACACAATATCAACTATCAAGTAATCATGAATGAATGATTGAATTAAACATAGGGCTTGTTTACTTCGAGAATTCTTTAGATTTTTTTGACTGAAATTTGGATTTGAGTGTTAAAAATTCTTTGAATATGTGTTTGTTTTCCTCAAAATCTAAATCCTTTGAGTATCAAGAATCCAAGTTTTTAGAGTTCTAACTCCTCCCGAAACTTTTGATATTTAGATATCTTTGCTACAGTAAAAACTAAAATTCTCTCTCTCCTATATTTGAGGAAAAAAATCATAATTTCTTCATTTGTTATCTAATTAAGATGATTCTTTTTTCATTGTGTTTCTAGTGAAGGGATGAATAAATCAATATCCATATTGCAATTTTTTAGGATCATTAATATTAAGATTTTATTAGATTTGTTGATAAATCAAAAACTATTTTCACTACCTTTCCAAATATAAATTTCAATTTTATTTTATATTCAGATTAAAAAATGCACATCCAAACATTAATTCAGATAACAATTCAAATTACTAACTCAAATCCTAATTCAAACTACACTAATCACTAATTCAAATCTATTTATCAAACGGATCCTGATTCAATGACAAAAATTATTAGAAGAAAGAAATAAAGTGCCATACTATGAGATGTTTATTGAACACAAGTGTTAAAAACCACAATTATTGATTTAGCAAAGAATTTAACTTCCATTAATAATTAAAAAGTTAGGCCTTGTTTGGCATTGTTTTGATAGTTTTTAGAAATATTTTTGCATTTTTTTTGAAGTAAAAATTTCAAAAACCTCTCAGTATAATTATCAAAAAAATTTATTTTTAAAACAAAATTATTTTCACGTACCAATTTTTAACTATTTTGAAAATTTATAGACTAAAATGTCGAGGAAAAAAAAATCCAACGACAAAAGAGCCTAGTTCAAAAAATATTAGGTGCTAAAACTTGAACTAAAAATATCCTTGTACAATGCACGATTCTATAATCTATAAAAAAAAAATTGGTAAAGCCAAAGGACCCCTTAAAAGAAGAGCAAAGTTAGAGGAACAAAATGAAATTTTATACATACATATACGTATATATATATATGTATATATTATAAAAAGTGTTTCATACACGTGCGTTATTCACAGGTACCATTGAATCTTAAAACAAACAAACTGAAAAAAAAAAAAAAAAAAATCCCTCAAAGAAGAAGACAGCCAAAACAAACAGTAAGGAATTTTGTCGGTTTTTTGAAAGGTATAGTTAAAAACCGTTTAACTGCAGCAGAACACGTGGCACACAATCGGCCTCAGCCGACGTGCTAACAGTAAATAAAATCACAAGTGGGCCCCAAAAGGAAATTTCTTCTCACGAAGACACCCCTGTTTCTCTAAAAACTCTATAAACCCCCTTGAATTGGAATATCTTCTTCTTCACGATTTCATTGAAAAAGTTCGTGGGAGCCCAGTCTGTCATCCAAATCAACAGAGCAAAAGAAAGAAAGGTAAAAATAAAAAAGAAAAGGGGAAAGAAAGAAACTTGGACTGATTCAACGATTCTCCGGACGGTTTGATTGGAAAAAAAAGGGAAAAAAAAAAACAGGGAAGTAATATGGGCGTTCCTGTTAGCGCCTTGTGGGATCTTAATTTGTGCTTTTCCGCTTGGAAAAACAAAAGGTGAGTGCTTTTGATTGCTTATTTATCGATTGTTGGTTGGTCTGTCGGTTTGTTGTATATTGAATTGTCACTTGTCTTTTTTTTTTTTGGGTCAATTGTTATATTATGGGGCGGTGGGTTTGAAATTGGTTCGTGTTTGTCGAATTTCTGACGTGGGGTTTTGGAAATGTTCGTGGGTTTCTGGTTTTAACAGTGGAATTGTGATTCTGAAATTGAGTTAGGTTTTGGGCCGACAATAATTGTGACAAAGTCTAATGCTTCTCTTTGTTTTTTTGTTTTGTTTGTTTCATGTTAATTGTGGCTCCTATATGTTTTCTGGTGTTAAGATTGGATTTTCACTTGAATGAAAACTCTGATCTTAGAATTAGGCTCATTTTATTTTCACTTGCATGAAAACTTTGATCTTAGAATTAGGCTCTTTTTTCTCTTGTGTAAATCTTTGAACTTTATATCATGTGATCTTAGAATTAAAAATAGTGGACTTGTTTAGTGTGATTTCTTCAATTTCGCTTTACAAGGGGTTATAATTTATTGCTGGTGGTGGTTTTTGGTGGTTAAGATTTTGGGGCCGAGTGAGGCAACATGAGGAAAAATAGGTTGGCAAAGGGAAGAAGGAGAAGTGATATTAGTAGGAACTTTCAGAAGATAATGAAGTGTCTCTGTTCTGGAGAGCAGTTGAGAGCGGCGAATCAAATGATTCCTTCGGCTGAATCTCTTGCAATTAACGATCATGGAAGCGAGATCTTTTCTCGAGCTGCTGAGCTTGCCAAGAAACCAGACACCGGTAATATAGAAGAAGCTGAACTGTCCCTGCGTGAGAGTGGTTGCTTGAACTACGAGGTTTGTTGCTTCATTCTCCTGTACATTCCTACATGATTTATAGTTGAGAAGCTTATAGCCCCTTTGTTTCATAGGTTCGATTCACGGTTTAAACCATTTTGCCACGGTATTTTTTTTCACAAAACTTTAAATTTATGTTCAAACCTGTGAACCAAATGGTCCATTAGTGTTTTGATTTTTCTCACTATACAGTCATAGTCAAACAGTTTTTGATCCAGAATTATATTTTACAAGCCATTTCAATATTTACTCTTTTTATAGATCGAGTCGATGGAATTTCCTATTTAATTATATGAAAAATTAATGACAATAAAGAAAATGGACACACTTGGTCACTTCACATTTGTTTAGTCCTACGCTGCTTGTAGATCATGGCAGATCATGTTTGTCTTGCATAGCTTCTGCCCTTAGAGGAAGAAACATCAGGCAGTAATGTAGATTGGAGTTAGAATGTAGCTAAAAAAATTGCATGTGAGACCTATTTGCCAAAGTCCAAATGAAAGTGTTTTTCCTTAGGAATTTGTTTGTAATATCAGTCTTGTGATGGTTGACCCTGTTGTTACTATTCTGAGTCACTTGATAAGTAGTTACGTTCTATTGCATATCTTTCATAAACTTTCCAGACTTTCTTTCATAGGTACTGCTCGTTTTCCATGCAATTTTATGTGAAAAGTGATCGAGTTTCCACTCATTCTTCTTCTTGTCATTTCTTTCTCGGCTATTTTGGCAGGGACTTTTGTTTTTAAAAAAATAATTTGTCACAATTGGTTCTCATGATGTATTGCCTCTACAATTTGTAGGAAGCAAGAGCATTGTTAGGAAGATACGAATATCAGAAAGGAAACGTAGAAGCTGCATTACATGTATTTGAGGGTATAGACATATCTGCAGTGGCTCCCAAGATAAAGTCTGCCCTTGCTAGAAGAGGAGAACGCCGTAGGAGAAGCTCTCAAAATTTTGCAACCCCTCCACTGTCTACACATGCTGTCAGTTTACTTTTGGAGGCTATATTTCTCAAATCAAAATCATTGCAGGCTCTAGGGAGGTTTAAAGGTACCTTTTGTGTTTGAATTCTTGAAATTTAGGACATAATTGCACATATTCATAATCTTTCATTCCTTCCAGTTGGTCGTAAGAGATGCTACTTTATGATGCCATAAGGCTTTTGTGTCCTAATTGAACATCATGTTCTTTGACATTGCTTTTTGTTGCTAATTGATAGGATAATAACTCATACAATGCTTGTTTTTGTGAATAATTTAATCTTTTTATTAATAAATTTATTTTTCATTAGCAAGAATAGGGAACACCAAAAGATCCTACAATATGAATAAATTGTTTACAGTGGAAGAGCCATAAAGTATTTTCACGTGGGGCACTAAAAGAAAAAGTTAGAAATATGTTATGATCCCACATCGACTAAGTATGGGATTGGTTGGTGGCTTATAAACTTATGGGCTCTCTCCTCCTGGAAGCTGGTTTTTAGGGATGAGTTCTACTCATGGGTTTGTGCCATTGGTATGGGCCCAGTATGGGATGGGTTTCTATCAAAATAATTCTATTGAAATTTTACACAGCAATTAGGGTAAAAATTAAAATTATAGCTTGGATCCTCCTACTTCGGATGGGAAACGTTGATTCTAAAAAAGTATCTATCATGGGTCGGCGACAGAGATAGAATTATCTATTCGTTTTATTTTTTATTTACTTGGAATCAGATCATCCCTGTTCTAAATGGAGAAATAAAATGTGAAATAATCGTGAGCTTTACATGATAATTAAACTACCTTTGAAAGCTAATAATGTATATATCCAATTATATTCTGCAGAAGCCGCCGAATCATGCAAAGCTATTCTGGACACAGTTGAATCTTCATTGCCAGAAGGCTTGCCTGAACAATTCGGTGCTGAATGTAAATTGCAGGAGACTCTTGCCAAGGCCGTCGAGTTGCTCCCAGAATTATGGAAACTTGCAGACTGTCCAAATGAAGCAATCTTGTCATACCGACAGTCTCTACTCCATCCTTGGAACCTTGATCCCGAAACGATGGCCAGGATCCAAAAAGAGTTTGCTATTTTTCTTCTCTACAGTGGTGGCGAAGCAAGCCCCCCAAACCTTCGTTCCCAAATGGACAGTTCATTTGTACCTAGAAACAATTTAGAAGAGGCTATACTTCTGTTTATGATACTACTAAGAAAAGTTTCTCTAAAGCGAATTGAATGGGATCCGTCAATCTTGGACCACCTTTCGTTTGCCCTATCGATTTCTGGGGATACCAGAGCTTTGGCTAATCAAGTGGAAGAACTGCTTCCAGGTATTATTGATCGAAAAGAAAGGTATTACACACTGTCTCTTTGTTATTATGGAGCAGGTGAGGACATTGTTGCTTTGAATCTGTTGAAGAAGTTGTTTAGTAACGTGGAGGATTCGAACCATACTTCAGCTCTACTTATGGCCTCAAAGATATCCGGAGGAAACCCAAACCTTGCAGAGGAAGGCGTACGTTTTGCTCGCCGAGCCCTGGAAAGTTTGGATGGTAAATGTGATCAGTTGGAAAGTACTGCCAATTATCTACTAGGTGTTTCTCTTTCGGCACATTCTAAAGCAGCTGTAACTGATTCTGAGAGGGTGTTGAGACAATCTGAGGCACTTCAGGTTCTCGAAACTGCTGGGAGGATGTCAAGAATGAGCGATCCTATTGTACTTTACCATCTCAGCATAGAAAATGCCGAGCAGAGGAAATTAAACGCCGCACTTTCTTATGCAAAGAAGATGCTTAAACAGGAAGGTGGGTCCAATGTAAAGGGTTGGTTATTGTTGGCACGGGTTTTGTCAGCTCAGAAACGGTTTGCAGATGCTGAGACAGTCATAGATGCTGCTTTAGACCAGACAGGGAAATGGGATCAAGGAGAACTGTTGCGAACCAAAGCCAAACTTCACATTGCTCAGGGTCATTTGAGAAGGGCGGTTGAGACATATACTCAGATTCTTGCTCTTCTTCAAGTTCAGAACAAAAATCTTGGTGCAGGGAAGAATTCATATAAGGTTTGTCATATAATTGTCTCCATTTTTTTTTTAATAAACTTGACGGTGGGCAGATTTGAACTCTACTTTGCGTATCTGTTGAAATGATTTTAATTATGTCACCTTTGTGTTTCCTTGTAGGAAAATATTTGATACTTGTTTAACCGGTGGTGTGAGTGTGGCATGTTTTTCTGATAAAGAATGGTTTATCACTAATTCAATTTCGTTTCCCTTAATTTCAGAATGGTCAAAGATCATCTAGAAGTTTGGAATTGGAAATATGGCATGACCTGGCCTGCATGTACATAAGTCTGTCACAATGGCGCGACACTGAGATATGTCTTTCTAAATCCAAGTCCATCAGTTCTTACTCGGCCGTTAGATGGCATGTTACAGGTAAATTTAGTTTGCCATTTGATTCTTTTTAATTTGATTTATTAAATCATTTATTGCTAGAAAGATGTAACACGTTAAAAAAAATAATAATAATTGCACATTGTTTTACAGGCCTTCTATATGAGTCCAAAGGTCTCTACAAAGAAGCTCTAAAAGCTTTTCTAGGCGCTTTAGACATAGATCCCTCCCATGTTCCGAGCTTGATCTCAACAGCCGTGATTCTCAGGAAGCGGGGCAACCAATCACAAGCGGTTGTCCGAAGCTTTCTGATGGAGGCGCTACGGCTTGATAGAATGAACCATTCTGCGTGGTACAATCTCGGCTTATTCTACGGGGCTAAGGGTAGTGCCTCATCATCACTTGAAGCTGCAGAATGTTTCGAGGCTGCCATTTTTCTTGAAGAATCTGCACCCGTCGAACCCTTCAGATAACTGTCTATATAATTGAGCAAACTTTTGTGGTGTAGAGCTTTGAATTTCTCTTCTCCGATCCAAATGTGGAATATTTCTCGTGTCATGTATGTTTGGAAATCAATAAAGTTGGTTTTTCTTAGACGTCATATGATACAAAAACAGGTTTTGTAACATATTTTGATAAGAAAAAATATTTGTAAAGGTTCTATTTTCTGCTCTGAGCCATTGAAATTATTGTTCTGAAATCATTACATAACAAGAAAGCAAGAAGAAACTGAATTTGAAATAAATAATTTTGTTGTTAAAGAATAAAAAGAACAATAATTCTATGTTCACAAGATACCGGAATCAAATAGAAAAAGAAAAAAAAATATTCTAACTAGCACGGACATATCCCCTGTCAATGAAGACACAACGATGAAACATAATCTTTAATGTCGGTGAATCCGACATCGTTGCAGAAAGCTTCAGCCATGTCTCCGTTGTTGCGTGGCAGCTCGATATCTCTCAAGACAATCCCTTCGCACTCGAAGCTCTTGCTGCAATTGAACCTTATGGCGACATCAGAATCGCTTGTGCCTTTGATGTTCTGGTACAACACATCTTTCACTTGAACCGCTGAGCCCTGTTGATTACCATGAGAATCAAAACCAACCATACTGATTTATTAAATAATTAACACTAAACCAATGTCTATAAAGCTGGTAAGAGGCTGAAAGGGGTTGACTTTGAATATGAAATACTTCACCTGTTCTTTGCAAGGAGTCCTATCAAAACGAGCACAGCAGTTTTGGTCCGTTGTTATGGGATTGCGCACGTGATGCATTTCAATGTCTGTAAACTTGATGTTGCTTGCGTTTCCTGAACGTCCCTGTCATTTTACAAATCATAGATATTTTATTTTATTTAAAGTTAATAAAGACATGTTATACTGATAGGGTGTTTGACAAACTAATTTGAACTAGAAAAAATTGGTTCAAGTATTGTAACACGTGAGAGTTTTATACTGTAACTGTTTTTTTGCTTTATATTGTAGCTGTTGAAAGTGTTACAATATGGACCAATTCAAACCGGTGCACCAAACGCATAATAAGTGTGTTTTAGTAAATTTAATCAGTTCAAATTATTATTTACCTGCCAAGCCTTGATTCTAACTCCATTTGTGGTTTTATAAAATTTGGCTTTTCTTACAATCACGTCTGAAACATGGGCTTCTGAATTTCCACGTCCCAAGCTACCAATACAGTATGACAAATGAACCAACAGTCATATTTTAATGAAACAGTTCAATAAATTTAAATCAAGTACTTGGAAACTGGAACACATATATATGTAATGCAATATTACCATATTCCATGACCCGATCTACATGTTATATTTTTTGCTCTCACTTTTCGGGATCCACTCACAAAAGAAATACAGTCATCACCGACAAAGGCATACATTAAACAAGAAAAATTGCATAATATCCTAATAGAAGATTAAGATAAACCCTTAAGAATCTTGCATACACTGATGCATATGTTAGTCTCTTGACAAGTTGGAACATCTAGAACCTAAATACCAATGTTAATATTATATTTGAGACTAAAAAATTAATTTAATATGTTATTTTATATTATACTTCAATATATAGTGCTATTTGTAATGTTATATCTACTTTTTCTCATGATTATTAAGCTTTAAAACTTATAAAATTAAACTTTTTTAGTCTAAAAGAATTTGAACGTCACCATATTATTATGATTAAATGAAGAGGTCAATATGCCAACCAATAGAAATAAAATGCTAAAATTTTAAGTATGTTATATTTGGCGTCAAATTTAAGCCCAAAAATAACATTGCATTAGAAAGCAGATTCCTTCTCAAATAATAAAACTTGACAATGGCACTCCAATTCAGCATTATAAGTTTGTTATAAAAGTTGATATATGTACCTGTTCCTATAGCACAATTGGAGATCTCAATGTCTTTTGTGTGTGTGTGACATGAATTCCATCAGTGTTGGGACTATTTCCAGGCGCAGTTATGTTGACATCAGAATGCCTCATCCTTAGATGAACATGCCTTCTCCCAAGCCTTATTAAACGCCTGCAAAGTAAAGATAAAGTTTAAGCATATATAGACCAACCATACATTAATTTTAAAATACTCTTTTTTGCTAAACCAAATGACAACAAACATTTAAAAAAATGCAAAAGAAGAAAAAGTCTATTAGTTTTGCTTACGTCTGTGTCATCCTTGCCATTCCCTTGAGCTTCAAAGTCATTAACACTAGACACTGGTTGTTGAACCGCACATGTACTGGCGGTGGCGGCGGTGGTGGCGGTTGAACAGGAGGCGGAGTGTCGTTTCTGCTTCCTTGGTGGGCACTGGGGCATTGTGGGGCAACGACACCAATATCGGTCAATTCAACGCTCTCACACGGAGCTTCAACCTTGTCGTTACCATGATGTTGTCGTATGTCAACGTCTTCCAAAACAACGTCTTCACATTTAAAAGTCTTGGCACCAGTGCCCGTGATACTTCGGTACAATGTGTCTCTCACCTCGGCCGCAGAGCTCTGTTGATAAAACGTACATACATACATATATATATATATATATACACACATATAAATGTGGTGGTGGAGTCATAAATTTTTTTTTTTTTTTTATATTGCAACGGAGATAGAATTATAAATTTCGAACAATAAAATGACAGCAAGATTATAATTTTTCTTATAAAATGACGATACAAGTTAAACATCATACAAAATTATATGAAAATTTTAAAAGTTAAAATATAAGTAAGGCCACGTGTCCCACTCACATGAATGCATATCCCTTACTTTATAGATTTTATAGATATGTATATAAATTGTGAAGCTTGACAAAAATTTGTACCTCTTCTTGGCATGGGTTTTTTCTGAGCGCAATAATTTTGGTCTATGATGATGGGGTTCTGCACGTTATTCATTTCAATATTAAGGAATTTGATATTATTTGCACTTCCTGAACCTCCCTGCATTTGGACGTCACGTCACACACTTGAAGTTAGACACATTGTTCTATTAGGAATTTATTATAACATTTATTTGCTGTAAAATAATAATTTTACCTGCCAAGTCTTGATTCTAGCTCCATTTGTAGTTTCAAAATGCTTGACTCTTTCCACAATTACATCTGATACATGGGCTTCCGAGTTTCTAGATCCGAAACTACCAACACTGAATAAAAATAATGAAACATATTATTCAAAATATTAAGTACAAAAAGTTGGTAAAATCAAGGGGAAAAAGTGGAGTAAAACTGATATATAATAAGTTACCTAGTTCTATGACCCGGTCCACATGTTATGTCTGTTGTTCTGCTTTTTGAGACCCACTTATAATAGAAATACAATCATCTCCTAAAATAGTTAAAAAAAAATTCATTAAGATTATGAATCTTTAAACGGCTAGCCTTTTGGCAAAGTAAGAGGGTAGTCTAGTCTCATATCAGTTTGAAAGCAAGAAGGAGAAGTCTAAAGCCTAACAAGGCCAGAGCCTTTATTTCAAATTGCCTGGTCAAAACACTACAACATTGGTTTCTAAGAAGGCTAGGTTTTAAGCGGGGATCTCTGTGACCTTCAGAAAACTTGGGCAAGTAGTCTTCACGAATTACAACAAGTGTGGATCAGATTCGTTAAAATTTTCAAAATCTACCAAGTATGATGCAGAGAAATTGTACAGAAGGATCAATTTTGGTTTGTGACAAGTGTAAGCTAAGGATGTGCTAAATTCTGGACACGTAAAGATAAATAATCAATAACATGAAGAAAAAAGTTTTGAAACAGAAGCTAACAGTGCCTCCCTCCTCATGGGAGGCGATGATATCATTTAAGAAGAGATATGCACGTCCCAAAGGTATTTCATGGCTGATGAACTTCTGGGAAACTCAAACGTACGTAAATTGCATCATGATTTAGGACTTGCAAGAGATCTGTTGACTTTGCATGAATGTTCCCATTACCATCGAGGGTCCCACCGCCGTCGACGGTGAGATTTTGGACGTTGTCGAATAGAAAGCCAGCGTCTTCCAAATTCATTAATGTAGTCTGAGCGCTTATCGGAAGCTTCTATGGTTCCTTGAATCTGAATGGTTGCATGGCCCTTCGAATTTGATTGGTTTAACCAAATACTTCTTTTGGGGCACCACAAGAACTGTCCTTCCGTTTGATGAACAAGCTTTCTCCCATGCATTCACGAACGCTTCACCGCAAACCAAAGAATCAATTCCAACACCAAACAAAAATGTAAACGTAAGTACATATCATGTAAATGTGATGTATAAGCTACAAAGATATATATATATATATATATATATGTACACATATAAACCTATGAATATGAATCTTTACTTTTTTACCCTAAACCTTCAGATAAATGTAAATAAAACCATATACCTTGATAGATCATGCGCACAAATCTTAAAACCTATGAATAAAAATAGACCCTATCCCATTTTCCTTTACCTATGATTGCTAATTCAATTAATGTTTAACATCTTTTCCTATCACCTCTTATGTCCCTACATCTTATTTCTTCTCATGTCTTACAATAATATCATGTCATATTAATTAGAATATCGACATTTCAATTGATGCGACATGATATTTTAATCAAATTTTATATTTACATAAAAGAGTCAAAGAAACAAGAAAATAGAGGCAACAACTTTGGACTCAACAAAGTGACTAAACAGGTCAACAATTCTGGTCGGATAAGAAGCCAAGCGGAGTTACATAACATGAGATCAAATAAAATGTATTTATATATTGTCTGTGTGTATATATATCACATACTTTAATTTACATAAACAGCAAAATTATTAGAAATTATATCATCATTATCTTTTTTTCCCCATGAAATTATGAATATCTTCCTTTTCTTTTTCTTTTCTTTTTGTCCAAAATGTCTTCTACTTTTGAATCCGTTACCAAAAAAAAAAAAAGTTGATCATGTGTCAAAATACCCTGCATATACGAATTGTGTCGAAATGCTCATTTATATATATACCTATGGACGTGATCATGTGTCAAAATGCACTCTCGTAAGTGTAAAACATGCATACATACATACATACATACATACATATTTATATTCCTTCACAAAATACATCACTACAAGAATGCTACCTTTACCTACCAAAACTTTTGCTACTAAAAAATTTTGATAGCGAAAAATATGCTTTTTGCTATCAAATTTTGATAGCCAAAAGTCATAGAACAAAATAGAATGTCTGTTATCAAATTTTCTATTTTATAGGAAAAAATATAGTGCTAAGCCAATTTGGGTTTAGTATTAAGGACATTTTGCTACCAATATAAAATTGGTAGTGTAAAGTATGTTTTCACTACCAAAAATTTGGTCTCAAAAGCATGCCTTTTGCTACCAAAATACATTTAGTAGCCGAAAATATGGTACAAAGCCAAATTGGTTTGGCGCCAAAGACTTTTGCTACCAATACAAATTTGATAATAAAACGAGTGCTTCGCTATCAAATATTTGGTCTCAAAAACATGTCTTTTGCTAATAAAATAGATTTGGGAGCCAAAAAAAAGCTCAAAGTTAAATTGGTTTGATGCCATAGACTTTTTGCTACCATTAAGAATTTGGTAGCAAAAAGTGTGTTTTCGCTACTAAATATTTGGTCTTAAAAACATACATTTTCTTATCAAAATACGTTTAGAAGTAGAAAATATAGCGCCATGCCAAAATCATTTACCGCCAAGGACTTTTAGCCACCAAGATAAATTTGGTAGCAAAATGTATGTTTTGGCTATCAAATATTTAGTCTCAAAAGCATGCCTTTTGCTACCAAAATACGTTCGGTAGTAAAAAATATAGCGCAAAGTAAAATGGTTTGGTGCCAAAGACTTTTTCCTACCAATATAAATTTAATAGCAAAAAATGTGTTTTGCTACCAAATATTTGGTCTTAAAAAATTGCCTTTTGCTACTAAAATGCATTTGGTAGCCAAAAATATAGCACCAAGTCAAAATGGTTAAGTGTTTAGGACATTTTGCTACCAATTCAAATTTGGTAGCAAAAAGCATGTTTTTGCCTTTTGCTACCAAAATTCATTTGGTAGCCGAAAATATTGCTCCAAGACCTTTTGGCTAAAAAAAAAAAAAAAGTGATAGAAAAATATAATTTTGCACTACTAAATTTTGGGTCTCAAAGACCCATTTTAAGCGACCAAAATTATTTGGCAGCATAAGTGTGGTGCCAAACTAAAATAATTCGGTGTCAAGAAGATTTCACTACCAAATTTAATTTTAGTAGCCAAAAAAAATGTTCTACTACCAAAACTTTGCTCTCAAAAAACACACAGTCTAAGGCCAAGATTATTGGGTAGCAAAAGCTCACAATTACGCCACCAAATTTGTGGTAGTAAAAATCTTCTTTCAAGTGTACTTTTTTTAAAATGTTTTTAGTTCTTATTGAAACATATTTTAATTAAGAAAGAATATAATAATATCTTAGAAAAAGGATTTGCATCATTGTATAAGAAAATAGTGTAATTTGCTTTTTGTTACCAAATGAGCATCTGGTGGCAAATTTATGAATTTGGCTACCAAATTTTGGTAGCTAAATTAGTTATTTCGCTACCAAAATACAGTTTTAGTAGCCAAAAGTCTCATTTGCTACCAGAACTGTATTTTGGTAGTGAAATGACTAATTTTACTATCAAATAATCATTTGATGCATAACAAAATGTCTATAGGTTGTACTTTTTGAATTTTTGCTTGTCTTTTTCTTACTGTCTATTTTCATGACTAAGTGAAGACAACTCATTTATTTTTATGGAGATAGAACTTTTACTTCCTATTAGTTTATATCTTATTAGATATACACTTACTTATCGTTTACGAAGCATGTGCCTTACTAAATAGTGGATATATATACATGTGTATGATGTATAATATATGCTGTAATATTTTAACTACAATAGTAATTTAATTTTTGAATATATAATTATAAAGTAAATAGATGTTTTTCAAAACATATTTTAGAAAAAAAAAAAAGAAAATTGGATGATGTCTATATATTTTTTTAAAAGAAAATTGTATGATTGCATAAAAAATAGTGTTGTCAGCTTTTTGTTACCAAATAAGATAATTTGGTAGAAATTTACAAATTTAGCTACCAAATTTTGGTAGCTAAATTCGTCATTTCCCTACCAAAATACAATTTTAGTAGCCAAAAGTCTTGTTTCGCTGTCAAATAATCATTTGGTAGCAAAACATCTTTGAGTTTTTTTTTTTGAATTTTTCCTTTTTTTTTAATTGTTCATTTTCATGACTTAGTGAAAACACCCATGTATTTTTATGGAAATAGATGTTTCACATCCTATTTATTTACATTTTATTAGAAATACACTTATTTATAATCTACAAAGCGTGTTCCTTACTAATTAGTGCATTAATATACATGTTCACGATGTATGTATATACTATGCTATTGTTACTACAATATTAATTTAATTCTTAATTACATAATTATAAATTTTGTAGATATTTTTTAAAACATATTTTAGAAAAAAAAAGAAAGAAAGTTAGGTGATATCTATATATTTTTTAAAATAAAATTACATAATAAGATAAAAAATAGTCTAGTTAGCTTTTTGCTATCAAATGAGGATTTGGTAGCAAAATTTCGAATTCGGCTATTAAAATTTAATAGCTAAATCATTCTTTCGCTACCAAATGATCATTTGGTAACTTTTTAAATAATTGATCGAAATAAAAATAAAATTTATTGTTCGTTTATAATACATCATATTGGAGGGATATGGTGTACGATTTCTATCTATATTTTGACTTTACTTTTTATGGTTTTAAATATATCCTGTTTTATCTTCAATATATATATATATATATATATATATATATATATATATATATATATATATCCTATTTTGTCTTTGTATTCACAATAGGGTGCCGTGCCTTAATAAAATCTAGGAGGTGCAAATAAAACTTCCCATATCGATATCCCTTTTTATTTTTTATTTTTTTTAATCGATATCCTAATATATCCTAATATTTACTAATATTAGAAAACGTATTTTAGGCCATGCAAGTTTTAGGGCACGACCTCGACTCATCTTCTCCGTGATCAGTTTGATATGCGCGGCCCCATTCTCGCCGTGAACTGCCTCAGTCGATCCCACGCCCCACCCTCGCCGTGAACCACCGAATATCCAACGTCGTTCTACGCCCGCCTGCTGCACTCGATCCCACAAGTTGCTTCGTTTCCGTCTTCCACAGCCCGTCGAGTCCTCTCCGTCTTCCTCAGCCCCTCAAGCCGTTTCCAGCCCGTCTGTCATTCCCAAGCCGTCCGGCATTTTCGGCCCCCGTCACCGCCTTCCGCAGCTCGCGTGGCCGCCTTCACAGCGTATCCGTCTTTCCCAGGCATGTTAATGTAATTTGTCTTGGTTTGTGTTTGTTGTTTGCTGTTCTTTTTTTTCATTTTGCAATAATAATTGGAGCAACTTAGACTTTGCTATAAGAGAACTATATAACGAGTTCAGGTGCTTGGAAGAAATGTTGGTTACTGTCGCAATGCTTTCAGTGGAATCTATATTTTATGCTTCTCGTGAGAAGTTAGAATTGGTGTCTGCACATATAATGTAATTTTTATATGCTTTTGTTAGTTATCGAGTTTTTTACTGCCGAGAAAACAATTCGTTATTCAGATGACTGACTTTCTAGTATATATGATTTGATAGGTAAAAGCACAAAAATCTACTTTAAAGTAACATGTAGCGTGTACCGAAAATTGTATGTGTTTGTGTGTGTGTTTGCCTGTTGTTGGTTGGTGGTTGCTTTTTTAGTGTTGCTTATCCTTGAAGTTTCAGCAAGTTTTCCTTTTTATTTTAATAAAAATTTTCATCTCATCAAGAGTTGTCCTTTCATTTTAAACGAGAATATGCAAACTTAAACTAAACAACTATTATTCAGGAAAAAAAACTACTAATAAAAAAATATAAATCTACTCGGAAAAAGGAATTAAAAAGAAAATAATGGATCTAATAATTTGGGATAGAAGTACAAATACAGTTAAAACCCCATTTGGACTCCTTAAAGAAATAGATAGTTTGTTTTATTCTAGGATCATAGTTATTTGTTTTGACAAAATGTTTGTCGATTTGATATAGAAGAGATTATTAAGGAGAGAAGGTAGCATAAGTGAATTAAATTTCTTTTACGGTTAACATGGACAAGATTTGGATGTATCTTAAAAACCGTCTTTGGGATGGGTATAAAACTGGAGTGAAGAAATTTATTGAATGAGCACAGAATAACCTAAATGAAAAGAGGAAGTGTCGTTATCCTTGCATGAAAGGCTTGAATATTTATCTTGAACCTTTAGAGACGGTTGAACGACATATTTATATCAATGGATTTTGCATGAATTATGTAGATTGGGTATTTCATGGCGAAAAGTTTGGTAGTACTAGTGAGAATGTGCAAGAACAGAATGTTGGAGAAGAACATAAGATTGATGTTGAGATGATGAATCTATTAGATGCTGCAATTCTAGAGAATATAACAGAAAGGAATGATGACAATTTCAGAGACTATACTGATCTTTTACAATTGTTTGCCGAAGCTCAACAACAACTTTACTCTGGGTGCACAGAGTTCTCTGTATTAAATTTCATTGTTAATTTGCTTCATTTAAAAATGTTGAATAGATGGAGTAACAAGTCTGTTTTTCACCGGGCACTACCTAAAGGTTCGAGATTTCCTAAATCTTATTATGAGTGTATGAATGTTGCAAGGCCTTGGCTTGGGGTACGATACCTTCAACGTGCGCAAGAATGATTGCATTTTATATTATAAAGAAAACAAGGATTTAAAAAAATGGCCAGTAGTCGTGATGGATACAAAAAAGTGGTTCAAGGGAAAAAAAAATATTCCATATAAGAAAATGCATTACTTTCCACTCACTCGTAAATGCCATGATTATTTACGTCCCGACACACTGCGCTCGACATGAGGTGGCACCAAGAACAACATGTTGAAACAGAAGGGGTCCTTCGACACTCCGCTGATGGAGAGGCATGGAAAGACTTTGACAAACAGTTTCCAGATTTTGCTGCTGAACCATGAAATGTCCAAATGGGTCTGGTGACAGATGGTTTCAATCTATTTGGAGATATGTCAAATGCATATAGCTTATGGCCGGTATTTCTGGTGGCATATAATATGCCCTCATGGAGATGCATGAAGTAAGATTTCATGGTGATGTCTGTGTTAATTCCTGGACGATGTGCTCCGGGGAGAGACATAGACGTTTATTTAAGACCCTTACAGCCTGTTTGGCAAATGATGATTCTAACAATTATCTCAGTTATAAATAGTATAAAGTTCTCATATGCTACAGTAAAAAGGAAAAAAGTTGCTACATTATAAAGCTTTTACATGCTACATTAAAAACTATTTTAACATATGGTTTTAACCTACTATACCAAATACCCTATTAATCCACAAACTTAAGGATTTATGGATTACCGGCATGATAATATACGACGAAGTTGACAAAATCCATTTCACTTTATGTCTGCAGTATTATGGACAACCAACGATTTCCTAACATATGGTACTTTGTTTGATACTCCACCTAAAGTTACAAGGCATGTCCAGAGTTTACATTTGAAACGGCTTCGTTCCAAGTACTGAGTAAGACATCTTATATGGGTCTTTTTATAATAGTATATAGAAAAGATGGGGTCAATAGTAAAAGATTTTAAAAGTGATGTCCTAACCCAATTTGTGGGACATTTTAATATTTAGAGGCTTTAGTTTCTATTGGAGGCAGTGGGGTCTGCCTCTTTTGATAGAGTTGCATTACCTTTCTTCATAGGAATCGCCGCCCATTCTTCATTAATTCTTAATTATAATTTCTTATTTTCCTTTTTGTTGATAAATTACATCAAAACTCATTTGAGAAAAACTTATTTACTGATTATTTTTAAGCATTCGATTGTCATGTGCAAGCATTTGAAACCAAATTAAAACTTAAAATACTATAATATGTGAAAATTTTATATTATAGTTGAAATTTTTAGTATTAAAACTTTAGTTTCTGGACACTTTATATTTTTTTTCGTCATTATTTTTTCTCTAAATCTTCATCGGTGATCGGCCCATCTACCTAACTCTATTTCTTTCAATTAGCAGCCGGAATGACAGTTGGAGCCCTGGACCAATGGTTGATTAGCACTATAACGCAAACTTGCAGATCGCTTTTGCTTTATTTATTTATTAAATAATTTATTATTTCGTTTCTCCTTCTTTAATGCCACTTTTTCTTGGATTTTTTCGTTTTGGGGGACCCGTGAAACATAAAAGGATTAGCACAGTCTATCATCTAACCAAAATTTGCGCCTCCTTTTATTTTTGTTTCCTATTTAGAGGTCAATTTTAGTCTGATTTCTTCTTTAAGGTCAAATTTTACTATAAATATATTATTATTGTTGCAATAATTCTCGCTTTTTTTGATAGGCAGTTGCAATAATTCACTCTAGATAATATTACAGGCACCCATTAGTTTAACAAATAGTAAACAACACGACAATTGATTTTAATAAAATATAACTAATAAATATCATATATTCACAAAACATTTGACTTTGAATTACCCCATTTCTCTTCTATCTCTGCTCTTTTAAAGTCTCATTTGTGCCACGTGTCTTGGTTAGAAGATGCGTTGGCCCTACAAAATACGCTAGGTTTTTAATTATAATAGCTTTTAACAAAACTTGTAGTCGCAACAAAATTTTTTGAAGTGTGACAGTGCTTTTTATTTTCACTGGTGCCCGACCTTTCCCTCTTGTTTCACGAGTTGATGATTGTCTTTATGCTAGAAGCCTTGTTGTTCTTGTTTGGGTTTTTTTTTTTTTTTTGAGTGGTTAGGGTTGATAATAATGATGATTTTTACCCGACTTAATTGTGCATTTATTATGTTCGGTTATTGTTTTTGATCGCATGGGTTTGTTTCTTAGCTTTTTTTCTTTGTGTGGCTTTAATATCATAGGATTCTCGAGATCGACTAATTAGATATTTCCATTAATTGTAGAGAATTTGTTAAAAACTCATATGTTTGCTTGATATTTCATGCACCCCTTTGCATGTCTATTTGTGGAGCCTTGTACTGTAACGCCTCGAAATTTATTTAATGTTAATGTAATATAAATGATGAATTAGTGTGCCATAATTAACGTTTTAACATTTATTTGATTACTTGGTTGGATTTTTAGTTTTTGGTTGTTTTGTTAAATTGATGCATTTAAATGATTTCTTATTATTTTAAAATGATGTTTTGAGTTTTAAAACACAACAATTTGTAAAATGTTAAAAATACTCTGTTTTGCAAAACCGCGGGCGACACATGGTTTTCGTACAGTAAAACCGTCCACCAATTTTCTCTATTTATTTCCTTCCTCTCTCTCTCCTCACTCTCACGCATCTCTGTCTCTCTTCCTCTTGATCTCTCTCTCGGCACTCTCTCTCTCTATATCTCTCTCAAATTTTTAAACCCAATTTCGAATCCAAGCTTAGGGATAGCAAGGAGGTGGCTCGAGGGACGTGATTTAGCAACCGAGAACGCAGATTGAAGCTTTGATTCGAGATTAGTTTTGAAATTTCTAAACTTTTTCCTGAAATTTTCAATTTTGTGCATTTTTGAAATCTAGGTTTGTTTAAGCTTAGAAAACCGTGGATTTGAGTTAAATGAACTTAGAACAACTAGAATCTAAGCTTAAATTAAAGAAAAACGAATCTAATTCAAGATTTTTCATTTTTCTCCTCATTTTCTCATTTTTCGGATTTTTGAGGATTTCGAGTTTAAATCTTGTTTAAATGAGTCCAAACATGTTCTAGTATGTTTTTCTATCATCTATGAATGTTTTCTATGCCTGAGATTTGAGAAAAACAGGTTAGAATCAAGATTTGAATTTTGGGGATCGAGAAACCCGTGGCTGGGATTTCTGGATTTTCCCAGTTCGGTAGGCCGGAGTGATGATCGGCAGGCCGGTGTTCTTCCTGACCGACAGGCCGAACCTGGGGAAGTGTTCGGCCGACCTGAACTTTGCTTCCGGCAGGCCGAACTGTGCAGTTCGGCCGGCCGAAGCAGGAGTCCGGCAGGCCGACCGAGGCATGGAAAATTTTGTGATTTTTCACCCGTTTTCACTGTTTTGAACCCTGATTTAAATCCCAACCTTATAGAATGATTTTAAAGGTACAAATGGCACACTAGGACATCATGAAATGGTTTAGTAACATAGAATGTCTCGAACTAGATATTGATCGACTTAGTTTGTATCTAGGATCGTTCGTGGTTCCGTGGAGCTAACGTATAGCGGACCGGGATTATTGTAATGATCGAGAAAACGTCATCAATAAAACCTAATATTTAATTAGGTTTAATTAATGAATTTATTCTTAAAAATGTGAAATTTTGTAAAAATTGTAATTTGTGTGAAAATTACAATAAAATATGAATGAGCGGAATTGATTGCAAATTTTATGGCATATGTAATGCAATGGTGGATATTATAAAATACAAATTTTATGAGTTTGATGACTTAGAGATTTGTGTATAATATCCATAAAATGAATTTCATGTCACAATTAATTGTGAAATTGTGATATTGTGATATAAACGAATGAATGATTATAATGTAAATAGGACATAGAGGTTGTCCTAACCCTAATCGGGGGTAGAAATGAGGCCAGAGCAGTATAAGAATACTGCTAAATTAAAACGCAGATACGAAAAATGTTATGATTAGCCTCAAAAAGTAAACGAAAAGTAAGTTAAATATTTTTATACAGTCTAAGGATAGAAAGTACACTGAATTGACCACAGCAGTATAGGAAAAATACTGTGTGGTGAAAAATTACACAGTATAAATTTTTAACTCCACAAAGTGGACATTTGCTTGAATTCTATTGGGCCAACAAGCCATGCAATGTGGCCCAATAAGATGAGGACACCTAGTGGTATACTCATGGGTTACCATGAGTCACCAAATGTGATAAGGATGCATTTAAGGCAAAGTTATCACAAAAATTCACTTCCTTTCTTTCCTTCCAAGATTCGGCAGCCATGTCCAGGTCTCTAAAAAAATTTCTCAGCCCCCAAAATTTGCAAAAATAACCCCAAACAAGTTTTACAAGCAAGAACAAGGATTTCCCACAAGTTTTAAGGTAAAATCCTAAACTTTTTCATGAGTTTTCAAGGGATTTTTCATGGGTAAAGGGCAAAGATTAATCCATGCTATTTTTGCATGAAAAGGAAGTCCAAGAAGAAGTTCAAGAAGCCTTTGAAGGCTAGAAATCCAAAAAGTGTTATTTGGGTAAGTTTTAAAGTTTAAAGTTTTGAATTTTGTTTTGATTTTATTCTTTCAAACCCATGAGGGGTTTTGAACATGTGTTTGCTGGAATTTTATGTATATGTGATGATTGGCAAGTTTGAGTTGCGAAACTTTGGTTTATAGTGCAAATTTGTAGTTTTTGCAAAAAGTATTATTTTTGTAATTTTGATGTTTGACTTTGTAAAAGTGATGTTTGAGCATGAGAATGTGTTAATTAAGGCATGGAATGGTTTCTGCAGGGGTAGAATTGCAAGTTTGAAATGGATTTTTGTAAAAATGCCAAAGGGACTAAATTGAAAGAAAAAGTTCATTCTCGACAGATTTGAAAAATAGTCAAAAACTGCCCCTGTACAGTAAGATTTTGGGAAAAGTTAAAACATAAAAGTTGTAGATCTCGAATGAAACTGTTAGGGTAGGTAGACGGTTTGTCTAAAAACTCAATCGTTTGTGATTTTTTGATTTTTCAAGAATATATTAAAAGTGAAAAAAGTGTTAAATGGAAAAAATGTTATTTTTGCAAATGATTTAAGGTATGGTTACCTTAAGTAAAAATGATCCTTGAGAAAAATAGGAAATTTGATGCAAAGAAGTAAATTTTAGTCCCAGGGGTAAAATCGTCAAAATTTTCAGTTCAGGGACTAAACCGTAAAGTTTTATGAAAATGGGGCATAATTGAGAAATAAAGAGATTTGACCTACTAGGGTGTTATTTTGAAATTAGTATATGGTTATTTTCGTAAGAATAACGAAATCGAGTTCGGGTAGGTTAGTGGACCCACGGAGGGCAAAATCGTCATTTTTGTCCAAATAACCCGAACCGTTTTAAAATGTTTCCAATGGAATAAGAAAATGACTAGAAAGGTTCCCGCCCTTCGTTAGAAACGATAGGGTAAAGTTAGATAGAAATAAGAAAAAAAAACCAGTGGTTTTTAGAGTTGTACATAGTAATGCAACTCAATTTATTAACTAATGGATGTTTCGTATCGAAACATAGTGAAATTTGGCTAATAGCTTTGTAATTGGCCAACAGGATCCTAGGAGTCTAGGAGAAGGGAAATCGAGGTTAAGTTGCCCGACATTCGCATCAAGTAAGTTCCCTTCCCACCTACAGTATGAAATGTAGGTTTAGAAAGAAATGCATGTATATGTATACATGTGCGTATAATTAAGTGTAAACTTGTATGTTTATCATGATATGAATACCTAGGGGTATAGTCATGTATGAATAAGTGTGAGCATATTAATGTGTACCAGTGTGTACAAGCTGTTATGTACTTGTATGTACAATAATGAAAATAAGCATGTGTACCATGATTTTATACCTGTGTGTATAATATATTGTGTACCTGTGTGTACAATAATGAAAATGAGCATGTGTATCATGATTTCGTACCTATGTGTACAATGATAAATACTTAAGTATGTATAAAATAGGTGTCTGTGTGTACATTTTATGTTAAGTACGTGTGAGTATATTATGCTATATACCTGTGCATATATTAATGTGTACTAGTGTATATAAAAAGTAAGTACCTGTGTGTACTATGCTATGCAAGAGAATTTATGTTTCATGGATAATATGTGATTATCACTTCATGCATGGTATGTCAACCATAATAAATGGACTGGTAAATGTATCACCAGAAATTAAGAAAAGTGTCGTACCGGCTCCTAACTCAAGGGGAGTTTAAAGGATATGTTACGGTCACGGTGTTACGTAGACCTAAATGAAATTGTGCAATGGTACGAACACTTGGGCCCTAGTAAAGATAAGAAATGATAAGAATAAAGAAAGTTTATAAGAAAGCATAATTGATTCATGCATTCATGTGAATATCCATGTGGGATTTATGGGACTTACTGGGCGTTAGCTCATTAAGTTTTTCATGCTGTAGGTATTCCGACGAAAAGGTCAGAATGAGTCGTAATGATGAGCTGGCAGACGGATGAGGTGTGCATATTGGGTATGGAGTCCGCTGCTGTAATGTTTTCCGCCACGCATGTTTAAAGTTATTTTGATGTGAAATGATTAAAAGAAAGATGTTATGAAAGTAAAAGTATTAATTATGTAAATACAAGTATGTGAAAGTATTTTGGGAGTTATCAAAGTTAATGTAAGTAAATATTTATTTCCGTTTTAAAAAAAAAAATTCCTAAATTTTTGCCATAAAGTAAGTAAGAAAGAGTTTTATCACAGCCCGAAAAGGCAGGGTTGTGACAATTATGGTGTGGGGCACCGGTACGAGTATTGAGGTAGGACTTCTATCCTATTTCCTTGGTAGCCTGGTTTTGAAATGATTTGGCTTTGAAAAGGATTTCTATCAAAATGTTTTCAACGGTTGTTTGAAAATGGTTTTATCGGTTATATTTTAATATACCGTGATTATGAAATGAACTTCATAATGAACGTAATTGACAACACTCGGTAATTGGGTTTTGAATGATAATGATAACAAACACAAAGGCATGATGCCATATCAGAGATCGGGTCGTGTAGCGATCGACCTTGGGGGCAGGTCCCGAAACCCAACTGGGTCACTATGGTGGTGATGTCTTGGTTTGCCTAGGTAAAAGAAAAATGGTGTTTTCGATTGTACGAGTAGACTGTTATGTGTCAGAACAGCTCTACTCAAATTTTGTATTTATTTATTTAAGTTTTCTTTTGAGTACTCCTAACAATGAACTGTTTCTTTAAATTCAATTATTTATAAAACATAATCCTACTGAGCCTTTCGCTCACGTTTTATTTTTTAAATTTTTCCCCCTTCTAGGTGGTTTCCCATTTAGGTTTGGAGAGGATTCTTCGGACCGAACTCAGGAGCATTAGGAGGATTGATTATATTTTGTATTATTTAAGTCAAGACATGTAAGATTTAACTTTATCCGTATCTGGACTGTGATTGTATTTATGATATTATCAGAACCATGTGTGTGCATAAGTTGTGAGTTGTGGAACCCATACTCGTAGTTCTTTATTAATTTTTATTGTTCGCTTAATATTTATAAACTTTTTGTAAACTGTGGTGGAAATCTCTTTATTTTTCACTTAATTTGATCCTTAAACCATTGGTTTTAATTAAATTCTCTTTTAATTAATCTAAATATTCTGCCACGTCACCTCCCGTACTCCGGGGCGTGACATGTACATACTCTTTTCTCTTCCGCGTTTCATTTAAGTTTATAAGTAGAATAGTCTGATTTTATAGGTTTGAACGAAAATTTAAATTTTTATGAGAGAAAATACTGTAAAAAAAAAAAAGTTTAAACCTTCAAACTAAATGAGCTAAGTTATTGGTCAGTGTTGCGTTTCTTATAGTAAGAGGCAATTTAGATATGGATTGGTGTCTATACTGCCATTTCATGTTATGAAGTATTTTTTCCCTTGAAAAGGCAATGTAATTCAAATTAGATTGACTTTACACAAAAAATAAATCAACAAATAAATAAATTTTGACAAATATATTGTTCCATAACATGGTACAATAAACAAATAATGTTTAAATTTAATGTGCCCATACAAATTGTGTCAAACTAATACAAAACTTTTTACATACTATTGCAAAGTTATCTTAAAATCTTAAATCTTGAAAGAAAAAGAAAAGATTAGGAGTGAACCTGAGATCGACTTGGCAGTTTTGGTATTGGACGGGGTTTAAGAAGTCAGACTAAGGAGCTCGCACGCCTTTGGTGGGGCAAAAGGGGCAGGGTATTCTGTAGGTTTAGGAGTGAGTTCTATGTAACCCCCAAATAAATTTTATTTTTAGCCTATTAATGTAATGGCCAAAGAAAATGTATTAATAAAATTTAATATTTAATTAGATTTAATTAATAAATTTATCTTTATAAATTGTATTTTTGTAAAAATTATGATAATATATAATAAACAATATTAGTACAAAATTTTACGATAAACTTGATATAATGTTGGATATTACTAAATATAGATTCTGTGAGCTTAAAAGCTCAAAAAATTGTAAATAATATCTATGAAACGAATTTTATATCATAATTAATTATAATATTGTGGTATAAATTAATAGGTGATTAAGATTAAAATAAAGTAGAAAAGTGTGCCAAAACCTTAAAACAACATAAAAAGGGTTCAACGCAGTATAAGTACACTGCTAAGGTAAAAACATAGATACAAAAAATACTATGTTTTGACTCCAAAAGTGGACTAAAGAATAGATAGGATATTCTATATAGTACAAGAATATGTTTTCCAACAGTTTCACCCCAGCAGTATAAGAAAAATACTGTGTAAGAAAAAATTACACTGTGTAAAATTTTAAGGGTCCTACCAAGAAGGACACTTTGGGAATTTTGATTGGGCCACATTTGTGAAATGTGGCCCAATCATAAAAGCCCAACTTCCCCCTAATTATCATTAAGTGGTGACTCACCACTTTATATCCAAATGAGATAAGCTTTAATAAAAGCTTAAACAAGTTAAAATGTTTTTTTATTTGCCTTCCATCCATATTCGGCTGACTCCAAAAAAAATCATCCTCTCAATTTTGTTCAAAACCAATTCCTTCATATAACCACCTTCAAGCAAGATTCAAGTAAGACCAAGTTTTAAACTCAAGGTTTTCCTAAATTTTAAGGTAAGATTCAAACTTTTCTTTAAGTTTTCTAGGGTTTTCTTGGGTTTGAAGGGAGTTTAACAAAAAGTTTTATTTGTTATGGAATATGCCTAGGAAGTTGGCATAATCAAAGTGAAGAAGGTGCACAAGCTCGTCACTTTTCTCTTTGGTAAAAGCTTAGCCCTTAATCTTGGATTTATGGTTGCTTGTTTTGTAATTATTTATGTTAGACTATGACATGTTTATATAATCTTCAAGAGGGTGATGGTGATGAGTGGTGAAATTGGAGATTAAATACTTAAGGTCTGGTATGGTTTTGAGATTGAGTAAAAATTTTCAAAGTTTGAGTAATTCCTTAAAGGAATGAAGTTTAACATTTTCAAGCAAGATTATTTGTTAGAGAGGTTTTGGAAACTGCTTAAAACAATGGGAGTATTGTGTTAAAGCAGATTTTTACAAAATTACCCTAGGGACTAAATTGCAAAAAAATTATTGTTCTCGGTAGAATTAAAACAAGGCCAAAAACTCCCTTTTCCAATGAGAATTTTGAAAAAGTTAAAACATGAAAGTTGTAGATCTCGACGAAACTGTAACACCCGTATTTTTAACGGGCATGATTTTGTAAAATTTAATGAATAAAATGTGACTATTTAAAATTACTAAGTTGTTTATGATCATTAAAAAAAAAAATACCACTTTAGTATTTTCTTACCAAGTCTTCCTAAGAAACATTCAAAATTTACCAACACTTCTACCAATCTTGTCTCCCTAAATTATTGCTCAATTATATAGCCTTCTTCTTATTTTGCTAAAGGTATCCGAAGGGGACATTGAATTATTTTCCCTCAATTCATAAAAGACATGGAGATATTTCCTCAACCACCTCTTTAATTATTTCCTTATCTTCTTCTATAATTCACTCCAATTGTCCCCTCAATTATGTTAGCATGATTTGCTAAAAATCTTCATGGGAGACAAGATGATATTTTCCTTTAAGACTCTTTTGTTTCTTCTTACAACTTTCCCCCGTAAACATCCCATTCCTCTTAAGCATTTTGATATCTTTTTATTTAACTATCACCACCTTCTTCTCTAGTTCTCATTCTCTCCCTTTCTCACTTCAAATTTCTAACTAAAGACATAGAGCACAAAGCTCTCTTTGTGGCCAAGACAATTATAATTCCCAACCATGATCGAGGCGGTTTTAGAGTTAATTCAAGCTTGATTGTTAACCCAAACTTTGGTGCTTTTCAAAGAAGTTTTGAGGTAGGTTTTCTTTAATCTAAACTTAGTTTTTAGTATGTATTTTCTCTATGTTTAATGCATAATTTTCGTGTTCAAAATTCATGCAAATTTCTAGTTAAGTTAACATGCATCCTTAAACATTTATGAACAAAAACTTGAGTCTTGAGTTACAACCCACAACCAACTTTTATTTTGGTTTGATGACAATGTTAGAAACATGTTAGGAATGTTTAAAACCGGTTTCCATAACTTTAAGATTGATGTTCTAATGTTTTGAGCTTAAAGAGCAAATTTAAGCATGTTTTCATCATTATTTACAAGAAAGGCTAGAGATATAATTTGATAATGATTTTGGTATAAAACTCATGAGAATATGTTTATTCTGATTATATAATGCATGTTGCATATTTTGGAATGGTTTTGAGATTTTAAACAAGGATAATATGCTTTAAGTTAAAGAAAAATTTGACATCCCATAAACTTTATAATACCTCTATGGGCAGTGGCTATTTCTTAAAATTCTGGAGTTAAATGAAAATGAATTTTGTAAATTGGTTTGCATATTTAAAAAGTAGACATCCTAAGCTTTCCAATGAGCTATCATGACCCTAAATCGGAGTTGTATTTTAATTTCTATGAATTTTTCAATTTTCGGATTAGAAACTAGTAAACCTGCCAGTGGTAATAAACCACCCGTCTATCTTAAGTAAACCACCTGTTAACCCGTGTGTTAATTGTAGATAGTGAACCCGCCTTTTTACAAAAGTATACCACCAAGTTGCCATGGTATACTAGCTGTTAACTTGAACCAAAAACCCAATTTTGCTCACCTTCTAGTCTCTTAATGTCTTACAACCTTTCCAATACTACCCTAAATGATTTATGAATTCTTATTAGAGACTAAAACATAAAAATTGCTTGTATGTATTTTATATTGCGTTTAAGATAAAAATTGTTTACTTGGTATTTAAAGAACAATTGCATAAAAATACTTTAATGGCACTAGTAGACGGGTTTACACATAATTCACTTATGAATGTGATTATACGTTGTGCTTTAGTTTTAATTGTCCTTATGCATGCCTTAGGGTCAAGGATGTGTGGAGCTAACGTTGATTAATTCCGAGAATAAAAGTTTGTTGTTAAGCTTTGAAGGTAGGGATTCTATTACTCATCTTTTGTGAGGTTTTGGTAAATTAAATTTGATTGTTTTATATTGTAAAATATGTATATTGTATAGCGATAAATATAATGATTTGACATATGTTATAAATTGAGAAGCATGGTTAGGAAATTGACTCTATAAATATAAATTGAATACAAAGGAATAGTGAGATGTAAAAAGGGCGACGGTTACGTCCTTGGGCACGAATACCCTAAAAGGAAAAATAGGGGGAAGGTGATGACGCTTCCTTGGGTTGAAAGTCCCAGAACACACTGTACAGGAATCGATTTGGTGAGGACTCGGGGCTTGATGTCCCCTCACCGGAACACCCTTGAAATGTTTATAGGGTGATCAAGTACGCCCATTTGGGTTTCGATGAGTTGAGTGATACTCAATTTAACATGGATACCTAGGAACAATGATGATTGGTAATATTTGTATAAATGTGTAATTATGACACTTGGTAATGATTAACTACGGTATCCATAAGATGTGATCATAATAAACCTCATAATCTGGAATATGATGTAACCTACTAACCATGCAGTTTTTAATGTGGTAATGGATAAACCATAAGGTGAGTCATGATTTCCCTACTGGGCATGTCGATGCTCATCCCTATCATATCTTCATATCTCAGGTGGAACTCAGTGCAACATATTTGAAGAGGAATAAGCGAAAACAATCTTGCTGTTTTCGTGTTAGAAGACCCTGTTTAATTACAACTTATCTACAACATGTAAGAGTTGTATTATTTTTTTTATGGCTGTGTTAAGTTATTTGGGAATTGTACTATGGTGATGATGACTGTAATTATATATATTTGGTGCTACACTAAAAACTGTGGTTTGTATTTAAAACGTTTATTTTTATTTTTCTTGTTGTTTAAAGACCCATGGGCATTGTTTAATTGATTTAAATAATTTAAAATTTAAAATTATTTTTATTTATTTAAAACTGTTAACCCCCACATAGGGGTGTTACAGAATTTTTGGTATCAGAGCCTAGGTTCGATTACCCAGGGGGTATAGGACCACCTTAAAAATTAATCTTTGGGAATGGTTTTAAAGTTAGGTGTTAATGTCATCATCATTTGGTACTGATCCTAGTTAAATTTTCGCAGCCAGTAGAAACTATGCCACCAAGACGTCAAATGCAATCGTCTGAGCTGTCACAACCGGTTGAACATGCTCAAGAAGTTGAGCAACCGGAACCGATGGAACAAGCTCAAGAAGATGAGCAACTACAACATGCAACACAATCCCCGCCAGCTGCACCAGAAGTAAATAATTTAGGACAAATTCTTCAAGCATTACAAAATGTGCAAAGACCTGTGGAGGTTCGTGATCCCGAACAACGACATCTAACTCTGTTGAAGGAGTTTATGAAGCAGAAACCACCCACATTTAGTGGAGAACCTAACCCGGTCATAGCAGAACAATGGCTAAAGGCAGTCAAAAAGAAGTTGGACACCTTGAGGATTCCACGGGAGTATTGGGTTAGCTTTTCAACATATATATTTGAGGGTAAAGCCGAAGAATGGTGGGATCTTCAGAAAGACGACTATGACGTGCCGAATCTTACATGGGAGCAGTTCGAAACCATTTTTCGCAACACCTATATTCCTCAGAGCCATAGGCAAGCAATGATGCGAGAATTTGAAAACCTGGTGCAGGGAGATACAACAGTTGCTGAATACCATGCTCGATTTATAGAATTGTCTCGCTACAATCCCGGGGCTGTATCGGATCCAATGGCGAGATGCGAAAAATTTAGAAATAACCTGAGGCCGAAAATCAGACAAATGGTAGCTGCTGTTCCATCAACAGATTTTCTTGATCTTGTAGCTGCGGCACAGCGGGCAGAGACAGAACTAAATAACTCCTATGGAGAGTATAAGGGTTCTGGTGGGCGTCAAAGGAAAATAAGTAAGAAAGAGAAGTCACAAGGGCAAGTCATTCAGCATAGTGGAGTGACTATTGGTGGTGGATCTTCTGGTAGTGGTCGTTTCCAACCGTATGCTTGTCATAACTGTGGACAAGTGGGACATCTGAGGAGAAATTGCCCTAACCACCCTACACAATCATCCTTTGCACCAAGGCCACAAGGAAGTCATTTTGGCTCCACTGTTTGGGGAGGGAGTCAAAATCGTGGAGCGCCTCAGCAAAACACTCCAGCTTCCCAAGTCTCAGTAACTCAACCTCGAGGGTTCCAGCCTCAGTACAACTATCAACAGCGGCCACAGGGTCCCAATTTTTATGCTAATCAGAACTTCCAACCGACTTCACAAGGCTCAATGAATCAAAGGCCATATTTTTCTGGGAGAAATAATAATAAGGCTAGTAGTAGCCAAGGAAACCGAGGAAAAAGTGATAAAGGAAAAGCACCAGCACAAGCTTATGCAATTACGGCTACAGCTGGACAAGCAAAACAGGCTGATCACTCAGTTGTAGACGGTATGATTCACGTGTCTCATTCTTGGGCTCATGTATTATTTGACACTGGTGCCACTCATTCATTTATATCTATGTTATTTGCTTCCGTACTACAATTAGAAACTGAGACATGTAGTTCATCATTAACCCTTAGTACACCAATGGGCGGGATAGCTGAAGTATCCATAATTTGTAAATCAGTGTGTATTGTTATAGGAGAACATAAACTATCGGCTGACCTATATGTAATAACTATGACAGAGTTTGATGTAATCTTAGGAATGGATTGGCTAACTAAATACCAGGCAATAGTAGATTGTCATAGGAAACGTGTCTCTTTATTCACCAAGAATGGACAAGTCGTCGAATTTCAGGCAAAAACAGGAACAGTGACACCAGCCCCGGTGCTAAAGGCTTGTATTGGAGGACGAAGGAATTTCACCAATCTTGGGACGATCTTTGCTTCAAATGGAGAACTAAAGAAGAGTGACCTATCCTCTCACACTCCTGTGGTGGACGAATTTTCAGATGTTTTTCCAGATGAATTGCCCGGACTTCCGCCTAATAGAGAAATTGAGTTTGTCATCGACCTAACTCAAGGAGCAACGCCTGTTTCTATCGCTCCGTATCGAATGGCACCTGCTGAGAAAGTGGAATTGAGGAAGCAGTTGGACGAATTACTGGAAAAAGGATTTATTCGACCAAGTACATCACCTTGGGGAGCTCCAGTACTTTTTGTGAAGAAACATGACGGATCGTTGAGGCTCTGTGTCGATTATCGCCAGCTTAATCGATTGACTATCAAGAACAAGTACCCTCTACCCCGAATTGATGAGTTGTTCGATCAGTTAGGAGGATCTTGCTATTTCTCAAAGATTGACTTACGATCCGGATATCACCAACTGAAGATAAGAGAAGAGGACATTCCAAAGACAGCTTTTCGGACTCGCTACGGTCATTTTGAGTTTCTTGTCATGCCTTTCGGGTTGACTAATGCACCAGCGGCTTTCATGGACTTGATGAACCGTGTCTTTCGACCGTACTTAGATCAATTTATCATTGTCTTCATAGATGATATCTTGATCTATTCTAAAAACGAAGAAGAACATGCTGAGCATTTGAGGATCGCTCTACAAACGTTGAGAGAACATGGTCTTTATGCAAAAAGAGAAAAATGTGATTTCTGGATGACGAAGGTCAAGTTCCTTGGACACGTTGTCTCTGAAGAAGGCATCTCAGTGGACCCCTCCAAAATTGAAGCAGTGCTAAATTGGGAACGACCAAAGAACGTGTCGGAGATTCGAAGTTTCCTCGGACTAGCTGGATACTATCGACGCTTCGTAGAGAATTTTTCAAAGATTGCTTCTCCATTAACAAAACTCACAAGGAAGAATGTCAAGTTCGTGTGGGATGATAAATGTGAAGAAGCATTTGAGGAACTGAAGCAAAGACTCACTAGTGCACCTGTGCTAATCATACCTAACAACGAGGAGCCTTACACAGTATACACTGATGCCTCAGGAAACGGTTTGGGTTGTGTGTTAATGCAGCATGGACGAGTAGTTGCCTACGCCTCACGCCAATTGAAACCCCATGAGAGGAACTACCCCACACATGATCTTGAGTTAGCTGCTGTGGTTTTCGCACTCAAAATTTGGAGATGTTATCTATATGGCGCAAAGTTCGAGCTATATTCAGATCATCAAAGTCTGAAATATTTGTTTACTCAAAAGGATCTCAATCTAAGGCAACGAAGATGGACTGAGTACATGGTGGACTATGACTTTAGTATCCAATATCATCCTGGAAAAGCAAATGCCGTGGCAGATGCTCTAAGTCGTAAGAACAACGGACGTATAGCCAGTTTAGCATTGGAAGATTGGAGACGAGTCACCATCGCCGACTTCAACTTGCAATATTATGAAGATGACGAGAGAGCTTTCCTATTCAATGTGATAGCAACTCCTACGTTAATTCAGAAAGTAAAACAAGGACAATGGCACGATGAAGGATTACGTAGGGTTTGGGAGCAAATACAAAATGGAGAACAACTGGATGGATGGCAGATTGAGCCAGAAGGATTTTTACTTTACAAAGGAAGATTAGTTGTTCCAGAGGATCCATATCTCAGGCATGCGGTGCTAGATGAGGCTCACCGTTCAAAGTTTGCTATTCATCCTGGAAGCACAAAAATGTATATGGATCTAAAACGACAATACTGGTGGCGAGGAATGAAACGAGATGTAGCAACCTTTGTCTCTAAGTGCATGACGTGCCAACAGGTTAAAGCGGAACATCAAAAGCCTGGAGGCGAGTTGAGGAGCTTACCTATTCCAGAATGGAAGTGGGATCATGTGACAATGGACTTTGTTACTGGATTTCCTAAGACTCAAATAGGGCATGACGCCGTTTGGGTAATTGTAGATCGTTTAACTAAGACAGCCCACTTCATCCCAATCAGAACTAGTTATAGTGTCTCAAAATTATGTCAATTATATGTGGAAAAGGTAGTGACATTGCATGGAGTGCCAATGTCAATAGTTTCCGATAGAGATACACGTTTCACGTCGAAATTTTGGAGAGGATTGCAGAGGGCCTTGGGAACTCAATTGAATTTTAGTACAGCTTTTCATCCTCAAACAGATGGACAATCTGAACGTGTCATTCAGATTCTCGAGGATATGCTTCGGGCTTGTGTGCTGGACTTTGGAACAAATTGGGCTGCACAGCTGCCATATGTTGAATTCGCATATAACAACAGTTACCAAGCAAGTATTAGAATGGCTCCATATGAGGCCTTATATGGTAGACCTTGTAGATCTCCATTGTGTTGGGCTGAAAAGGAAGAGCGTCTTGAACTTGGGCCTCAGTTTATCAGAGAAACAACGGACAAGATCCAGATTATTCGCGAACGTCTTCAGACAGCTCAAAGTCGACAAAAGAGTTATGCAGATAAGAGGAGGCGACCTTTAGAGTTCATGATTGGAGACTTTGTGTTCTTAAAAGTGAAACCAAAACGAGGTGTATCTCGATTTGGTGTTAAAGGAAAGTTAGCACCAAGGTATACAGGACCGTTTGAGATTGTGGAACGCATTGGAACGTTGGCATACCGTTTAGACCTACCACCACAATTGTCTCATGTACATAATGTGTTTCATGTATCGATGTTGAGAAAGTATGAACCTGACCCTTCACATGTGATCATGTGGACAGATGTGCCGATTCAAGGAGATACGAATTATGAAGAAATTCCAGTTCAAATACTGGATCATGAAATAAAAATATTACGTCGTCGTGAAATTCCTCTGGTGAAAGTGATGTGGCAACACCATGATGTGGAGGAAGCCACATGGGAACTTGAATCTGAAATGAGAGAAAAGTATCCACATTTGTTTTAACATTGTAATCAGTGTAAGAAATTTCGAGGACGAAATTTTTTATAGGAGGGGAGAGCTGTAACACCCGTATTTTTAACGGGCATGATTTTGTAAAATTTAATGAATAAAATGTGACTATTTAAAATTACTAAGTTGTTTATGATCATTAAAAAAAAAAATACCACTTTAGTATTTTCTTACCAAGTCTTCCTAAGAAACATTCAAAATTTACCAACACTTCTACCAATCTTGTCTCCCTAAATTATTGCTCAATTATATAGCCTTCTTCTTATTTTGCTAAAGGTATCCGAAGGGGACATTGAATTATTTTCCCTCAATTCATAAAAGACATGGAGATATTTCCTCAACCACCTCTTTAATTATTTCCTTATCTTCTTCTATAATTCACTCCAATTGTCCCCTCAATTATGTTAGCATGATTTGCTAAAAATCTTCATGGGAGACAAGATGATATTTTCCTTTAAGACTCTTTTGTTTCTTCTTACAACTTTCCCCCGTAAACATCCCATTCCTCTTAAGCATTTTGATATCTTTTTATTTAACTATCACCACCTTCTTCTCTAGTTCTCATTCTCTCCCTTTCTCACTTCAAATTTCTAACTAAAGACATAGAGCACAAAGCTCTCTTTGTGGCCAAGACAATTATAATTCCCAACCATGATCGAGGCGGTTTTAGAGTTAATTCAAGCTTGATTGTTAACCCAAACTTTGGTCCTTTTCAAAGACGTTTTGAGGTAGGTTTTCTTTAATCTAAACTTAGTTTTTAGTACTTATTTTCTCTATGTTTAATGCATAATTTTCGTGTTCAAAATTCATGCAAATTTCTAGTTATGTTAACATGCATCCTTAAACATTTATGAACAAAAACTTGAGTCTTGAGTTACAACCCACAGCCAACTTTTATTTTGGTTTGATGACAATGTTAGAAAAATGTTAGGAATGTTTAAAACCGGTTTCCATAACTTTAAGATTGATGTTCTAATGTTTTGAGCTTAAAGAGCAAATTTAAGCATGTTTTCATCATTATTTACAAGAAAGGCTAGAGATATAATTTGATAATGATTTTGGTATAAAACTCATGAGAATATGTTTATTCTGATTATATAATGCATGTTGCATATTTTGGAATGGTTTTGAGATTTTAAACAAGGATAATATGCTTTAAGTTAAAGAAAAATTTGACATCCCATAAACTTTATAATACCTCTATGGGCAGTGGCTATTTCTTAAAATTCTGGAGTTAAATGAAAATGAATTTTGTAAATTGGTTTGCATATTTAAAAAGTAGACATCCTAAGCTTTCCAATGAGCTATCATGACCCTAAATCGGAGTTGTATTTTAATTTCTATGAATTTTTCAATTTTCGGATTAGAAACTAGTAAACCTGCCAGTGGTAATAAACCACCCGTCTATCTTAAGTAAACCACCTGTTAACCCGTGTGTTAATTGTAGATAGTGAACCCGCCTTTTTACAAAAGTATACCACCAAGTTGCCATGGTATACTAGCTGTTAACTTGAACCAAAAACCCAATTTTGCTCACCTTCTAGTCTCTTAATGTCTTACAACCTTTCCAATACTACCCTAAATGATTTATGAATTCTTATTAGAGACTAAAACATAAAAATTGCTTGTATGTATTTTATATTGCGTTTAAGATAAAAATTGTTTACTTGGTATTTAAAGAACAATTGCATAAAAATACTTTAATGGCGCTAGTAGACGGGTTTACACATAATTCACTTATGAATGTGATTATACGTTGTGCTTTAGTTTTAATTGTCCTTATGCATGCCTTAGGGTCAAGGATGTGTGGAGCTAACGTTGATTAATTCCGAGAATAAAAGTTTGTTGTTAAGCTTTGAAGGTAGGGATTCTATTACTCATCTTTTGTGAGGTTTTGGTAAATTAAATTTGATTGTTTTATATTGTAAAATATGTATATTGTATAGCGATAAATATAATGATTTGACATATGTTATAAATTGAGAAGCATGGTTAGGAAATTGACTCTATAAATATAAATTGAATACAAAGGAATAGTGAGATGTAAAAAGGGCGACGGTTACGTCCTTGGGCACGAATACCCTAAAAGGAAAAATAGGGGGAAGGTGATGACGCTTCCTTGGGTTGAAAGTCCCAGAACACACTGTACAGGAATCGATTTGGTGAGGACTCGGGGCTTGATGTCCCCTCACCGGAACACCCTTGAAATGTTTATAGGGTGATCAAGTACGCCCATTTGGGTTTCGATGAGTTGAGTGATACTCAATTTAACATGGATACCTAGGAACAATGATGATTGGTAATATTTGTATAAATGTGTAATTATGACACTTGGTAATGATTAACTACGGTATCCATAAGATGTGATCATAATAAACCTCATAATCTGGAATATGATGTAACCTACTAACCATGCAGTTTTTAATGTGGTAATGGATAAACCATAAGGTGAGTCATGATTTCCCTACTGGGCATGTCGATGCTCATCCCTATCATATCTTCATATCTCAGGTGGAACTCAGTGCAACATATTTGAAGAGGAATAAGCGAAAACAATCTTGCTGTTTTCGTGTTAGAAGACCCTGTTTAATTACAACTTATCTACAACATGTAAGAGTTGTATTATTTTTTTTATGGCTGTGTTAAGTTATTTGGGAATTGTACTATGGTGATGATGACTGTAATTATATATATTTGGTGCTACACTAAAAACTGTGGTTTGTATTTAAAACGTTTATTTTATTTTTCTTGTTGTTTAAAGACCCATGGGCATTGTTTAATTGATTTAAATAATATAAAATTTAAAATTATTTTTATTTATTTAAAACTGTTAACCCCCACATAGGGGTGTTACAGAAACTGGTAGGAATCGCTGATGGTTCACCGAAAATCACCTCGGTTGTGAGATATAAATTTTACAAAAAGTTGTTAAAGTTGGAAAAAAAATTTAGGGGCAAAAACGTCATTTACAAAAAAGAATTAGGGTATGGTACTTTGAGAAAATTTGATCATCTTGAAAAATGGGGACTAATGGTTTAAAAAGATTATCTTTGGTCCAAGGAGCAAATCGTCAAAAAATTTCAAACGAGAGGTAAAATTGTAAAGTTTTGTTTAACTTGAACTTTTATTTCAAATTAGTAATCTGATGCCCTAAAAACTTGTTTTCACGCTAATGAGCGACGTTTTCACGTTAAATTAGCCAAGTCAGGCTTAGGGATTCAAAGCAGCCCATCGAGGGCAAAACCGTTTTTTTCACGAAATAGGCAGTATGGACCCCAAAACATATACGAAAGAGAAAAAAACGAGAGGACGATCGAACTTTAAGTAATCGAAAAATATACCTTATTAACATATAGCTAAATAGTAATGATTTGGCTAATAATGATATAATTGGCCAAACAGGTCCTTAGACGAGTAACAAAGGAAACTCGAGGACGGTTTTAATAGCAGCAAAAACAAGTAAGCTCCACACTCACCTACAGTATGAAAAAGCAGGTTTAAGGGTATAGAGTATTTATATGAATATGTTTATGTCTGCTACACAATTGAAAAGTGTAAATATTTTGTGCTTAGTATGTACTTATATTGTTATGCATGGTATAATAACCAAAATAACTAGACTGGTAAATGAAACATCAGAACTAAGAAAAGTGTCGTATCAGCTCCTGAAGTAAAAGAGGAGTTTAAAGTTAAAGTTATGTTATAGCCTCGGTGTTACGAAGACCTATGCGCACATATGGTACTAGCACTTGGGCCCTAATGAAAGAAAAGATATAATAAGAATAAAGAATGTTCATAAGTAAGCACAAAGGGATCATGCATATTAGTATAAGATTCGTGTGGGCTATGTTTGGATTTACTGAACATAAGCTCACCTAGTTATTTTATGCTGTAGGAATTTCCTCTAGAAGGTCAGAATGAACATAATGATGAGCTGGCTGGGGAATATGAGCAATATGCAGACCAAGGTGTGGATACCGTCACAGATATGTTTCCATTGCTATGTATTTCAAGTTACTTTGGATCTTGATGTATAAATGATATAATATGGTTAAGTGAGACAAAACCTCTTTTGGACATGCTAAGTAGGTGATGTTTTTTAAAAAAAGTTATTTGTGTAATTATACATATAATCATAAAAGAAGTTTTAGTATATATGTGTAATATATTTATTGTAAAAAAAAGTATTTTTAAGTTTTTTATAGATACATAAGTAAGGAAAATTTTAAACCACAGCCCGTAAAAAGGCAGGTTATGACAATTAAATAACTTATTTACTTAAACTTGTGTTTGACTCGTAAATTAAGATTTATAAATTTAAATCGTCTACAATATAAAACTCTCAAATGTTATAATGTAAAGTAAAATAATCTTATAGTTTAAAGTTCTTGTATAAATAATGACATAATCAGCCTGCTTGATTCCGTTTTTAAAAAGTGTTTTGGCATTTTCAAAAACACAAAAAATGAAAATAGTTTCAAAACATTGTTTGGTTAGCAATTTTGAAAAAGATGAAAACGAAAACATTTCCTAAAAAATCCTACTTTTTCTATAGATTTAGAAAACAAAAAAAAACCAGTTTTCAATTTTTTTCTTCCTCCATTTCCCTACACAGTCGACTTCCCAGCACCATCATTCCCCTTCATTCTCCCAGCCTGTCCTCTATTCGGAAAACCTAAGCCGCCCTACGCCGATGACTCTAACCGGCCCACGCAGGTGCAAGGAAGCCGCCACCATTGTGAATTGAAGCCGCTGACTGCTGTTTGCAACCCGTCGCCTCGCCATTGCACCCCCATGCCCACCGCTTCATGACTTAGTGAGGCCACCTTGCGATCTCTCCTCACGTCGCCAAGCAAATCGTGATTCGCTCGCCCATGCTAGAGTAGCGAAGGAGGCGCGTTTTGAGTTACAGACGAGCCATCAACATCGCTGCTGGCGTGAGGGTCTAGGGCCGAGGCCGTTGAGATTTGCTGGTGCACCGATGAGGGTAGGGCTTAGTCGTTGAAAGGGGCTGGGTCTCGAGCTGCTGTCTAGGGTGGGGACTGGCTCGTCGCTGATGGGTGCTAGGCAGTCGTTAGTGGGGACTGAGCAAGGGAGTGTGGCTAAAAAATTATTTAACACCATTAAAAAATTGCTTAAAACAATTTTTACAAAATACTAAAAAAATACAACCAAACACAATTTTAAAAATAATTCTAGCATATTTTTTAAAATATTTTCATTCTCACTTTTTTTCAAAAATAAAACTAAAATAAAAACACCATCAAACGGCTCGTGTATGTTCCAACTTATTATATTGAGTTCTTGTGAAATATCCTATAAATTATTTGAAAAAAAATCCATCATTTAAAATTTCAACTAAGATATCTTTATTAATGTAAAATCGTGACCTTAAAAGCCGACCGAAACAAGTGTACCGACACAGTACATTGAACCATAGAGACAAACACAATGGACTAGACGAACAAACGAGATTAGCGAGGAACGGGAAGAGAGAGAGAGGGACGGAGAGAGAGAAAGAGAGACAGACAGACAGACAATACGCCGTGGGAAAAAGAAAACGTTTTCTTTGAATTCCAACTTCTTTTCTTTTTTTGGTTTTTGAGTTTTGTGTGTGAAAAAATAAAAAAATAAAAACAAGGGAATTCAAAAGGGGGGTTTGTGCGCCTTTTGGTGGAGCCATCACTGTCACTGCTGGTTTTAGAGAGAGATAGAGAGAGAGAGAGAGAGAGAGAGATGGAGAGTGGGAAGAGAGGAGCAGAAGCTGGGCCATCATCGGGTTATGGTGTTGGTGACGAACGGCAGCAAGAGGAAATGAGCCAAAAACCAAGCAAGGTTCGTGGTGTTCAAGAAGAAGATGATGATGAAGAAGTTGTTGTTGATCAAAGTAAAGGCGGTGATGATGGTGCTGGGTTTGTTCCCGGGCCTCTGCTTTCTCTCAAGGAGCAGATTGAGAAAGACAAGGTCTTCTCATCTCTTTCTTTCTTTATTTCTTGTTTTGTTTTGTTTTTTCCAGTATTTCTTTTGGTTAATTGTTTGAAAACTTCCACTTGGACTTACTTTTGAGGGGTTTTTGAAACTGGATCATCCGGGTTTTGAGTTTTTTTTTTTTAACCCAGAAATGTTATGTTTGGTTTGTCAGAAAACAAGATAAAAGAAAAGGGGTTTTAGTGTTCAAGTTGAAGGTTTTTGTACTTTGAGAAACTGAGCGAAGATGAGTTTTATAGCTCATCTATATTCGTTTTTCAGAAGTAATGCAACATGTAGAACTAGGCTGATGTTTGAACTTCTCTTGTTCCTTTGTTTCGTCTCATTTTTCTACATGTCAAAGCCCAATCATTCTTTAAATTCTCACATTCCATAAGTGTTTGCCAGTTTCCCAGTTTGTGTATGCCTTGAAAATTAAAGATGTGGGTTTTGATTCTTGATAATTTCTTCTCAATCGTTTTATTTTCGGAAAATTGCATAAGCCTGAAGTTAAACTTCGCCATCTGAACCATTTTATTGGCACTTTTTAAAGATTTAAGAGCTAAGATTTAAGAATCAAATCTCATTAATCTTCAAGTAAGGATCAAAAGGTCTTGTTAAACTTAGCTAGTCAAAATTTGTTTAATTGGCACTCGAAAACAAAGTTCATATTCTTTGTTTGAAATCCCTTTTATGTCTTCACAAACTACGCCATACAAGTATTTAACAACTTTCCAACATCATCTTTATGTCATATAGTTTGGTGGGCACTGATATATATGTGAAGTTTTGCCTTGCATATTTAACTCGGCTTTGCAGGATGATGATAGCTTAAGAAGGTGGAAAGAAAAGTTGCTTGGTTCCTTGGAAAGTGATCTCAATGGTCTGTTACTAGAGTTGTTTTGTTTTTCAATAAATAAATTTTCGTCCTTTGTTATCTATCTTATTATGTTTTCTAAATTGGTTCTTCTTTACTAGACCAAAAGGAACCTGAGGTCAAGTTCCACTCTATTGGAATTATCTCCGACGACTTTGGGGAGATTAACACTTCCTTACCCGTTAGTGAAGATCAAAAGGACCGTGTTCTTTTTACACTTCAAGAAGGATCTGAGTATCGGCTTAAGCTAACATTCAGCGTTCTGCACAACATTGTTTCGGGCCTTACCTACTCCAACACTGTGTGGAAAGGAGGAGTTCAAGGTCGGCAAGTCTCCCCCTTCCTTTTCCCCCCAAAATTGATTATGATACTTGTTTGTGCATGCTTGTTGAACTAGTGCATTTGTGATGTTTCAGAAAGGAAATTGACAGATATTAAATTTGTTAACTTTAGTAATATTTTTCTCTATATGTTTTTGCATGTTGGATTGAAAATGGAATTATATGCTGATGTTGCAGTTGACCAAAGCAAAGGAATGTTGGGTACTTTTGCGCCGAATCGGGAACCTTATGTGTACACCTTGGAGGAAGAGACCACTCCATCAGGAGTTCTTGCAAGAGGGATTTACTCTGCAAAGCTCAAGGTGAGATATAAGCAACAAGAATTCACAGGGTCATGTTGTTATTATTATTATTGTTCATTTATTTACTTGTCTTTGGCATAAAGGTTGATTTCTTTGCCTCTGTTTCACACAAGAAGTTGAATTTTTTGTCGGTTTTGTTTAACGCAGTTTGAAGATGATGATAGAAGATGCCATATGGAACTCAAGTACTCTTTCGAGATCAAGAAGAAGTCTTAGTATGATGTATTCTCTCTCCCCATAGACCAAAAAAAGGAAAAGAATGCATACCTTTGCAGTACTACCAATTAAATTACGTTCTTCGTGTTTTTATGGAAATGCAGAACTGGAGTTTTCATGATTTTTTTTTTTTTTTGATACAAATGCAGCATTGAACTAGAGTTCCTGTTGTTTGACCTTAAACCACATTCTTTAATATTCAAGTTATTTGGCTACTTTCTATTCTCTGTTTGTCTGCAATTTTGTAAATAGCCTAGTCGTACAAGAGACTTTGCCTTGACATTTGCATAATAAAATTATAGACTATGAATCATTGTTTATGTTAGAATTATATATTATGCAAGAATTTCATGATGGCTTTGGTTAAAAAGATGTTAATTGGCAAGTGACTTCAATTTGTCAACTTGTTTCGCTACTTAGGTAACCTCAAAGAAAACGCTATGCAAATCAAATAGGAGTGTCAAATTGGCCAAAAAGGAAAAAGAAAGGAGAAAGTTTAAGTGTCAAATTCAAAGAAACTTTGATGGATATAGAATAACTAAGATTAGAGCGCAGGACAAAGAGCTGTACATAAAAAATGATATGCAAAGGCAGATTGATAACTGTCACCACAGTTTTGCTTCCATTCACCCTATTGGATGCATCTTGAGTCGAAATAGCTCACTAAACTCATTCAGCTCAAAAAAATACTTATAAAAAGAACAGGAGAAAATGTGTAAATTTGGCCAAATCACAAAGATAACGCTGAAACACCCGTCGGTCCGACATCCGTCATCAATTACCTGTTTTAAAGGCTTCAAAATTTGTAATTACAGATCAATGGGATTAACAAGAATAACATCATGTTTTTCTGCATGGAAAAATGCCATAAGTTAATGCTCCCTATGATGATCACGTGGTAAGTTAATGCTTAATTACTGATACTATACTTCGCCTAAAAATTATGTAAAGAATATAATCTGGCATTCCATCTTCCAGCCATATGTAAAGAATCACAACATATACTTCCAGGTGAACTCAAAGCAGACAATACTGTGGAAGTGTTGCTCAGCAGTTGCCGGATGGACTATACTGCAGAAGGGTAAAGCTGAGATGCCAGGACCATGACATTGGCCAAAATCGAAGAATATAGGAACCTGTTTCATGTCATGCGAGTTAATTGAGCTGAGTGTGAAACATTAGATGTTGAAATGTGATGTCAGAAGAGGCGGTATTCTAAATTTAAAGATACTAAAAGTGTTGAGTTTTTAGGTTTTGTCCTTTATTTTTTTTTTTGAAGGGAAAAGAAAGAAGAAAGAAACTTATTACCTTCCAACTTCCACAAGTAAGAAACTTATTACCTTCCAACCTCTACAAGTAATTCAAGAGCATTTTAGCTGAAGAATTCTTCAACCTACAACTCTGTTCTAAATGTACATCCCCAAAAACGTATCTGCATCACCATTGTGAAAGAAAATGAAAAGGTGAAAAGGGCATATCCAACTTTTTTTTTTTTTTAACTTGCTTTGTAAAAAGAAAAACTTTGAAAAGGAATCTTGACCTATATTCACAGTATGCACACGGAGCATTTCCATAATCCCAATAACAGTCGTCGTCCCTCAGAGGTCCACGCTTGGCTGTTGGACAATAATAATCAGTGAACAGCGCTCGAGGTAAACCTCCCAACAAAAGAGGGGACATAAATCACCACAATAGCGAAAAGGGAGATTTTTCCCAACTCTGAGAGAGAGAGAGAGAGAGAGAGAGAGATTTACCTTTTGTAACAAATTTTGAGGTTGCATTTGGATGAATATCGTGCCACAAATGAAGCCATAACTCCCGCATTAGGACAGGGGATCTTACAATGTTCCTATGATTTGCTACAAGAAAATAAGGTGAGTTGACATGCATAGCCATATTTGAACTAAAATAGTAAATGTGTACTTTAGTTCATGAACTGAAATATTACCTTCATCAAGCTCCCATACAGCGCTCTCTTTCCTGGAATACTTGCAGAATCTTCATAGAACGTAATGTACTTGACCCAAGGTGTCCGCGTCATGTTGGGAACAATATCTTAATCACGGTTACGTTCTACATTCAGTTCCACTTGTACATCATGCTCGGACTGAAATTTTGTATAAAAGATAACAAATTTAGACATTTTGGACGCGAGTGACATGTATCAAAAAGGCTATTTGGGCATTTTGGATATGCATAGCTGAGGTGCCCTTGTTATGTTCACTTTTGGTCCAGCCAACTCTTGCACCAAGAAAGAGCATGGTATGGTATCTGTTAAATTGGATGTGTTCATCAACTGTTATGGCATTTAAAAATCTTTAGCTTACTGTTTCATCCCCACTTGCAACTGCTGGATTTCCTTCAGCAACATTCCCATACCTATACAAAAAAATTACAAGTGAAACACATCTACTCATATTTGCTTATTCTTAAATGTAAGATATATCGTACATGGTACACCATGAATTAATTGGATTAAAAGAAAGTTACCTTGAGGTCAACGATCCTTCAATCTCATAAATTACATCTGTAATGGTGCAATTTCTAGCTTTAACTATTCCAAGAAGCAGCGGAACACCTCATTTCCCAATGAATGAGCAAATACTAATGAGGGGCCTTGACGGAGTTTTAACGCAGTTTCAAATTTCAACCTGCAAAAAAAAAAAAAAAACCCAGCATTTAGTCTAAGCCTCACTACTTGAATATGTATAACAAACATAAATCTATATGAGAGGTAAGCATCAAATCTACACACTTTAGCTTGTGAAAGTAGATGTCTCGCTCCTCGAGCTTTGATGGCGAGAGCCTCCAGTCATATGGAACAGCAATAATTGCAATGGCCTCAACACCAAACTCAATACACCACTTAATCCACTCTTTCCATACCGAATAAAGAGGACCTGCAGGCCATCAAGAATGAAACTTTAACCGTACATGACACAACAACATAGCAAAAATAAAATTTAGTTTGATAGACATAAATGTATGTGTCTCAAACACTACCATTAACATGATAAAAATGGAAACTATACCAGTTATATAGCCCGGATCAAGTTCTGTGATTGCTGAAAGACCACTATCAGGCCTCGATATGCACTCAGGGGTGATCGGTTTGATTGCAAGGCTCTAACATCATGCACTTTAGCCAGCAGTTGACTGCAGAAAGAAGCTGCAATACATAACGGATTGTACAACATTTACAAGGAAAAAGAAGGAGAAAAACCCATAATTGCCTTCTTTTCATTTTTTTTTAATCAACAATTGGGATAATTTTACCAAGGAAATAGCAATAATTTTACCATGTTCTTATCTCATGAAAATACTTATACAAATGCACTTGCAATGACATTAAACATTATTATTCTCAGTACATGTCAGCTCTTTACGACGACAATTTCGTGATTTAAAAGAACTAGAAACGACAGAGCATAGAGCGGAAGACAGCCGACAAAGGTTCTTGTTTTCGGTTAAAGACAACAAAGGTTCTACGTTTCTACGAAAATCTGAAAATAGTGTTCTAATTAAACCAACGTAATAAATAACAATCCAAAAGTTCTAGAACAGCACGTCATCTAATTTGAACCAATCCTTCCCTTCAACAGCAACAACGACAAGAAACAATAAGAGACAAGAAAACGGCAAAAAGAAAAGTTTCAACGTGATCACCAAAAGAAAGGAAGATATTTTACTTTCGCACGTAGTGTCGAGCCAGACCAAATCGAAAGGCTTCAAATCGAGAGGAGAGTAAGGGCAGTCGAGGATCGACCATGCGCGGAGCTGCGTGGAGGCGAAGCCGGGGATATGATTCCCGGTAGCTTCGAGTAGTCGCCGTCAAACTCCGCGGCTTTTTTTTTTTTTAGCTCAAGCTGTCAAATCGTTAAATCATGATTTACTTTTCATTTTTCAAAGACTGGTTCATTAAAATTTTTGGTTCGAACCATCGTAAATGAGTGCTTTATATAGTACTCTTATCGTTTTTGAATGTGAAAACATCCAATCGTTTGTTAACTAGCAAACTACTTTTTCATGTATAAAAACTTAAAAACAGAATGGTTCGATTATTCAGGTTGATTGACATCGTGATAAAAAGCTACGTATCATTTAAAAAAAAACGACTTTTCTTATTGTTTATGAGAAAGCATAATTACGTACTGTTAGAGGGAAACGCGACAAGTAGTTCATCGTCAGGGATAAATTAATGCAACATTGTTAAGGCATGAAAGATAAATACTTGTATTATGAAAGAGCAATTCTATATAATTTTCCACTGCTAATAAAACTAAAGGTTCTAGTTTAAAAATATATATATATATTAGACTGAGACTTACAGTTTTATGAGTAATAGAACTTTAACCCCATAGAGATAAAATGATTTTCCATCATGAAATTTGTTTTTCTTTTGAGCGTAAACACCATGTCAATCTATGTTATTTATCAATATAAAAATGTCCTTTTATATTTTTATCCTCGGAACATGGATATCATATCAATAAAATCAAAAGAGTTTAGGGGTTTACCCTAAAAAATAATAGAGGAAGAGTTGTGAAGAATATTGGTTATAATTGTTGGATAAAAAATCGATGGCTTTAAAATGGCTTTTATGATAGAAACAAAAATAGAACTATCACACTTGATTGTAAACTAAACAAAAAGAAAAAGACGCTTTGCTCAAACCAATCATTGCCGGCGTTCATGGAGGGGGCAGGCAATGCTCAGCGGCATTCGTTGGGGCCTTGAAGGCGTTCATAGGGGCCGACAATGAGATTCGTGGGGTTGGTGTTAGTGTTAGAGTATGGTGACTCGAATTCAGTTTGGCTTGTCTTAAAAAGCTTTTTTATAAAATTTGTAATATTATCTTTGTATTTTTAAGTCTTTTAATTTATGTTTTTGAGCTTATAGGATTTTTGTTTATATCTATATATATATATGATGTATTGTATTAGGGTTTCATTATTATCGAATTTTAGCTTTTTTAATCGCCTCCATCTTAAAATCTTCATGAATTTAGTGATTTTCTTTTTTTTACTCGTGGTTTTTTCTTGTCTTTAATTTTTACGTAAATTTTTATGTATTTTTGTTTTTTATTTCTATTGCATTATTTTCATAACGGTTAGGCTTCATGGGTGTTGGGCCATCATCAGCAACAAAAGAGAACACCCCCCTTTGCATCCTCTCGGACCACCACAAGCTCCGTCGCCACTCTGCCATGACTTTTCCTTCTTCGATAACGCCCTTGTTCTTCGCACCCTCATGGGTGTTGCGACCCACAGCTCGTGACCTTGACGAAATCTCGACCCGAGGGGTGGGGCCATGAAGATCTAGCGTAGCCATCATTGGAATCGCACTGCAATGGGCTCACCATTCCTTTGCACTGATTGCCATCATTCCGTCGCGAGCAAGATCGCGAGAGTTGCGATGTCAGTTGCACCCTCTATGTCGGCGACAGGTTGCGACAGTTTGCAAGCTTCCACCGTCACATTGGGGTTGCGAGGGGGGTGGGTCACCACCAGTAACCGCGTTCTAAGTTTGTCGACATCCCCTCCAACGGCAGCGGCAACGGCATTATTCTAGCTTTTCCCTTTTTGTTTTTGTTTTGTTTTTTTTTCCCAGTTATTCGGTATAATAAAAAAGAAATAATCTGCTATTGTGAGCCTATTGCAATTTTATTTGTTTTTAGCATTAGATTAAAATCTAACCCCTGTTTGGCATTGTGGGTTCCCACCACAAACTCAGTTATAAACAGTGTAAAGCTCTCACATGCTACAGTAACAATTTAAAAAATTGCTACAATGTAAAGCTTTCACATGCTACATAAAAGTGGTTCCCACCACCTTCCAAACACCCCTAACTGACAATAACATTCTTCACGGGTGAAGAATTTTAACGTTGTATTCTCTACTGTAGACTCAAAAAAAAAAAAAAAGTCGGTTGATGTCTCTATGAAAAAAAAAAAAATCATAAGACGAAAAAGAGAATACATGGAAATAAATAGCAATGAGATATTCCCCATTTTTTTTAAGCATGGAGGCGGGAAGTTCCGCCCCCTTTTTTAATTTTTGTGACAAGACCGGCGGGAGTTTCGTAAATTAAACCAAAAGCGCGCGCGTATGGTACGCAAAACGTCGTCGTTGCTGGACTGAAAGAACTCTAACTGCCACGTGGACACAATCTCAGCCATCCACGTGTACCAACACATGTCTGATTGTTCCGACAAGCCATTTGAATCAGAGACCGACCCACGTTAAAACCCCATCATTTTCCCCACTTCCCACCAACACCATTTTCATTTTCAGACGCAAACTCATTTCGCCGGAGCTTGCGATGAAGCTGGTAACAATGGCGGATTATGAGAAATGCGGTACCAGGATTAGCAGTAGTAGGTTGCTGAATCCCTGGGTTCTCAATTTTCAAAAGCTCGGTTTGGAGCTCAAATGCCCTCTCTGGTGCGTTTCTGTCGTCTCTCTCTCTCTTTTCCTTTTTTTCTTTTCTCTCTCTCCCTTTCTCAAATCCATATTTCTTTTCGGTTTCGTTTCCGAAGACGCTGAGTTTGGTTTTTTCGTGGTGGTGTTGTTGATGTTGCAGCTTAAGCTTGCTCAATCGACCGACGCTGCTCCCATGCAATCACGTTTTCTGCAAGTGAGATTTTGTGGTCTTTCTTATTGTTTTTTCTGTTTTATGTTCTTTGAATTTTTCTTATAAATATGCGTTTTTGGTTTGACTGTAGCTCTTGTTTACCCGTTTCGACTAAGCTTGGTGTGGACTGCCCTGTCTGTAAAACCCACTGTGTTGATCGAGGTATTTTTATTTTTCATGCTTTTATTTTATTTTATTTTATTTTTTTATGGATGTTGTGAAATTTTGGGTTGTTTTTAGTGTCTTCTTTGGGAAGAAAATAGTAATACCAAAGAAACCAGAGGAGAAGTTTGTTTTTGTTTGATGAACTTTTGGGTTGGAACTTTTATAGGCGTGTTATGGCTTTTCATGATTTAATGAAAAGTAATTTTTTCTTTTTCCAGGAAAAGGTTTTACTTGACTCATTTTTATAATCGAAAAATAATTTTTTTCCTTTCGCAGGAAAAGGTTATATTTGATTCATTTTTATATTTCTCAAGTAACTTCATTTCAAGGGGAAAAAACGGGATTTTTACTTCTGGGCTTCTCTCTGAAGTGATGCTTGATGCTTGATAGTTGCTTATATTTCTTTTTTGGCTTGGAAGATCTAAGGCATTTGCGTTTTGCGGAAAATATTGTAACGATATATGAATAATAGATGCATTTTTCTTTTGCTGCTGCAGATATGAGGCATTTGCCTTTCATGGAAAATATGGTGACAATCTATAGATGTTTGGATTCCACTTTCTCTGCCAATTTTTTTCAGCGCGCTCATTCGGGTTGGAATCAAAACATCAACTTTGATAATTTTCCCTCTGCTTTCAAGCTTTTGTTAGTAATTAGTATTTGATGGATTGATTTCACAGATGCTGAGAGGGTTTCAATGCAAAGCCCAACGTCGACTAATATTGGGTTTGGTGATCGAACGAAAGAGGAATTACATGAAAACGCTCAAGGGGATAATTCAGGCAGTGGGCAATATGTTGACAAACAAGTTGGCGTTGACAATACTGAAAATCTTAACAGAAAATGTAAGAGGAATGATAAAGGGATGAAACATAGTAGTACTGGGAATTGCAATTTGCTGTCGTCTAGATCTCATATGGAGGGTGAAGAATCTAAAGAGTGTATGGCCGTGGAAATATATATGAACCCAGTTGCCCAATCATTACCAGATAGCCCTCCTTCATTTGGTGATCCTAGAGGTTCAGATAATGATAGCTATTATCGATGTAGTGAGCATGTAAGATTTCACTGTTTCTTTGCTTTTAACATACACAAACACTTTCCCAGTGTTCTGTCTGATTGGAGCAATTTTCACTTTGTCTACGTGGTTTCCACCTAGGCAGATGCCTTTTGTTCTTATTGTTTTTAATGGTTAGGAAGTGGGGACATTCTACGTCTGTTGTTAAGCCTTGATTACAGGTTACTGAGTCATTGATGTTTTGTTGAAGTACTGAATATGGCTTTTTGTTTTCTTTGTTCAGAGCTCAGAAAATTCTTTGGTTAAAAGGCCAAGCCAGGACAATCATGATTCTGGAATAGGGAAGCTTAGGGATGACAGTACTGGCTTCGGAAAGGATAGCAGCTTTAGAGAAGCAAAGAGACAGAAGCAATTGAACTATGAGCTATCCCAGTTAGGCAAGAGAGATGCTGTTCATATTGAAGCTGTTTCCAACTCTGGAGCTTTGAAACCTAGTGTACAGGCATCTAAAATTTTGGATGGCCATATTGAAAATACAACTGTTTGTGCATTTTGTCATTCCTCTGAAATCTCAGGGGTAACTTCTTTAATTAGTTTGATTTCATTTTTTTTTTTTTTTGGTTTTTATGTTCTTTCTTTAGTATTAATAGCTGGTTAGTGGTTGCTTATCTCCTGATTTTTCTCCGTGGAATTTATCAGGATACAGAGGCAATGTTACATTATTCTAATGGGAAACTGGTACTAGGTGATGAGGCAACACTTCCGAATGTCATACACGTTCACAAAGCGTGCATTGACTGGTATGTCATTTCTGTGTCTATGCTCGAGCAATGTTGATGAAATTTTTGTCGATTAGAAATATAGAAATTTGGAGAAGCAACTGGGTGATATACATTCACACACTAATTCCATGTCCATTGTGTAATCTTGAGGAGAGCAAGAATTTTTTTAAATTGATACATAATTTGCTGGTTTAGTAAACACTTACGTGTCAACAGAGAGTTATAATATAGAACTGGGAAATGCAGGGCTCCACAAGTGTACTACGTTGATGATAGAGTTGAGAATTTGAAGGAAGAGTTGGCAAGGGGTGCAAAGCTCAAGTGTTCCACATGTGGACAAAAAGGAGCAGCTTTGGGATGCTATATGAGATCCTGTCGGAGAAGCTATCATGTTCCTTGTGCAATGGGGATCTCAAAATGTCGTTGGGATTATGTACACACACATACTTGTGTATCCAAATTTGTTGCATTTTTCCTGTTTCAGTGCTGTGCATTAAGCTCGGAGTACTAGCTAGGGTAATGGACCTAATGCTTTCAGTTGTTTGATTTCTTGCAGGAAAACTTTCTAATGCTTTGTCCAGTTCATTCTTCTGTTAGATTCCCTAATGAGAAGTCCAAGTCCCAGAAAATTATCTCCAAAGATCATGCCGTGCCTGCTACACTGTAGGGTTTCATTCTTCTACTATACCTTTTGATGTTCATGTTATTAATTAAAACTTACAAGCAAAACGTTATGTTTTGGTTTAGATGGTAAAATTCAGGACTAGGGTTAGAATAATTAGTTGAAAAACGTAAATGCTTGCTAAACATTTTTTTATAAGAGAAGAGTTACTTATTGAAAACACAGAGCAAGTTTTTAATTCCTTCAAAATGTATTCTTCTATTTTGTTTCCAGGAGCTGTCAGCAGTCTAGTTTGGAACCCTCTCCAGATGGAGAGAAGAAAATGGTTTTTTGCGGTTCTGCTTTGTCCACCGAAGAGAAGGTAATTGATCCCTATTTGGTTATCATATGTATTAGATTGATGTTACCGGATTAACTAGTTGAGACACTATCTTTACCGGTAAAGCTGTGAAAAATCCATCCTAGTATCTGGTATATTGGAGCTCCTGTCTTCCATGATCTGGCAAAATTTGTTTTGCCGAAGTCCAAGTCATGTTTGCCTTTTATGTTCACCAGTACCATGTTCTGCTGTGTGAGCATTGGATATATCCTGTTTTCTTAGATCAGTTATTGATTATATTTAACATCGTTTTTGTGCCGTTGTTACTACAGAGTCTTTTGCTCAAGTTTGGGAAGATGTGCGGTGCCACTGTGTCCAAGTTTTGGAACCCAAATGTAACACACTGTGATTGCAGCCACGGATGATAATGGTGCTTGCACACGGACGTTGAAATTTCTTATGGCGATTTTGAGTGGAAGATGGGTTGTTAAATTTGACTGTACGTTATTAGCTTAACATTTTCAATGTTTTCTAGCCTTTAATTGCTTTGATGCCATTGCTCTCTTTCGTTTGCTGAGCAGGACAGTAATGTTTTACTTTATAGGTCCACTCTTTTACAGTTCTTCCTAATCGTCCCTCATCTATTTGTGTTTAATTAACTGAAGTTGTTTTGTTGCACCACTGAGAAACAATAGATATGAACTTGAAACACCAATGTATGGCGCAACTTAAAACATGGGCTTTGCAGGGATAAAGGCGTGCATCGAGGCAAAGTGTCATGTGAATGAAGAACCTTATGAAGTCTGTCTTGATAACCATGGGTGCAGTGATGGTCCAAAGACTGGCAGGCTCAGAGCATCAAATAATGTAAGTTCCTCTTAAAGGCTAAATACTTCAATAAGACATGGTTGTGGTGTCCAATTTTTTGACGCCATAACCTTTATGAGCACCTTAATTTTTTGCTCCTTTAAATGGGATAACTCAACTAGAAAACGATCCATCACTCATCCTTATTATTGACAATTTTGTAGAAACTATTTTTTTTCTTTTCTTTTTGTAATCACATTTTTTAAAGCTGTTTCCTATCTTGTTTGCTGATTTAAAATTTTCTTTGTAGGCACCAATGCTTTTTAGTGGCTTGAATTTCTATTTCTTAGGTGATTTCCTGGCGTCTTATAAGGAAGATCTCCAAGATTTGGTGACCGCTGCAGGAGGGACCGTCTTGAAAAGCAAGGAGGAACTGGTTGCACAAAGTAGCGAAGAGGCAGCTCCAACTCCAAGGGCATTAATAGTATACAATATCGACCCGCCAGAAGGGTGCATATTAGGGGAAGAAGTTGCAATCTTATATCAAAGGGTAAGTGAGGCAGAGGATATAGCTTCCCAAACTGGATCCAAAGTAATTGGTCATACTTGGCTGTTGGAGTCCATTGCAGGACACAAGTTACTACCTATTGTCAACTAACAAAAGCATTTGCAACAAATGACATTTTTTTCTACACTAGTTTTGTTTGATGAAGTTCACAAATGTGAACAAGGCAATTGTATGCACTAGTGTTTTGTGTATTTTAAAATTCTATCTTGAAAAATCGCCAATATATAATATTTTTAACTGTTTTGATTAGAGTTTCAACCTAATAAAGTTTTCCGAGTTATAAAAAAGTAAAAATAGTATTTGAAATTGAATTACTCTATTGGACATTAGAGATTTTTTAAGCCCAATAGAGAACTTTAATATTCAACTCTACTGTCAGTAGAGTGTCTATTCCGGTAGTTGAGACATTCTAAAAATTCAATTAAAATGGTACCAATTTAGGGAAAAAAAAAAAATTCTTTACCTTAATAATTGTTGGTTTGATAATAAAAAAGTTAAAAAGTAGTCAGTTAGAAAAATGCATCATTTTTCTACTTATTATTACTAGTTTTGTTTGATGAAGTTTATTATTCAAAGAATGTGAACAAGGTAATTGCATGTACTAGTGTTGTGTATTTTGTAATTCTAATTCAAAAAATCAACAAGACATAGCTCAGAAAACTAAAAAACATAATATTTTCAGGTCTTCTGATTAACCCCTTGTTTGGCATTGTGGTGGGAACCACGGTTTCCACTACAAACTCAGTTATAAACAGTGTAAAGCTCTCACATGTTACAGTAACAATTTAAAAAATTGCTACAGTGTAAAGTTTTCACGTGTTACAGTAAAAGTGGTTCCCACCACCTTCCAAACACCCCCTAAAGTTTTGATCTAACACAGTTTAGCAAGTTATAAAAAATAAAAATAGCATGTGAAATCAAATTACTTAACTTCCAAGTAAAGATTCTCTAAGCTGAGACCTTTTAGGAAAAATTGTTCTCAACTCTACTGTCGATAGAGTGTCTTTCTTAGCAGTCGAGATTCTGAAAAAATTGACAACTATATGCATATTTACTGTAATATTTCTCACGTATTGATTTCACAATAATTGATCATATCTCATCAACTAAACAATTGGCATAATTATATCATTATTTTTTATAAAACTTGCGTTCAATCGAAAAATAATAATAAACCACATTTTCTCATTCTCATTGACTTCAATTTGTGTCAAGAGAAAGTACAGCAAGAGTTGGCTTGAATGTTATTAGTGGTCGGGAAGGTCAAGGAGATGCCAAACTAGGTCTCTCGAGAACGTTGTAGCTCTTGCATGTTGAGGTTCTCTCTTAGTTTATTACAATAACTCTTGAATCTAGATCTTACGCTAATCTTACATGGAAAGTGCTTTTCTTCTGCTAAAATTGGTTTTAGCGATTCAGTATCTTTGGCCTGCAAACAAAATGAAACAAAAATAAATAAGTAAAATGCACTAAGCAGGGGAAAATTAACAAAACAGAAAAATTCCATTTATCGAATATTTCCTTGGCTGCGTGTTTTCATCTATTTATTGCATATATGATCATCCCTCATCTAAACCACTTTCTCATTTATAAATAGTATAAAGCTCTTATATATTACAATAACAATAAAAAAATTGCTACAATGTAAAGCTCTCATATGCTACAGTAAAAACAGTTCCAACCATCCTACCAAACACTCTACAAAATGCAAATGAAACACACTATAGTAAACTAAAATACCAAAATTGAACTGTCCTAAATTTTCCTCAATGCTTTTGTCTCGAATTCCTCATCTTTTTTTTTTTTTTTTTAAACATTAAGTTAGAAAAGGAAATTTAATTTTACTAAGTTTGAAAAACAACCCTGAGCAAGAAACAAGAGCTGACAGAACAATACAATCAAAACAAAACCGAAAACTTGAACCAAAATACCTTTCCAAGTCAGCATAATATGGCAACTAAATATAAAACACACAACAAACGAAAACCATTAGTGAACATTGAGGCAGAATTTCCTTCAATATACTCATTATTAACTTGCATATTTATCAAACTCTAACAAAAAAGTAAATTCTTTGGTAGCCGAAATTATAAAAAAAAAGGAAACAAAGCAAATCAAAGTGTAATAATCCTCATCATTTTTTTTGAAGGGGATCTCAGCATTTTTTTGAATCATTAATAAAATAGAAATCAACTCTTCTCTTTTTTTCAATTTTTTTTTTGGATCAAAAACTAAGAATCCTTGCTCATTCTGAATATGTTTGAATGCCAAGAATCTGATTTCAAACTTGCTGGCACTTCATTTTAATGATTTCTAATGAGGGATTTTTCAATATGTAATTCGAGATTGTGATAAATAATAAAGGGGTGAGGGAGTAATTTTGATCACCACATCAGCATTTAAAAAAAATTAAAAAGAAAAAAAAAGAAAAGAAAATGAGGTTGAAGGTATAAGGTTAAAACGTAGTTTGTGGGAGGGCATTTAGCTAAATTTCTATCACGAGACTGTTTGAATGTCTGGTTTATTGGTTGGAAATGATTGGTTCCCTGAAAAAAACTGCATGATATTTATTGGGTTGAAAAGACGACAAAATTTTAATTGTAAACGACATGTCCTTTCTAAACGAGGCCAAAATGCTTCAAGTACGACTACATGTCGTTTTCTGTGTGGACGACAGCATTTTATCTATGATTAATAAAATGTCGTTTTTTGGTACCAACCACTACAAATTGCTATTATTTACATGTCGTTTCTTAAACTAAAGTAACGACAAACTTCCCTTCCAAAAACTATAAGTTTATTACGTAGACTGAAAATTCTAAATTTGAAGGACATGTCATTTTTCATAACGTCAGGAAGTTTATCGGTTGGAGTCAGAGGACAGGTTTCCTATTAAACGAAGCATCATTTTAGATTTTAGTTTTTAACTAGTTGTAGCCACATGTTTCGCACGTAAATATTTAATGGATAATTTTTTTATACATGAAACAAAACTCAAAGTTTGAGCGACGTGTTAGGCTCTCTAAAAACGCGATTTAAACTATTAAATTGTGGTTCAGATCAGCTTCATTATTATTTTTATATAAAATTTAAATTTCAAACCAAATTTGGTTCAAAGCTCAGAAAACTATTTATCAATGTTGGGTCCTCTCCTTTGGTTCAAACTCGTCGAATTGTTCAGCACCTACAGTCGAGATATTAGGCGTCGGACCACCATTTCCGATTGCGATTTTGTACAATGCCAAATAGAAAATACCCACTTGGAGAGAAGTGGCTTTGGGGCAATTTTCTTGTTTGGTGTCATGACTATTGCAGGGTGTTGGCCTCAAAGCCGGCACTGAAACTGCTAGGGTCAAAAGTATCAATCCCTGCTCAATAACGCTAGTTGAAAAAAAAAAAAAAAACTATATTGTATTGAATTTCACAAGTTAAAAGATTTGAGAGTATTCCACCAATAAATTCACAATAAGTTCACACAAATTAATGAGCTATAGGGACATGTTTATCAAACGGTTGAAGGAGTGTAATAAGAAAGTAATAAACAAATAAATCAAAGGCATGTTTTTCAAACTGTAATGGAATGTCATTGATTCTTTTATAGTGTTTACTCATCTATTTGAAATTAAGTATAAAGGAAGACAATCCAATTTTAATAATAGGAATACTATCATTTTAGCAAGGTGTTTTATAATAAAATTCTGTTGGCAAGTTTGAGTTACTACCATGAGGTGAATCGCTGATGATACGATGAAGGTACAAAACTGGCCTAAAAATGCAGCTGCAATATATGCGCCTAAGATTGGAGTCATCAATTGTGTTCCATTCCAGTTGGTGACATTGTTAGAAGCTTTTACAGTGCCTTGATGGAGCTCCCTAGTCAAGTACAGCACTAGATTTGCTACAATTCCCTGGTGGGCTAATCTCTCAAATATCTGATACCCTACAATAAATTACAATTAGCAATAAAGTCAGAACTCAAACACTGTAGTATGTGAGATTTTACACTACTAGATATTTTTATTTTACATTGTTCACTGTCCAATTAGCATGTGTTTGAACTCATTTACTAAATACCTTATGATATTTGTTCCGTTTTATGGACACATTTAACTAAAGAAATTAAAATAGAAATCTTAAAATCAGGGGATACAGGAATATTGAAAGGTTTCAGTACCTAAAATGAAGGAACAAGCTCTCCATCTTCCGGTCTTTGACCTTAAAATAGGTCCCCTTTTAAGATCCGCAGTCCCTCCTCTGCATAAGCATGATGATCTCCTTCATCTGCATGGCTTCTCTGATCTAATTCTACCTGCTTCATAGTAATATTAGTAATATTGTATTTAGCTTGTTAATATTTAAGTTAATTAACGGGCATCTCTCTCTCTCTATATATATATAGTGGCATGGAAAATTTTGGAACAAGAAGAGAACACAAAATTTGGAAACCACTAAGAGGTCAGTACCGTGGACCCCACACCCCCGATCTCATAGCCCACCACTAACCCCAAAAAATTCTCTTAATTATAATTTAACCATAAACGTCGCACCGTAAACTTTTTGGGTTAGACCAAATAGAATTCGGGTTACCGTACTCTAATAGTTTGAATATGCCTTGTTAAACATTGTTTGTTTAAAATGTGTGGTTTGAAAAATTGGTTCAAAATGTTGAAAAATAAGGGGTCTGTGTTTTTGGATTTGAAGTCCCATTTTTTAGCTCAAACTATCAAATCAAAGGTTCAAACAGCGACTTACTTTTCTTTCTCAAATGTTGGTTGATGGAAAATTTTGGTTTGAACTAAATGAACCATTTAACCAAACGGTCCCTTAATTTATTCGATCACCAGCGTATGAGATTGCTCCATTGACATCTGCTTTAACTAGTACAAGCGTACATATATATGTAGCTGAATATTGTATCTAAAAATGGCTTAATTAGGTTTGTGAAGTGTTCAGGGTAGCTGAATCCAGATTGAATTTCTTGACCCTGGCATTATAAACAAAAAACTTAGCAGCAACCAAAAAGAAGAGGAGATTGAGGAACGCCAAGACAGCCAAGAAGGCGAGGAAATAATCTAAACGGGACACATTCAAGTTATCCAGAACCCACCCTTTATGGCCATTCCTCTTGGTGATCTCCGAAACTGATGTCAAGACAAAACTGCTAAGGAAACCCCCAACTCCTCTGCTTGTTGTGTTGAACGAGGCCCCCAAGGTTTTCATTCCCTCCGGTGCTTGGTCGTAGAAAAACCCCTGCCTCATTATCCCAACTCAAGATCTACTTCTACTTAGAAGAAGAAGACGAACAAAGTGGAAATTTTAGAACTTTGGGACTAGGGTAAGATCTATATCTTTTCTTTCTTTCCATTTTCCTTAGCAAAGAAAAGAAAATATGTTGCTTAGACAACAATTATGTGATGACCGAAACAAGCTACATTTTTAATTGAGTTTTTATTTAGTGTGATACAAGAAGAGGAAAAAGAGTGGTGAGAGAAGCCTTAAGACCACCCACCCAAGAATTATCATCAAGGGTAAGTAATCTAAACTTTCCCCTAAATTTCTTAGGGTTAAAATTTATAACTTTATAAGAGATTTAATGATTGGACGAGGAAATATGTTATAATAATTATTTATATATGATTAGTATGGTTTGTCCTTGTATGTGATGTAAAAAGTTAGTCATGGCATGTTAGGATTATGATTTTGCAAATTTTGGTTTGTGGAAAAATTTCCACAAACTTTGAACGTATATACGGAAGCCATGGAGTCGTTTTTAAAAGCTTTTTTAAACACGGGACTTTTAATTTTTGATGTTTTAAACAAAACTCCGTGACTAAACAAAAACATAGTTTTGACTCTAAATAGGCCTACCAAACTGTTTTTAGGGACTGCCTAAAATAGTCCCAAAAACAATCTTAAAACAGCCCCTAAAACTATTTAAAACAGTTTGTAAAAGCTGTCCAAAACAGTTCCAGCACTGTTCGAATTGTTTTCCATTTTCGGGTTGTTTTGGGTCCAAATTTTATGTTTTGCCGAACATAAAAGTTTTAGATTTCGACCAGAAAAACAACTTTTGTTTAGAAATTTTCTCCAAAATTTGCCTCTAAAATATAGTTATGGACAGTTTTTCAAAACAGTCCAAAAACTACATTTTTGCGCAGAAAACTATTTTAAAGTTTCGGGTCGCCTCGAGGCCAAATTACAATTTTTGCCGAACACAAAAATTTTAGTTGTAGTTATGGACAGTTTTCCAAAACTGTCCATAACTGCAACTATTTTTGTTTAGAAATTTTCTCCAAAATCTGCCTCTAAAATATAGGTATGGACTGTTTTTCAAAACAGTCTAAAAACTACATTTTTCCGCAGAAAACTATTTTAAAGTTTTAGGTCATTTCGAGGCCAAATTACAATTTTCGCCGAACATAAAAATTTTAGTTGCAGCAAAATGAAGAACTTTCGTGAAGAAAGTTCTTCATTTTGCTGCAACTAAAATTTTGTGAAATCTGTTTATTTTAACTTGGACTTTAATTTGGATATGAAAAAAAAAAAAGCAAAACTTTTAATCAGTAAAAATTTCAAAGTTTTAGCCAAGAAGCAATTTTCCCAAAGAAAAATAGTAACCGAGACTTTAAAAACAAACAAGAAAATTATGAAACCACACATTTAAAAATGAGTGACTTTTATGGAGGAAAAACTTCAAAAAGAAAACTATGTTTAATATACGATTTTACATAAATGTTCTAAAACTACTTTTCTGGTACCCATTTTTACAAATAAAGATCGCGTGACTTTAAAATTTGATTTTTCACTAAACTAAGAAATTACAGTGTTTTAGAGAGGTTATAAAAGGCATGAGATTTAGTGGGTTAACAATTTCAGTGTAACGCCCCTATATGGGGGTTAACAGTTTTTAATGAGATAAAATAAAAATAAATAATAAAAGTAAAACCTTAAAAATAAAATTTGCTCGGGACTTAAATGAAAACTCCCAACTCAAAAATAAAAATATAAACGACAAATAAACCACAGTTAAATGTAGCACCTTAAATTTAATAATATAAACTGTTGTCATCATCATTTTAACCCTCAACACATTGTAATACAGTCACAGAAAGTAACAATTGATGCTTACATTATCATGAAGAACATTCTCAACAATTGAAGCAGTCCCAATGTAATATAGCTACATCACTTCCTCAACTATATTTCTCGTAGCCACCTCACACTTAGTGAGTCCTGAAAAGATAAAAATATAAGAGAATGAGCGACACTATGCTCAGTAGAGAAAGCCATTACTCACCTTTAGGTTTTTATCATTACCACATTAAAACCTGCATGGTTAGTAAGTTACATCATATTCCAGATTATGAGGTTTATTATGATCACATCTTATGGATACCGTAGTTAATCATTACCAAGTGTCATAATTACACATTTATACAAATATTACCAATCATCATTGTTCCTAGGTATCCATGTTAAATAGAGTATTACTTAACTCATCGAAACCCAAATGGGCGCACTTGATCACCCTATAAACATTCCAAGGGTGTTCCGGTGAGGGGACATCAAGCCCCGAGTCCTCACCAAATCGATTCCTGTACAGTGTGTTCTGGGACTTTCAACCCAAGGAAGCGTCATCGCCTTCCCCCTATTTTTCCTTTTAGGGTATTCGTGCCCAAGGACGTAATCGCCGCCCTCCTCATGTCTCACAATTTCTCTATATTAAATCATTATTAATAGAGTCAGTTTTCCTAACCATGCTTCTCAATTTATAACATGTGTCAATTCATTATGTTCCTCGTCGTACAATACAAGACGAGTCCATGTCATAGTTTCATATGTGATACTCATATAATAGCAGTTCAACATAGATATATATATATTGCGGCAAAACAATCAATTTTAATTCTATAAAAACCTCACAAAAGATGAGTAATAGAATCCCTACCTTTCAAGCTTATCAACAGTCTCTTAATCCTGGAATCAATTAACGTTAGCTCCATACTTCCTTGATCTTGAACTCTAAGCAAAACAGATCCAGTTGTATCTCGCTGTATCTAGAGTATGCGAAGCATCCTCTGTAGTGCTCCTCGAGCGACTATGAATGGCTAGGAATGCTTCATGGAGATCATAAATTCTTGAAAACGTCATTCTGGACTCCGATACTACTGTTTGAATCGCCTTGATCTACGTGCAGTCGGTACCGGATGATTTTTATCGGAGTGGAATTTGCTCAAACGGAGGTCACCATTGCATCTAGAGCATCGAAACGAGTCAGGAGGCGGTCTCGGATCTTCGATCGGAGGTCCGGATCACAAAATCCCAATTTGGCCTTTGATTGGCCGTTGACCGGCGTTGACCGCCGTTGACCGGCGGCGGTTGGCTCCGTTGAGGGTTGAGCTCGAGCCTACCCCCCCTAATTCGACCCTTCTGAGTCCAATGGCGGGGTCAATTTCACCCAATTCGGCCTCCATCTGCTCCAATCGAGGATGGATTTCACGGCCAAAACTGGCGGCTCCGATTTCGGTCCTCCGGCGACGGTAGCCCAAAATTGACTTGGGCGTTTTCTTCCCCGTGACCCTCTGAGTATTTCCCCTATGGTGGGGCAGCTCAACACCGCGTGGAATGGCGGCCCCACCTAGCTCCACGGCGGTGCACGACGGAGATGCCGTTCTCCGTCCTCCGGCCTTCATTTCGTGCAATTGAGGGTTGCTTCACGCTCTTCTCGAGCCTCTGAAGGTGTTTGTGCCTTCAATTTGGCACAAAACGGCCTAAAATGGCCAACCCGACCTCACCCACGGCGACGGTGGCGGGCGTCTTCGTTCTCCGGCGAGGGGCGGCGTAACGGTGCAATTGACCGAGGGGTCTTGCTCGCCGTCGCCCCTCTGATCGTTTTGGCACCGGCGGTGTGCCACACCGCTGCCATATGCGGCGGCTCCGACGACGGCTCCACAGCGGCGACGGGGCAGCTCCGGCGAAGCTTTTCCAGCCAAAATTGAGCTGGGAAATTGGTACCATCTTGTTCCTCTCCTCACACTGAGTCCATAGACACCAAAATCACGTCGATTGGTGGTCGGACGGAGGAGAAACGACGTCGGGAAAATATGGGTTTCACCGCCACTTTGGGCGGCGCGTGAGCCCTCCTCCGACGGTGTTTTGGGTGGCACGACACCTCGTTGGACTCAGCTCAACGAGAGCTTCCCACTGGTATGGGAGGTGTCGAAAAATAACGCCGGAATCTCAAACGAGATTTGAGGAGAGAGAGAAAATTCTAGAGAGAGAAAGAGGAGAGAGAAAGTCTCGAGTTTTGTGATATTTTCTGATTTTTTTTATATATATACTAAAAATTAATCTAATTACCTTAATACCCTTAGGAGAATAATGGGTGTCACAGCTCTACCCCCCTTAAAGAAATTTCATCCACGAAATTTCAATTCTAGTAATACAAATAAAAATTATGATTCCAATTCCGAGTCTAAACCGTTAATGTTGTTTATCTTCCAAATTTAAGTCATCGTATCTCCACTTATTTACTTGCATAATAAATCTTACTCTAAATTCTAAATCCCTCAATGAGAGTATTTCTGACAAGTTTCAACTTATAACACCGTATAATAGTCTAAGAATCTGATCAGGCATACATATTGACCATACCATGATTCCAGTCCTTCATTGTCCATGGACTGTGATTTACAATCACATTTAAGGAGATTGCTAGAGAAATTTTATATACTTCATCTTTAGGTTCCTTTTCCTTTTTAAGTAAGGAAAAGTCAAATATATTTGATTTCATACCTCTACTAATAAACTAAAACATAATCATAAAACATATATCACAAACACTTCTATTCAAAACCATACATTAAACTTATTCATAGAGATATTAAACGGAATCTCAGAGTTGCAAACATACCCGACATATTTTTCATTAAACAGCTATCCTCATGACACAAACATTCAACCCAAATAATATACTCATATTTCATATGGAATATCCCCGTAACTGACTCTGGTACTTCCACATAATATTAACAGAATATTACACATTACAAACATGATATGGATACGTTTCGAGAGTACAAAGCACTCCGTATACCAGCTATCCATATCATGCATGCTTATAGGATACAAAAACATCGATAAACAAAAGGTCGGACCTTAAGAAGGATGCGTTTCGAGAGCATCAAGTACTCCGTATCCAGCCATCCCGGCATTAGGCTCAATGAATCTAAAAGATTGAACAACGACGTACCACAAGAAACACAGAATACAAGGTAAACGGTTATTCGTAACACACGAAATACGGACACACATGCCTACATGCCATAGATAAAACAAAAAGATTACAGATGGAGATTCAAATCAATTGGCCGCTCCCGGCTTTCCCTTTCCCATTCAAGCTTGGATGTTGCAGCGTCAGATTCTGGATGTATGATTTGCATTTTATCTATCAATTTCTCAGTTGTTGAAGCAGTAACAAAGATTTGTCTCTCCGATTCTGTAGTGATGTTTTCTTCCACAGCGTAATCTAGAAATTTCAAAAGACTGTCATAAAACCCATTTACATTCAGCAGTCCCAAAGGTTTGGAATAAAAGCCCAACAATTGCCCACAAGCAACTACGAATATTTCCTCAAGAGTACCTAGACCACCAGATAATGCTATAAAAGCATCGGAATTATAGATTATGTCTTTAAAATTTCTAGGGATACTCCTGACTCCTTCTCCCTTACCTATGGCTTCCTTATAAAGGTTTCCTTCAACTAGAATATGAGGCCAAATTCTTACAACAGTAGCGTCGCTAGACCTAGCTGCTAGTGCCATATTTTCCATCATTTTTATACTACCACCCCCATAGATTATGTTAATCTTCTTGTGTGCTAGGACTTGCCCTAAGTGATTTGCAGCTTCTAAATAAGCTTTATCTTTTCCAAGGCTGGAACCACAAAAGACACAGACATTCTTTATTTTCTTCGTGGACTGGGAGGTAGACATATTTGGTTTATAGAAGTGGTTGCTTAATGTCTGCTCCACTTAGACTTCGGGTTCTACATGAGATTTTAAAGATGAGAAATATACAAAAAGGGCTAAAGAGATAGACGAGTAGGTAATAAAAAGGTAATCCAAAGATTTAAACAAAATCTTGTGCGGATAAGAAAGTAAGATAAGGTGATTGATAGTTTACAGAAAATCTGATTCACTTTTTGAAAAAGATTAGACTCTAATTGTATAACTTTTGACAATTGAGAACAATTCGACAGAAGACCCTCATGACACAACTGTAGACTTTTTGACAAATATACACCAAGTCTAGAAATTTAATATAAATGACAAATACTGTAGAACTTTTGAAATTTGAGACACAAATCTTAAAATATCTGGATAAGCTTTTCAAAATTCAAACATATTACTGTACCGTATGTAACGTGTCTGATAAGATAATATATTTTATTATATATATATATTTAAGAAAATCATAAATTAAATAAGATATTAACACTTACTGTATCAATCTAATAATCACAATTATTTCAAACACAAAAGCAAATATTCTGAGTAAAAGAAAAACACAAACTGTTGAACATCAGCTAAAACTGCTTCAAATAAGTAAAGACTAAATAACCTTTATAGAGCGATGACTTATTCCCCATCCAGTTTTCTTATGGCTTGACAAACAGGATCTAAAAATACCATATTCCTGAGGCGTTGTCTTTCTGTATAAAATTTAGGCCAGAGTTTAAAAATAGCTCCTTGAACATATCCACTAGGGTGACCGTGGAGAGGAGGATGGATGCTATCCAAGTTCTCCTTTGAAAGTCCATCCCTACAAAACCTTATTTTATCCTCTCTATTCGTAGACATATAACCAGGTGAAGTACATTTACCGTTACAATTTTGTCTTCCACATTTGTTACAAGCGACCACGATGGCACGGGCTCTTCTTTTCATTGCACTACGACTGGTACCCGTTCCTGGTAAACCGACATCTTGACTAAAGTCACTCGGACGGATTTTCCCCTCTATCAACATTCTCACATCACAAGGGATGCCAAAATGCATAAGAATCCACAACCGAGTAATTCTAGCCTTGTATTTCTTTCTAAGAATCTTTTGGGAGAGTGATGGGAAATACTTTCTCAGGTGTTGGTACTTTGGGTCCATGATGAGATGAAAGAAGAGTAAATAGAAAGGAAAAATTAAGATAGTAAATTGCAGAATCCTAGAATTCCTTCTTCTTTTAGAGGAAAAGAAGAATTTCTAATGAAAAAGAAGAGGATTTGCGATTTAGAGAGAAAATAACAAATTAAGAGAGAAAAAGTGAACTTGAAGAAATAAGCTCCTATGCACAGTAAACGTATATGTAAACAATGATTAAACCACTGTATATGACACGTATAGAGACCACGTGGGAGAGACAGTGTGAATCAAACTGATTTAAGATTTGAACTAGGCCCAAATGTTCTTAGTTGAAAATGGTCAGGTTGTTTCGGGCCTTAACACATTTAGAACGAGTTAAATAACAAACATAAAATTGAAAACCAATTTGTATAAATCTTAAACCCAATTTAAAGCCCACTATAGATAAAGTTAACTATAAACAACAAATCTAATTTAACGACAACAAGGATCTTCCTGAATGATATTTAAAATCATTTCATAACAACATAATCTTCCAGCAACTCAAATAATTTTGTTTAAATCAAAACCTTATTGAACAATGCATACACCCATAGGTTATTCCTAATACTCAACATCTATCAATGGATTCATCATCATTGCTACCAAGGGTTTAGAATGTGACTAACCTTGAAATCAATACGATTTACGTCTTACAACATAGACCATATCAATGAACAAAGACACTTGATGTTACTACTTAAGAACATCTACAATCCCCACAATTCTACTTATAAAATATCGAATTTCCTCATATAACAAAACCGTAGGTAACCAAAAGATTCACATCTAAACATCTAAAACTTAAACATTTTATCGTAATTATCCAAAATTATTATAAGTGCCTTAAGTATTATGATTTACTTAAGAAAACTCTTATTGATCATTTTTCTATTGCATCTATATATAAAGATTCACTGATACACTTAAATACAATGTACGTAACAAAATATTCCAATTTTGAGATTCATGCATTCTAGACTTTACACAGTCTCAACAGACCAAAAGTCTAACATTTATCTCTCTCAAGATTCAATACCATGATTCCCAACTTATATCATATTCCTCAAATAAATAGAACTTTTAAGAAAAGATATTGACACTTATGTGCTCCATCGAATCCACACATAATCATTACTTAGGTTTGAATCAATTACGAAAAATTTGGCATATCTATGTCAAACTTTAAAATCAATAAATCAAGCCTTATATTTCTTATTGTTTTTCACAAAATAAAAGGCTATTAAATCCTTGTATCTACACGAATTTCTCATCGTTTATACGAATTAGATATGCTTATAGATCCTAATATTATACGAATCTCTCATAAGCAATCTACTTATAAACTCATTCCATATAATTATCATTCCCTCATAACTATTAATACTTTCCTTCTATATAATTATTGTACTCATATAACCGTTAGTATTTCATTCTATGGCCTTTCCATGTTACATCCTCCTAGACTGTATAAATCAATGTGAAGGTTCATTTTGATGATGACAATGAAAATTCAGCTTCAAAACCATCTCAAAAATATATTTTTTTTAAAGTGGTGCTACACTCCCTAGGTTAACCGAACCTAGGCTCTGATACCAAAAATTCTGTAACGCCCCTATATGGGGGTTAACAGTTTTTAATGAGATAAAATAAAAATAAATAATAAAAGTAAAACCTTAAAAATAAAATTTGCCCGGGACTTAAATGAAAACTCCCAACTCAAAAATAAAAATATAAACAACAAATAAACCACAGTTTAATGTAGCACCTTAAATTTAATAATATAAACTGTTGTCATCATCATTTTAACCCTCAACACATTGTAATACAGTCACAGAAAGTAACAATTGATGCTTACATTATCATGAAGAACATTCTCAACAATTGAAGCAGTCCCAATGTAATATAGCTACATCACTTCCTCAACTATATTTCTCGTAGCCACCTCACACTTAGTGAGTCCTGAAAAGATAAAAATATAAGGGAATGAGCGACACTATGCTCAGTAGAGAAAGCCATTACTCACCTTTAGGTTTTTATCATTACCACATTAAAACCTGCATGGTTAGTAAGTTACATCATATTCCAGATTATGAGGTTTATTATGATCACATCTTATGGATACCGTAGTTAATCATTACCAAGTGTCATAATTACACATTTATACAAATATTACCAATCATCATTGTTCATAGGTATCCATGTTAAATAGAGTATCACTCAACTCATCGAAACCCAAATGGGCGCACTTGATCATCCTATATACATTCCAAGGGTGTTCCGGTGAGGGGACATCAAGCCCCGAGTCCTCACCAAATCGATTCCTGTACAGTGTGTTCTGGGACTTTCAACCCAAGGAAGCGTCATCGCCTTCCCCCTATTTTTCCTTTTAGGGTATTCGTGCCCAAGGACGTAATCACCGCCCTCCTCATTTCTCACAATTTCTCTATATTAAATCATTATTAATAGAGTCAGTTTTCCTAACCATGCTTCTCAATTTATAACATGTGTCAATTCATTATGTTCCTCGCCGTACAATACAAGACGAGTCCATGTCATAGTTTCATATGTGATACTCATATAATATCAGTTCAACATAGATATATATATATTGCGGCAAAACAATCAATTTTAATTCTATAAAAACCTCACAAAAGATGAGTAATAGAATCCCTACCTTTCAAGCTTATCAACAGTCTCTTAATCCTGGAATCAATTAACGTTAGCTCCATACTTCCTTGATCGTGAACTCTAAGCAAAACAGATCCAGTTGTATCTCGCTGTATCTACAGTATGCGAAGCATCCTCTGTAGTGCTCCTCGAGCGACTATCAATTGCTAGGAATGCTTCCTGGAGATCATACATTCTTGAAAATGTCATTCTGGACTCCGATGCTACTGTTTGAATCGCCTTGATCTGCGTGCAGTCGGTACCGGACGATTTTCATCGGAGTGGAATTTGCTCAAACGGAGGTCACCATTGCATCCAAAGCATCGAAACGAGTCAGGAGGCGGTCTTGGATCTTCGATCGGAGGTCCGGATCACAAAATCCCAATTTGGCCTTTGATTGGCCGTTGACCGGCGTTGACCGGCCGTTGACCGGCGGCGGTTGGCTCCGTTGAGGGCTGAGCTCGAGCCTACCCCCCGTAATTTGACCATTCTGAGTCCAATGGCGGGGTCAATTTCACCCAATTCGGCCTCCATCTGCTCCAATCGAGGATGGATTTCACGGCCAAAACTGGCGGCTCCGATTTCGGTCCTCCGGTGACAGTAGCCCAAAATTGAGCTGAGAAATTGGTACCATCTTGTTCCTCTCCTCACACTGAGTCCATAGACACCAAAATCACGTCGATTGGTGGTCGGACGGAGGAGAAACGACGTCGGGAAAATATGGGTTTTACCGCCACTTTGGGCGGCGCGTGAGCCCTCCTCCGGCGGTGTTTTGGGTGGCACGACACCTCGTTGGACTCAGCTCAATGAGAGCTTCCCACTGGTATGGGAGGTGTCAAAAAATAACGCCGGAATCTCAAACGAGATTTGAGGAGAGAGAGAAAATTCTAGAGAGAGAAAGAGGAGAGAGAAAGTCTCGAGTTTTGTGATATTTTCTGATTTTTTTTTATATATATACTAAAAATTAATCTAATTACCTTAATACCCTTAGGAGAATAACGGGTGTCACATTCAGGCATTATTTTATAGAGCGATTTTAATTTAAAGTTTCAAGCTAAACGGGTAAGAATTTCAAAGATAAACTTTAACAGTTTTCATTTGAACATTTTTCAACAAGCATAAAAACCTGATACGATAGAGCGTTAATGCCACAATATTAGGCACAAATCCAATGCTCGTTTTAGTCTAAAATAACACATGGAACACAGTCTATCGATAGAATTTATATGACGTTATGATGTCATTTTTGGGCTTATGGGCTTAAAAACAATTACGAGCCCATTAAATGAATTTAAAATAAAGCCAACTAGGATTTAAGGTAAGAATCATGAATTTAGGAAATATCAAATTTAGTGGATTAAAGTCTCACAGATTTAGCGACGATAGATAATTAATTAATTAATTAATTGTTTTAAAATTAATTAATTATCAACTGGAAATTAAGGAAAAGTTTAAATATTATCAAGATTTAGTAAAATAATCCTTGTAATAGAAATGGTGAAATTCATGATCAATTGATAAAAGAATTTACGATCTAACACAGTGATCGAATTCTTATGGTTATGCTAAAATCTAAATAGCATCAAATGAAGTATTCTTACACACTCCAAATAGGTGTTTTGTACAAATTTATTTCCATTAGAAAAGAAGAAATTCAGAATCTATAGGAAGCCTACTTCACTGAAATAGGTAAGTAGGAATCTCGCCTATAGTGTGAACAGTTTTTAATAAAATTGTTTTTTTCATGACTTCAAAAAAATATGGAATGCGTGTTCAGTGATATGCCCTGCCATAATTTTGTTAGGACATATATATTTATCTAAGATATGATGAGTTAGCATCTTGAAAGGTGATGAATGATGTGTAATGTATGCTGTATTAAAATATATTGTTTACTTGCTTGCAATTAAGCATGTTTTTAGTATTGTTACATAGGGCTATGTAGAAACATGTCATACTGCATGCACATAATAATACAAGTGAAACTAAACAAGATAGGTTAAGAGTATCGTACCAACCTCTCGACCCACAGGAGGCTCCATGTTCAAAAAAAAAGATGGCGTTGTTGGGACTTTGCAAATCCTAATGACCGCAATACAAGTTATGATCTCGGTGTTGTTAGGAACCCCGCGAACCTTGACTTCCTGATAATCATGTACAACCGGTACATGATCATGTGCAATCGGTACGATCACCTAGGCCCAAATAGTGAGTTAAGATAAACATCAGATAATTGAGCATAAAACAAATCAATAAGCAAGCATAAAATGATCATGCATTGATTTATCAAATAATCTTCAAATAGTTTTGTGAGTTGAACTTCCTACTTGCTAAGCGAATGTTCATTTAAGTGTGTTCATCCTGTAGGTAAGAAATCAGTCAGCATCACTTGACTGGGCAGTGGTAAGTGGCGGACGAACAATGGAGATACGTATGGACACCGCTCACGCAAAAATGTATTTCCGCATTATGTTGCCTTCTATAAAATTTAGTACGTATGATAAATTAAGTAATTTTACATAATGAGCCTTAGAGACAGAGGCTGAAGTCATTCAATGTAACGCCCCTATATGGGGGTTAATAGTTTTTAATGAGATAAAATAAAAATAAATAATAAAAGTAAAACCTTAAAAATAAAATTTGCCCGGGACTTAAATGAAAACTCTCAACTCAAAAATAAAAATATAAACGATAAATAAACCACAGTTTAATGTAGCACCTTAAATTTAATAATATAAACTGTTGTCATCATCATTTTAACCCTCAACACATTGTAATACAGTCACAGAAAGTAACAATTGATGCTTACATTATCATGAAGAACATTCTCAACAATTGAAGCAGTCCCAATGTAATATAGCTACATCACTTCCTCAACTATATTTCTCGTAGCCACCTCACACTTAGTGAGTCTTGAAAAGATAAAAATATAAGGGAATGAGCGACACTATGCTCAGTAGAGAAAGCCATTACTCACCTTTAGGTTTTTATCATTACCACATTAAAACCTGCATGGTTAGTAAGTTACATCATATTCCAGATTATGAGGTTTATTATGATCACATCTTATGGATACCGTAGTTAATCATTACCAAGTGTCATAATTACACATTTATACAAATATTACCAATCATCATTGTTCATAGGTATCCATGTTAAATAGAGTATCACTCAACTCATCGAAACCCAAATGGGTGTACTTGATCACCCTATAAACATTCCAAGGGTGTTCCGGTGAGGGGACATCAAGCCCCGAGTCCTCACCAAATCGATTCCTGTACAGTGTGTTCTGGGACTTTCAACCCAAGGAAGCGTCATCGCCTTCCCCCTATTTTACCTTTTAGGGTATTCATGCCCAAGGACGTAACCGTCGCCCTCTTCATGTCTCACAATTTCTCTATATTGAATCATTATTAATAGAGTTAGTTTTCCTAACCATGCTTCTCAATTTATAACATGTGTCAATTCATTATGTTCCTCGCCGTACAATACAAGACGAGTCCATGTCATAGTTTCATATGTGATACTCATATAATATTAGTTCAACATAGATATATATATTGCGGCAAAACAATCAATTTTAATTCTATAAAAACCTCACAAAAGATGAGTAATAGAATCCCTACCTTTCAAGCTTATCAACAATCTTTTAATCCTGGAATCAGTTAACGTTAGCTCCATACTCCCTTGATCCTAAGGCGTGCATAAGGACAATTAAAACTAAAGCACAACATACAACTACATTCATAAATAAATCATGTGTAAACCTATCTTACTAGTATGCCATTAAAGCTTTTATATAAATCTCTTTTGAATACCACAGTAAACAATTTTTGTCTTAACACAATATAAAATGTGAACAAGTAATCTATATGTTTTAGTCCCTAATAAGATTCATCAATCACTTAGGATAATATTGGAAAGGTTGCAAGACATTAAAGAATTAGGTGGTGAGCAAAGATGGGTTCTTGGTTCAGGTTAGCAGCTGGTATACCATAACAAACTGGCAGATTTACTAGTTTCCAATACAAAAATTGAATAATTCTTAGAAAATAAAATACAACTCCGATTTAGGTTTATGATAGCTCGTTAGAAAGCCTAGGATGCTACTTTTCAAATATGCAAACCAATTCATAAAATTCATTTTAATTTAATCTTAGAATTTCAAGAAATAACCACTGCCCATAGAGGTATTACAAAGTTTAACAATATAAATTTTCTGTCTAGGGCATATACACTTAGACTTCATACATATGCTCCAAAATAGCAACAAACATATACTTAGGTTTAAGAACGTAAATTTGAATAATCCTTTAGTATAAAAGAAAATTTATAAATGAAAGACTAAATTTGTTCATAAGATTCTAACCTCGGATTATGGTTAGTTGGAAGCTTGAAATGGCTTCAAAACAGGTTCCTTTACTTCGGTATGACTGAAATTCTTGCTCAAATGGAGGTGATGGTGGTTGATTTTTATGGCTGCCTTGAAGAAGTTCTCTAAGTATTTTGCTTCAGCAAAGAAATGAGAAGAAGAGTGGGAACCGTGGAAGAGAAAGGAAGAAAAGATGAAGTCTTTGGAGAGAAGTGATAGAAACAATTATAGAGGAGACATGTTGAAGCATGTCACGGAGGAAATAAAGAAAATGAGGGTCAAGAGTAGTTGGAAAAGATATCCTTATGTCTCATCTAAAGACTTTAACACACATAATGCCAATATGACATTTTTGAGATTTATTAGAAGTTCGAAGGCTTTTTAGTAAACATACTAAATAAATATAGGAGAATTTTAGAAAATTTTAAAAAAATAGATAAAAATAAATATTGTAAAATAAATTTAAATGAAGCAATTTTTTTTTATACACTAAAAATTAATTTAATTACCTCAATACCCGTTAGGAGAATAACGGGTGTCACATTCAACCTCAGATTTAAAAGAAAGAAAGAAATGGATGTAAGATTTTCTACAAGAAATATATATATATATATATATATATATATATATATATATATATAGATGTTGCAATGGAGAATGCAATGAATGCATATAATTTTTCTGATAAGAAATTATAGAAGTAAATGGTTTTTGAAATGTTTTTAAAGTATCATTTTGAATTAAGGGAAAGATTTAAATCAAGAAAAGTATTTAGAAGAATAATTTTTAGAAAAATTTATTATGCTAGTTTTAAAGGATTAATTCTTAATAAGTTATTATTATTTTAGTTTTAAAAGATTAAGTTTTAAGAAATTATATTATGCTTTAAAATTTATTTTTTTAAAAAGGGAGGAATTATTGTGTTTATTTTTTTAAAAAAAATATTCCGCAAATTTAAGGACCTCATATTAAAATATGTTTACGTATTAAGATTATGAAATTAAATAACTGCTACATGGGTTGGGTTGTTTCACGATAGGACAATGAAGTCTTTCTTAAAATAAATTTAGGTTTTCAAACACGAGAGCAACGATGTCAAGTTCCTTTCTTAAACTAATCAAATTTGACCTCTGCATACATTTGTCATTTTTGTGGTTGGTCATCATGTTCTGCAGCTTACAATAATCTAATTGTATGCATTATTATGTTTTCCCAAAATTATATGCTTACATGTCCTTCAAGTAAATATATATATATATATAATATGACATAAGAGAAATAAATATGGATTCCCTAAGCTAATTACAGTATATTTGCATGTCCTTAGGGGAATAATAAATATACAAGCATTTTCGGACACTGTTTTACTTGGTCCGGTGGAGGAAAGAAACCATGCAAGGAAAAGGTGGGAAAAAAAAGGAAAAAGAATGTTGATTCTTGTTTGGGAAATGTGAAGAGAAAGAAAAAAAATCATCACGAAGTTTTAAAAAATGGAATGTAAAGTTAATTTCTTCTATTTCTATGTGACACCAAATCCTCAAAATATTCTCATGTAGCTTCCACAACTAATTAAATGATACACTTTACATATTAATGAGACCATTAAGGATCAGTACTAGCGGAGGTAGAAATTTTTGCAATAAAAATTAATAGAAACTATAAGATTAATTTTTTTATTTTTTTAGTGGGGCCTGTATGCATATTACACAATACAATGTGTTACATAGGTTTTTTTAAAGCTCCCTGCTTGTTAAAGATAACGAAAATGTATAATTATTGAACAGAAAATAGAGCTTTTTTTTTTGGAGCTTCTATAATAAGGTCTTATTGATCTTATTGATAAGAGACCCATAAAAAATGTCTTATTGATCGCGATTCTCCCAAAGGAGATTGTCTTTTGTTGCAAAGATGAGGGATTGCCGGTGGGGGTGGTTAGAGGAATTGCTGATAGGGGTTGGTCAGAGGTGGCTGCTTGTTTTTGTTTTTGTTTTTTCCAATTATAGGTTTTTTAATTTTATTTTATTTTTAATTATGTATGGGAGAGTGCATGGTTATTTAATGAAGTTAAATTTTTTAAACCATTAGATTTAATCCAACGGTTAAAAAATTTGTTTTTTATAGATAAGACCCTCGCTCGCTCATTTAGCTTTTTCCTCGTTTGAAATAATTCGGTAAGAAAAACATGTATGGTGTGCAGTCATACTACTTTGAGTTTATCTTTCCTTCTTTTCCTTTTTTTTTTTTTAAAAGTGATTATATTAATTAATTGTGGCCTTTGGTGTTTACTTCATAAATTAAATTAAAGTCGGCTAATCAGTTTTCATGATCACTAATGCATGCCTTTCTTAAACTACTCCAATTTAACATGTAGGTGTGCGTGTAATGTATATGTACATATATTGTACTACGTAGACGCACACGTAAAATCATAACATGCATACTAGCCTATAATATGCACGTTTAAGTTGTTATTTTTTGTGTTTAGTCATGATTAATGCCCTGTATCTTACAACAATTGAAGTCGTACTACTGTATACATGTCGTTTTTCAACAATATTATAAGCTGTTGAAGGAGATTAACGAAATAAGTATGACTTTTTTGTGGTTTGAAAGCTTGTTTGACAAAACTAATCTAACAAATTAGTTTCAACTACAATAGTGTAAAATTATCACATGCTATAGTGTTTTGATTTTAATTTATAGTTCCAACTACGTATCCGAACCTACTAATAAACATTTTCTCTCTCTAGCTGTGGATGCGTTTGTCACCAGCAAGTCAACCAGTCAAGAACTAGAAGGTGGGGTGGCTATTTTCAAATCAATAAAGAGTATAAAAAAACAGGAGACAACATTGTACAGCATACACACAGATATATATATATATATATATATATATATATGGATAATTTGTAAAACGTTATAAGCTGTATATATAAAAATATAAATAGAGGTCCCTCGTATAGTATCGGATTAATATATGGCGCTAGAAGTAGAAGAGAAAGGAAATATTATTGCATATGGAGGGGACCAGGATTTTACAGAGGATGGGACTGTGGATCTCAAAGGTAGATCTGTACTGAGATCAAAGACTGGAGGATGGAAAGCTTGTTCCTTCATAGTAGGTAATAATGTACTTGATTTTTTTTTTTTTTAATTTTTGGTTTGGTGTCTTATAATGTTTTGTTTTTGTGTATATGTTTAATGAACTGGGATAATTTGTTTGTTGGATGTGTTGTGTATGAGACATTTGAGAGGATGGTTTTCCAGGAGATTGCAGCAAATCTAGTGTTGTACTTGACAAGAGAGCTTCACCAAGGCACTGTGAATTTGAAAGCTTCCAACAATGTCACCAACTGGCTTGGTGCCGTATGGATGACCCCCATTTTGGGCGCTTATATTGCTGATGCATATTTGGGACGCTTCTGGACTTTTCTCATAGCATCGGCAATTTATCTTACGGTAGTATATGTAAAAAAAAATAATAACAAAAAAAACTTTTAACATTTACTTAAAAAAAATTCATACATGTTTAAGTGTTAAACAACTTAAAAACATAAGTTATTAACAACAATGGTCCCTAAACTTTAAAGTCTCTATTTTTTCCCCCGAATTTTAAAAATCATCTTTTAAAAATTATTACTTTACCCTTTGAACTTCAAAACTCCTCATTTTGCCCCTTAAACTTTAAAAATCGCTACTTTACCTCTAAACTTTCAAAACTCCTCACTTTGTCCTTGAATTTTCAATTTTTCGTTCAAAGATAAGAAGATATATTTGAATAATAGACATAATAATAAGAAAAATCTAATTTTTTTTTCATTGCAGGTGACCCATGGCCAAATGCTTAATTAAGTTTATTTTAACATAAAATCAAAAGTTTATAAATATAACATAATTAATTAAAAATTATCTTTTGTTTTATATTTTGTCTCCTCCACTGCCTGCAACCAATTTCATAACTCATAGAAATTGTTAAAGAAATTTAGAACTCACTATTAATTACAAGTCACTTTTATCTAATGAGACGATCGATATATATTTTTTTCATTTTCACCATTGAACAGGGAATGGTCCTGCTAAGTCTAGCGGTTTCAGTGCCGGGTTTGAAGCCACCATCATGCAGTACGACCAACGGAGTGAATGAAGAAAATTGCCCCAAAGCCTCATCTCTCCATTTTTTTACTTGGCTTTGTACATAATCGCTGTCGGAGGTGGCGGATCCAAGGCTAATATCCTGATACTTGGCGCCGAACAATTCGATGAATTCGAGCCAAAGGAGAAGAAACAAAAGCTCTCCCTCTTCGACTGGTGGATCTTTAGTGTGTTCATTGGTTTCCTCATCTCAGAGACTTTCGTGGTTTACATTCAAGACAATGTTGGGTGGGCCCTTGGCTACGACCTCCCAACTGCAGGGCTTGAGCTTGGGACGTTGGTGTTCTTAGTTGGTATCCCATTTTATAGGCATAAGTAGCCATTGCGTAGTCCAATCACCAGGATGGCTATGGTATTTGTGGCAGCCTTTAGGAATTGGAAAGTGCCTTTACCTGATAACCCAAATGAGCTTTATGAGTTGAGCTTGGAGGAATATGCTAAACGTGGGACACACATAATCGACCATACTTCTTCTTTGAGGTACTTGCCATTTAGCACATTTACTTTCGTTGTGTTTGGAAACACCGCCACCTTTTCTAAGTGCTTTTTTTTTTTTTTTTTTTTTTTTTTTCATATGTTGCAGTATTTTTTGTTTTAACTTGCAGTTACAACTACATTACTTTTACTCATGCTAATAATTCCTCTTTAGTACCAAGCTTACAGAAAAAAGGGTTGTCGCTTGAAAAAGTAACAATATTACCAAAGGGTGTTTGACAAGTCAGTTAGAACTAATTCAGAATAAAGCTTTTAATAACTACAGTAAAAAAAAAAGTTACTACAGTATAAAACTATCTCATGCTACGATTTTTAAACTAAAATTTTTAGTTCCAACTAATATGTCAAACCTTTTACAATATTTTGTTATGTCAATCATGTGGCGCCATGTAATTATATATCTTACAGTTAAACCAAGACCTCTTTTATTAGTTTTACAACGAGCTAGACTTAATAAAATAGAGAAGGATATGCCTCCAAAGCATATGCAAGGGATAAGGGGGTAACACTTCGGATTAAACTGTAATTTTGGAGGAAAAAAAAAAAGTTTATGAATTTTTTACTCCCGCCCAAGTTTTCAAGATATTAAGCATGCAAATTTCTTTGTAATGTCTGCCATGGCAATACTAAAACATATAATCGAGTGTTTCAATTTTTTTCCAAAGGGAAAGTGTAACACCCGTATTTTTAACGGGCATGATTTTGTAAAATTTAATGAATAAAATGTGACTATTTAAAATTACTAAGTTGTTTACGATCATTAAAAAAAAAATACCACTTTAGTATTTTCTTACCAAGTCTTCCTAAGAAACATTCAAAATTTACCAACACTTCTACCAATCTTGTCTCCCTAAATTATTGCTCAATTATATAGCCTTCTTCTTATTTTGCTAAAGGTATCCGAAGGGGACATTGAATTATTTTCCCTCAATTCATAAAAGACATGGAGATATTTTCTCAACCACCTCTTTAATTATTTCCTTATCTTCTTCTATAATTCACTCCAATTGTCCCCTCAATTATGTTAGCATGATTTGCTAAAAATCTTCATGGGAGACAAGATGATATTTTCCTTTAAGACTCTTTTGTTTCTTCTTACAACTTTCCCCCGTAAACATCCCATTCCTCTTAAGCATTTTGATATCTTTTTATTTAACTATCACCACCTTCTTCTCTAGTTCTCATTCTCTCCCTTTCTCACTTCAAATTTCTAACTAAAGACATAGAGCACAAAGCTCTCTTTGTGGCCAAGACAATTATAATTCCCAACCATGATCGAGGCGGTTTTAGAGTTAATTCAAGCTTGATTGTTAACCCGAACTTTGGTGCTTTTCAAAGAAGTTTTGAGGTAGGTTTTCTTTAATCTAAACTTAGTTTTTAGTATGTATTTTCTCCATGTTTAATGCATAATTTTCGTGTTCAAAATTCATGCAAATTTCTAGTTAAGTTAACATGCATCCTTAAACATTTATGAACAAAAACTTGAGTCTTGAGTTACAACCCACAACCAACTTTTATTTTGGTTTGATGACAATGTTAGAAACATGTTAGGAATGTTTAAAACCGGTTTCCATAACTTTAAGATTGATGTTCTAATGTTTTGAGCTTAAAGAGCAAATTTAAGCATGTTTTCATCATTATTTACAAGAAAGGCTAGAGATATAATTTGATAATGATTTTGGTATAAAACTCATGAGAATATGTTTATTCTGATTATATAATGCATGTTGCATATTTTGGAATGGTTTTGAGATTTTAAACAAGGATAATATGCTTTAAGTTAAAGAAAAATTTGACATCCCATAAACTTTATAATACCTCTATGGGCAGTGGCTATTTCTTAAAATTCTGGAGTTAAATGAAAATGAATTTTGTAAATTGGTTTGCATATTTAAAAAGTAGACATCCTAAGCTTTCCAATGAGCTATCATGACCCTAAATCGGAGTTGTATTTTAATTTCTATGAATTTTTCAATTTTCGGATTAGAAACTAGTAAACCTGCCAGTGGTAATAAACCACCCGTCTATCTTAAGTAAACCACCTGTTAACCCGTGTGTTAATTGTAGATAGTGAACCTGCCTTTTTACAAAAGTATACCACCAAGTTGCCATGGTATACTAGCTGTTAACTTGAACCAAAAACCCAATTTTGCTCACCTTCTAGTCTCTTAATGTCTTACAACCTTTCCAATACTACCCTAAATGATTTATGAATTCTTATTAGAGACTAAAACATAAAAATTGCTTGTATGTATTTTATATTGCGTTTAAGATAAAAATTGTTTACTTGGTATTTAAAGAACAATTGCATAAAAATACTTTAATGGCACTAGTAGACGGGTTTACACATAATTTACTTATGAATGTGATTATACGTTGTGCTTTAGTTTTAATTGTCCTTATGCATGCCTTAGGGTCAAGGATGTGTGGAGCTAACGTTGATTAATTCCGAGAATAAAAGTTTGTTGTTAAGCTTTGAAGGTAGGGATTCTATTACTCATCTTTTGTGAGGTTTTGGTAAATTAAATTTGATTGTTTTATATTGTAAAATATGTATATTGTATAGCGATAAATATAATGATTTGACATATGTTATAAATTGAGAAGCATGGTTAGGAAATTGACTCTATAAATATAAATTGAATACAAAGGAATAGTGAGATGTAAAAAGGGCGACGGTTACGTCCTTGGGCACGAATACCCTAAAAGGAAAAATAGGGGGAAGGTGATGACGCTTCCTTGGGTTGAAAGTCCCAGAACACACTGTACAGGAATCGATTTGGTGAGGACTCGGGGCTTGATGTCCCCTCACCGGAACACCCTTGAAATGTTTATAGGGTGATCAAGTACGCCCATTTGGGTTTCGATGAGTTGAGTGATACTCAATTTAACATGGATACCTAGGAACAATGATGATTGGTAATATTTGTATAAATGTGTAATTATGACACTTGGTAATGATTAACTACGGTATCCATAAGATGTGATCATAATAAACCTCATAATCTGGAATATGATGTAACCTACTAACCATGCAGTTTTTAATGTGGTAATGGATAAACCATAAGGTGAGTCATGATTTCCCTACTGGGCATGTCGATGCTCATCCCTATCATATCTTCATATCTCAGGTGGAACTCAGTGCAACATATTTGAAGAGGAATAAGCGAAAACAATCTTGCTGTTTTCGTGTTAGAAGACCCTGTTTAATTACAACTTATCTACAACATGTAAGAGTTGTATTATTTTTTTTATGGCTGTGTTAAGTTATTTGAGAATTGTACTATGGTGATGATGACTGTAATTATATATATTTGGTGCTACACTAAAAACTGTGGTTTGTATTTAAAACGTTTATTTTTATTTTTCTTGTTGTTTAAAGACCCATGGGCATTGTTTAATTGATTTAAATAATATAAAATTTAAAATTATTTTTATTTATTTAAAACTGTTAACCCCCACATAGGGGTGTTACAGAAAGGGATATTTTTGTTATCTGTTTACCTTTCGTTTTAGTTATGGCACTACTTTTTAGAGATCTATGAATAGAACGAGAAGGAGCTGACCAACTTCCACTAAATTTTGACACTGCATAATTTATTGACCGAGAAGAAACTTAAAATGGGAAATTTATTGTTTTAATTAGCACATGTAATCAAAAACCTATAATAGTGGCTAAATATAATTGGCAGAGTAGGGTACCAAATTATTGCGCATAACCTATATATATATATATATATATATGCAATTAACATGGGCGATGTCTTACTAGCCAGTATATTCGGGTGGGTGCATTTCCTGCAGGTTTCTGGACAAAGCTGCTGTAAAGTCTGGACCAACAAAGTCACCCTGGAGTCTCTGCCCCGTAACTCAAGTTGAAGAAACCAAGCAAGTTGTGAAACTGCTTCCTGTTTTTATTGCCACATTCATGCCACCCATGATATCAGCCCAGTCACTCACACTTTTTATCAAACAAGGCACCACACTAGACAGAAGCATGGGACCTCACTTCGACATTTCTCCGGCGTATCTCATGGTGTTCTTCACGATCTTCATGCTTGTAAGCATCGTGATCTACGACCGTTTCCTCGTCCCTGCCGTCCGACAATACACCAAAAATCCAAGAGGGATCACAACGCTTCAGAGGATGGGCATTGGAATGTTTCTGCTTATCATCATCTGCATCACCGCCTTTTTTGCTGAACGCAAGAGGCCCGGCGTCGCGAGAGCTAATGGTATCATCGGAAAGCATGAAATCGTTCCTCTCATGGTTTTCGTTCTCCTCCCGCAGTTTGCCCTGATGGGGATCACGGGCATGTTTCTTGACATCGACAATGGCGTGACGTGAGCTTGATCTTTGCTTGGTTTTTTTGAAAGGAGGCTGGAAGCACAAAATTTTCTACTTGAAACCACTTGGTATGCATGGTGGAGGAAGAAGGGATGTTAAGAGAATCTTTTCTTAGGAGCCTTGAGGCCACACGTTGTAGATGGGAGATGTGAGAAAGAAATTTTTTTTTTCTTGGGCTCTATCTCTCTTGGAATGCACAGTGGTGAGGAAGAGAAATGGGGAAAATTTTTGCCACTTGCGGGCTTAGGGTACTCGGTGGAAAGAGGGAGCACAAGAAAAAGAGAAATGAAGCAATGTTGGGGTAATTTTCATGGTTTCATATATATAGGCCAATGCCTAATCTAACCATTCCAACTAATCCCTCATTAACTAGTCTTAAAATTTCTATAAGATTGGTACTATCAATACAGCTATCAATACAGCTATGCGAATAGATTAAAAATGAAGCTTAAATTTGGCACCAACCTCACTTTGCATAATTTAAGCTTCATTTAGTAGTTTCTATCAATACTGCTATTCGCATAGCTCTATTTTTAACTAAATTGGCAATTAAGGATCTAATTTACATGAGAGTGTCTCTTGGTATACTGCTAACTTAGTATTGGACCTGAAAATTCTCATAATTAAATTTCTTGAGTTATTTACTGATAAATTTCTTCCGCCTTAGTAATGGTAGAATTTATCAGTTCATTTATTGAATTACGATGGTTAATTAGTTTAACTATAGAATCTGTTATAGAATTTTTGAAATGTTCATATACTAATTCCCTAATTTCTTCAGTCAAGAAATTTATGCATAATATTTCTAGGAAAATTCTTGATTTAAATATGTAAATTACATTATTAAATTCTAGAATTTTTTTCGGTCCTTAAATATTGAAAGTAAACTCGTTTCTCACCAATTATAAAATAAAGGTCAAAGTATGATTATAATTAGTACTTACCATAATATAATCTCCCTTTGAGTCCTCTTCTTGTTCTTGATTCTTGGACGAATGACAAAAAAGTTATAAGTTATACTGTAACAGATTTCAACTTTGAACAATGAAGTAATTAAAGAAAAGAAAGAGTACAAGACAATAACAAAGAAAGAAAGAAAGAAAGAAAGAAAGAAAGAAATAAATAGAAAAATATAGCCTCACTATGCAAACAGGAAAAATGAACTTATACATCCATATACACACATAAATATTGTAAATGTTTTGGCGGAGGGAGATAGAAGTATGTGGGGCACACTTGTCTCCACTTAAATTTTAAATTTTAAATTTTAATCTTCTAATTTGTTTAAAAATTTTTAATATGCCCCTATTTTATAAGAAAAATATAATCTTTGCTAAGCTGAAAATTAAAATATGTTGTTTTGTTGCTCTATCTTGTAAGAAATAATTAAATACAAAAATTATATAATTATATGTTTATTTAATAAAATGTTCTCCATTGTTTGGCTCTGAGAAAAAAATTTCTGGCTCTACCAAATTGTTCCTATCTAATGAAATGCTATTGCCTATTGGATGAAATACAAAGACATTATTAAGAAAAAAATGGCTTTTTTGGACTTTAGCCTCTTAGTCCTTAACCTTATATATATATATATATATTTTTGAGATGCCTTAATCCTCAGCTTCTTTTTGTTATTATTAGTTGATCACTTGATGATGGATTCAAATTTTTTTGTTCAGTCCTAGTGTTCCAAATTATGTCTAACCAAGCCCCTTATGACACATCATTTAAAAAATTTTAAATAATGTCTAATAAATTTTCACATGCTTTTCATTAAATTATATATCATAATATGATTGGTTGAACATGAATATCTTGAGGATCATTTGGACTGATTATCATATTTGCGCATGATATTTATAATATGTATCGAAATAATTACTTTACGTAAAAAGAAAAGAAAAGAGGATACGATTAAGTAGCGTGAAGAGAGTCTCGAACGGAAACGTTTTGGTGCACTCTTTGCTAAAATACGAGGTACTGAAATTGTGTTGAATAACGAATAGGCAGGAATAAATTTGATTATGTGCCATCTTAGAGATATATAATTGAAGAAATTCACTAAAAATAATTACACAAAGTTTCTACTTTCTGAACTCTGTGTCTAGCTAGTAGCCAATGCAAACATGTCTAAAATTGCATAAAATTTTGTCAATTGAAAAGTGAATTTTTTTTTTTTGTTATGGTAATTGAAAAGCGAGGCATTATTGTTACTATTATTTTTAATTTGTCTAAAGTGAGAAAATAATACAATAATAATTAAACGGGCCTCACTTTAACTTTCTTTCCTCCATTTTCAAAGTTCCGGATATTTTTTGCTTTCATAATAGGCCTACGTTATTAACTTAGATGTGTACTTCACAAGTTTTGATGCCCATGTTCCTAAGCACGTTTCTAATAGCCAGCCAATTAGCTACTAGAGTCTCTTTCGTTGGAGATTTTCAATTTTTTTGATTTCCTGTGTCGAGCTCTCCTACTCTCCACAACCAAATGACATTGCTGGTTTTGTTTTCGTGGGTCCTATAATCATTTTAAAAATTTTATTGAATAATTGCTTTTGAAACTGAGCTTTGTGGTTCTGATTCCTTATTAAAAAGGAAAGAATAAATTTTGTTTTTGCCCCTCAAACTTTGGTTAGTCTGTCAATTTATTCTCTGAACTTTGAAAACTGGTATATACACCCCTTGAACTTTAAATGTTGGCAAAAATGTCTTTTTTGTGACATTCCATCTGTAAAGTTTTATTTTTGCCCAATGAACTTTAGTAACTATGTCATCTTACCCCCTCAACTTCAAAAACTAGTATTTTTATTGCCTAAACTTTTTTTCATTTTTTTTTCTAGTAATTTTTTTTTTTACACAAATCGAAGCTCAAATTTCTCACCTAAAAAGTAGTTTTTTTTTCGTATTATTTAATGCTCAATTTTTTTAAAAGTATTTTATATAGGCCTATACATATATACACATATTTGAAATGGATATATATATTATACATACATATTTAGCTTGCATATTTTTAAATTTTTTTGATGTAATTTATTTTTCTTTTCTTTCATTTATTTTGTCTTGTTACAATGTTAGATGTAGTTTAGTAAAGAAATTGAACATACATATTTTATTAAGGCATTTTATATTCATAAGTTTTTTTTAAAGTATCTACAGGATAAATGTTAATAAATCTTGTATGTTTTCTATGATCTTCTTATTATGTCTTGACATTTTTAACTTTGTTTTAAAAATAATGTATTTTAAAAAAGAGAAAAAAGAGGCAATAATAAGAGGAGGAGGATGAGTGTTGGGGAATCGCTGTGCTTTTTGACAAAAGTTAATAATATTAGAAATAGAAAAGTTTTTATTTCCTGATATTTTTAACTTTTGTTTAAAAATCCTGTGATTTTTTGACAATCAGACATATTTTTTTATGTCTATATTTGTTATAGTATATAATAGGCCTAATATATATTTATATACCTAATATATATTCATACACACACACACACACACACACACATATATATATATATATATAATCTTCCACTTGTTTTCATTTGGTTTATTTTTTATTTTTATTTTTATGCTAAATAAATGTCCTTTTTTTTTGCTTGTAATGCATTTTTTTTAACTAATTGTAATGCACTTTTTTGTTTGGTAATTAAACTATACTGCATTTTTGCTAAAGTATTCGGTTGTTTTCAGCTATAATAGTCTTCTAGTTTTTTACCAAATACCTAAAACCTAGAGAAAAAAACACACGCCCACTTGCACAAAAATAGTCTAGCAAGAGGAGAATGAATGCCGGAAATTTAGTAAAATGTATCCTTACTATAAAGTCTTTGCCTTCATTTTCTTTTATGCTAACTTAATAAGCACATAAATCCAAAAAAAAAAAAAAATGACAACCTTCCAAAAAATGACACAAAATCAAAAAAGGTGAGTTAGAATTTTTGGCTCAGTTCATAATTCACGACTTTTGAATGAACAATTTGTAACGCCCCTATATGGGGGTTAACAGTTTTTAATGAGATAAAATAAAAATAAATAATAAAAGTAAAACCTTAAAAATAAAATTTGCCCGGGACTTAAATGAAAACTCTCAACTCAAAAATAAAAATATAAACGATAAATAAACCACAGTTTTAATGTAGCACCTTAAATTTAATAATATAAACTGTTGTCATCATCATTTTAACCCTCAACACATTGTAATACAGTCACAGAAAGTAACAATTGATGCTTACATTATCATGAAGAACATTCTCAACGATTGAAGCAGTCCCAATGTAATATAGCTACATCATTTCCTCAACTATATTTCTCGTAGCCACCTCACACTTAGTGAGTCCTGAAAAGATATAAACAAAAGGGAATGAGCAACACTATGCTCAGTAGAGAAAGCCATTACTCACCTTTAGGTTTTTATCATTACCCCATTAAAATCTGCATGGTTAGTAAGTCACATCATATTCCAGATTATGAGGTTTATTATGATCACATCTTATGGATACCGTAGTTAATCATTACCAAGTGTCATAATTACACATTTATACAAATATTACCAATCATCATTGTTCCTAGGTATCCATGTTAAATTGAGTATCACTCAACTCATCGAAACCCAAATGGGCGCACTTGATCACCCTATAAACATTCCAAGGGTGTTCCGGTGAGGGGACATCAAGCCCCGAGTCCTCACCAAATCGATTCCTGTACAGTGTGTTCTGGGACTTTCAACCCAAGGAAGCGTCATCGCCTTCCCCTTATTTTACCTTTTAGGGTATTCATGCCCAAGGACGTAACCGTCGCCCTCTTCATGTCTTACAATTTCTCTATATTGAATCATTATTAAATAGAGTTAGTTTTCCTAACCATGCTTCTCAATTTATAACATGTGTAAATTCATTATGTTCCTCGCCGTACAATACAAGACGAGTCCATGTCATAGTTTCATATGTGATACTCATATAATATCAGTTCAACATAGATATATATATTGCGGCAAAACAATCAATTTTAATTCTATAAAAACCTTACAAAAGATGAGTAATAGAATCCCTACCTTTCAAGCTTATCAACAGTCTCTTAATCCTGGAATCAATTAACGTTAGCTCCATACTCCCTTGATCTTGAACTCCAAGCAAAACAGATCCAGTTGTATCTCGCTGTATCTACGAAGCATCCTCTGTAGTGCTCCTCGAGCGACTATGAATGGCTAGGAATGCTTCCTGGAGATCATACATTCTTGAAAACGTCATTCTGACTCCGATACTGCTGTTTGAATGGCCTCGATTCGCATACAGTTGGTACCAGATAATTTTCATCGGAGTGGAATTTGCTCAAACGGAGGTCACCATTGCATCCAGAGCATCGAAACGAGTCAGGAGGCGGTCTCGGATCTTCGATCGGAGGTCCGGATCACAAAATCCCATTTTGGCCTTTGACCGGCCGTTGACCGGCGTTGACCACCGTTGACCGGCTTTGACCGACTTTGACCGTCGTTGACCGGCGTCAATCGGGGTCCGTTGGCAGCTGGGCTCGGGCCTACCCCCCCTAAATCGACCCTTCTGAGTCCAATGGCGGGGTCAATTTCACTCAATTCTGCCTCTAACATAGCGGGTCGTGAAGTACAACGTCGGTAGAAATGGATGAGCTCCGATCTTGATTCTCCGACGATGGAAACCTGAAATTGGCTGAGGGCTTTTGCTACCCATCCTCCTATGAGCATTTCCCCTCATCCAATTTGAAGAAACGTGGCTGGGAAGAGCCAAAACGGAGGCTCCCGCGGCGGTTGACGGCGGCGTTGGCCGTTCTCCGGCGAAACCGGCTCCTTTCGTGCAATTGATCGAGGGGTTTTACTCCCCTTGATCCTCTGAACTCATTGGGAGGGGTGGTGTCAGTCACCTCCTCCGGCAAGGCGGAGTTCCACCATGGGGGCGGCGGTGCACGGCGGCAATAGGCGGGCGGAGCAATCCGGCGGTTGTTGAGCTGCCACCAAGGGTGGGTTTTGTTCCTCTCATCACGGTGGTCGTGTAGGAACAAGAATCACGTCGATCGGACGTCGGACGGCGAAGATATCTCGTCGGAAAGAAATGGGTTTTGCCGCCACTTTGGGCGGCGCGTGTGGTCTCCTCCGGCGGCGTTTTGGGCGGCGCGGCACCTCGTTGGACTCAGCTCGTCGAGAGCTTTCCATTGGTGCGGGAGGTGTCGAAAACGGATGCCGAAATCTCAAACGATCTTTGAGGAGAGAGAGAGAATTTTTTAGAGAGAGAAAGTAGAGAGAGAGAGAGTTTCGAATTATGAGAGATTTTCTGATTTTTTTATATATATACTAGGTAATTAATCTAATTACCTTAATACCCTTAGGAGAATAACGGGTGTCACAGCTCTACCCCCCTTAAAGAAATTTCGTCCTCGAAATTTCAATTCTAGTAATACTAGTAAAAATTATGATTCCACTATGATTCCAATTCTGAGTCTAAACCGTTAATGTTCTTTGTCCTCCAAATTTAAGTTATCGTAACTCCACTTATTTACTTGCATAATAAATCTTACTCCTAAATCCCTCAAGAGAGTATTTCTGACAAGTTTCAACTTATAACACCGTATAATAGTCTAAGAATCTGATCAGGCATACATATTGACCATACCATGATTCCAGTCCTTCATTGTCCATGGACTGTGATTTACAATCACATTTAAGGAGATTGCCAGAGAGAGAGCTTTCCATTGGTGCGGGAGGTGTCGAAAACGGATGCCGAAATCTCAAACGATCTTTGAGGAGAGAGAGAATTTTTTAGAGAGAGAAAGTAGAGAGAGAGAGAGTTTCGAATTATGAGAGATTTTCTGATTTTTTTATATATATACTAGGTAATTAATCTAATTACTTTAATACCCTTAGGAGAATAACGGGTGTCACACAATTTGAGTTTTAACTTGTGTGAAGAATTATTGACTAAAAAAAGAAAAGAAAAAAGAATAGAGAGCAAAAATACTAGTTTTTAAAGTTTAGAGGATAAGATGACATATTTACCAAAGTTTGAGGAACAAAAATAAAACTTTATAGACTAAATGTCATAAAAAGGAGCATTTTCACTAAATTTTAAAGTTCAAGAGATATTTTTGATAATGTTTTAAAGTTTAAGGGGTGTGCATGCTAGTTTTTAAAGTTTAGAGGATAAGGTGACAAATTAACTAAAATTCGGACGACAAAATAAAATTTGTCCAAAAGAAAATCAATTCTAGGCCCACTAAATAGTAAAAAGTAATTTCTCCATCAGATTTTCCTTTCCTTTCTTTCTCTTTCTTCTTTAATTTTGAGTTATTTTCAAGTTTCAATTGCTACATTTGTTTCTATTATCATATAGACTTTAGTTACGAATTTTAGGATTATTTTCTAGCTTTCTATTATTTATTTTATGTATTTAGAATTTCCTAAATAGGCTACATTATATTGTTATTTTTAGTTTATTGGTTACTAATAAAATTCTGGAGAAGATTTCTTGTTCTTGCTAGCTTTTTGGCATTCCTTCAAATCAACGAATAACTTGCTTTTTGCTTTTTGTCATTCTGGATGACCCAACGGAATTCAACTTTTTCCTATACTCCCACTACATCAATTGGTATCAGAGCCTTTGTCACGATCCGTCACCATGCTGCCTCGTCGTTGAGTTGAAACATGTGAACTTTCTAACAGAATGGACGAACTTCGTCAACAAATTACATAGATGAAACAAACAATTGTGAATAAAGTCCTTGTCGCCCTTCGCATCAACAACCCACCACCAGCCTAAGCCATGACTCCATCACCAGCCTCCACCGAAGAGGCCGAATTTGATGACGGGGTGGAAGTTGTCAATGAGAATTGATTTGCTCCCTTGCAGTCCATGCCCCCGTGTCATCGACCCCTCATGCCCGCCATGCTGCCGAAGAAAACTAAAGATGGGAATTGGGGTTCAAGCTTGATATTTCTGAATTCCATGGAAGCATCCAACTGAAAGAATACTTAGATTGGATTGGAGTGTCAAAGAAATTTTGGAATTCAAGAAAGTTCCCGACAATAAACGAGTCTCCATCATCGCAATCTGTTTTCAAGGCTATGCCGTCGCATGGTTGTAACAACGTAAGATTTCGCGTTCTCGAGCCAAGAAAGAGAAGATTGCTTCTTGGGAGAGATTGAAGATGCACATGAAACACACATTCTTTCTGTATAATTATGTGTGGACCATGTACAAACGCCTCCAAAATTATGGCGAGAAAATCGAAAGGTAGATGAATATGCTACCGAATTTTTCCTCTTACTCACAAGAAATGAGATCAACGAAACCGATGAACAATTGGTTTCTTGATTCATCTGCGGCCTCCGACCATAGTTCCAAAATATTTTGAATCTCTTTGATCTGACAACAGTCTCTGAAGTCCATCAAAGAGTGTTGTTGATTAAACGCCAAAACCAGACTGGCTCTGCTCCTTGGATCCTATAGCCATCACTCGTACCCCCGAAGCCGCCACCTCTCTTTTTCCAACCGCTGCTCCTACTGCCTTTTCTGACACCCAAATGCCAGCACCAAAACCACCAGCCGCCACCTCTACTCCTGCAACCGCCTTCTTATCCTGACCAGCAGCCCTCCAATGTTTCTCTTATGGTGAAACAGGGCATCATCAAACCACCTGTCCAAAATTTGGTCGTCGAGGTCTTTTAGTCAAAGGAGTAGAGTTGGAAGAACACGATCCTCTCGTTGACATCCAAGACAAAGAAGTTGAAGAAGAAATTTTGGAAGAACAGGTCTTAGAAGATTCCGGCCCACTACTTTTGGTTTACTGCAGCTGCCTTACTCCAAAAATAAACGATGATTCATGGTCGTGCACTAGTCTTTTTCATTCAACATACATGCTGAACGGAAAAGTTTGTTGCTTCATTATTGACTCAGGAAGTTGTGAAAACGTTGTCTCCGAAGAAGCCGTTCAAAAGCTTGCTTTACTCATGGAGCTCCATCCCGCACCATACAAGCTCGCTAGATTGAAGCAAAGTTAGAAAGTCCAAGTTTCTTGTTGGGCTCTCTCTCTCTTTTTTTTTTTTTTTTGGTTGGCAGTACTTATTGTCATGAGATTTATTGTGGTGTTGTTCCAATGGATTCATTTCACCTTCTTTTGGGTTGTCCATGGTAGTATGACTGTCACGTCATCCGTAACGGAAAGACCAATACTTACAGTTTTCGCTTTGAGAATAAAGAGATCACCGTTCTCCCATCAAAGGAAAGTCCTGGATGTCTGCCCGCCATTGCCCCAGTCGACTGCCCTGCCAGAGTTGCAGCCACCTGCACCCAAGGCTACCTTATTTCTCTCCCACTCCAAGTGTGCAATCGCGAAGCCAGAAACGCTCGTCGTTTTTGACCATGAGACCAGCCCCACGACTCATCCTACTTCTCCTCCACCTAAGGTTATGTCTCTCGAAATTCCCAACAAACCGCACTATTGGAAGAGCCTGAGTGACCATCATCGTTTTTGTCTAGTAGTGGATGCCAACACGTCTGAAGCTTTCAATGTTAAGTATTTGGTTTCGTTTGTTGTAGATATGCAGTTTGTAGATTCAAGGTCGAATCTTTCAAGCCGACGAGACTGATGCAGCACCCCACTGCCATGAAAAGCCATGGCTGGTCAACCGCCATAGCCTAACCCTGGTCGGCTGCCACTAGCCAGCGAGATATTTTGGAAGTTTCCCAATTTTAGTTTATTTTGAGTTATTTTCAAATTTCAATGACTAGATTTGTTTCTTATTATTAGATAGACTTTAGTTACAAAATTTAGGATTACTTTTTAGCTTTTTTTATTTATTTTATGCATTTAGAATTCTATAAATAGGCTGCATTATATTGTTATTTTTAATTTTTTAGTTATTAATAAAATTTCAAAGAAGTTTTCTCATTCTTGCTATTTTTTAGTATTCCTTCGAATCGTTGAACACCTTGCGCCTTGTTTTCTAGCATTTCATGTGACTCATCGGAATTCAAGTTTTTCCTAGGCTTCTGCAATGTCATCTCCTCGCTTCATCTGCTTCTCTTTCTCTGCAAATGGTGAGGAAACTCTTGGCTTAAAAAATGTGAGGTTTGTTAAAAATATTTTGAGAATGGATCGTGGGAATTGAAAAATGATTTTGATACTATCATTTGGCTTAGAAATTTTTTTTATAGAAATGAGAGTCATATTTAACCCAAAAAAAAAGGCTGTTTTCTTTATAGGAATTCAGGACTTGAAAATTTTCAATTAACGTTAATGGAACGTCAGCGACATTAGTTTTGGCTTCGATATGACTTTAGATTTGACACTTCCATGCCAAGTAATTTGCCAGCCTTCCCCACACCACCCCCACAACCACAAACCCCCCCCCCCCCCCCCCCCCACAACTTTTTTCATGACCTTTTTCAGATAAAGTTTTTATTTCTATTGTTTACATATTTTAACATTGTTAATACTTTTTGTAGTTTCTTCATTCTCAAGGAATTGTAGTACTTTCAAAACACATCTGCATTCCTTCAAAAAAAAAAAAAAAGAAAAAAAAAAAAAGTCCTCTAGATTAGTACCTGCAAGCCTTTTTCCCCACTTTTTTTTATAACCTTTTTCAGATAAAGGTTTTTTTTTTCCCTTATCTTTTTTAAGCATTTTAACGTTGTTAATACTTTTGTAGTTTCTGAATTCCAAAGAATTTGTAGTTTCAAAACTCATCAACATTCCTTCAAAAAAAAAAAAATGCTTTTATTCATTAAAAAAATAATATGAAACCAAAGAACACCGTTATTTAAGAGACCACTATAAATATTTATTCATGCTTTTATTAAGGTTAAAAAAACTGAAAAAATGGCCCTGGAAAACTGACAGGATGAGGTAAACGACAACAAACTGAAAAGGCAGCATCAGAGGCAAAAACTATAAATTCGTTGGGAAACAACATAACGGGAAAACACAAAATGGAACGAAAGTGATATAAAAACGACACAAAAACTGGAAAACGGCGGAACCAGGCAGTACCTGAAAGCAACAACAATATAAATAAACAACATGATTTTAGGAAACAGACAACAATCTTAAAAACGACACAAATGAGTACATTAGGGAGAAGATATGGTAGTGCCGAGTTCAAACACACTATTGATAGTGTCTGCTTTTAGGTCTTTACGATACAATTGCACGGCTGTAAACATCGAAGGTACATGATAACTAAAATATATATTTTTGTATAGTACTGTTTCTTAAAAAAATAAAAGAATCATTTAATGCAATTTTGAAAAAAGGAAAAGTTGCTGACTAGGAAAAAAAAAAAAAAAAAAGAAAATTGCTGCCCTGCTTCTTCCTCATCTCCAGGGCATATTCCGTTGGCTGGCACCAACAAGATTCTCTGAAGACTGAAATCATCCCAATAATTTATTAGGATACCCCAAAGCTTATTAGATACCAAAGCATGTGAAGATTTTATAGGTAGTCCGTTGTTGTCGGTGTTGGTATTGTTAGAATATGGTAACCTAAATTTAGATTGGCCGACTTGAAAAGCTCGTAATGCGATAATTGTAGTGAAAGAAAAATATGAGATTTTTCATGATATCCGTGGTGGTGGTGATAATGGAGGGGTTGGGCCTCGGTCCGATCCTCTAACCCACACTGATTTCTTCAAGGTGCGGGGGCTCCATCCCATGGTATGAAACTTTGTATTTTGGGCCATTTTATTTAGGTTTTAGGCCTATAAGATTTTGTTTTTGCCTATATATATAATTTATTTCGTTAGGGTTTGGTATTATCAAATTTAGCCTTCTTATTCGCCACCATATTGTAATCTTTTTAAGTTTAGTGATTTTTCTTCTTCTTTGCCCATGGTTTTTTCTCGTCTTAGGTTTTCACGTAAATTTTTGTGTGTTTTTGTTCTTTGTTTCTATCGCATTATTTTCATAACTGTATCAAAATCATGATACCAAAGCATGTCTTTTTGATCACAAGGCATATGAAGAATTTCATCAAAAATGAAATTTTTGTTCTTCCAGGAATTTTTAGATATCGAATTTCATTAGGGGCGATCAGGTTTTATTTATTTATTTATTGCTAATGAGAGATTCGATTAGGTTTTTCCTTCTACTTGCTTTTCTTAATTTGAACTTCGAATCTCTTTGATTAGCTTTCCTTGTATCTATCAATTTTTCTGCTTTATTAGCGTTGCAATGCGGACTTTGAACTTTGCAGAGTGGTTTGAAATTTTTTCAGTAAGCCTGGATGCTTGTTTTAAAGGTTAGAGTTAGACCTCGTAATAAAATTTTTTAATTGGTGATTTAAAAAAAAAAAAGGCAATGGAAGAGAGAAAGATCTGCTATAGCGCTCAACACACTCCAAATACATTGCAAATACTATCCAACCGTCCATGTTAAAGCTACCCAACTTGTAACCGTTGGATGGAGCACTATGTGTAGTGCTTCTCAGCTGAGCACTATCACAGTCCTTCCCAATTAAAATGAGGTATAAATTGCATAAAACGTCCTTAAAAAAGGGACTCCGAAGAGGACAATAGAGTTTGAAGCGACATTCATTGAGATCACAATTATCAAAGAAACGACACTATGATGACACGACAAAGACAGGAAAACCGACCGTAACCGACATACTCAACTTGAAACGGAAAAAAAATAAATAAAGGAAAACGAGTACAAAATGAACCGGGAAACCCATAATATATATATATTGAAATGGGAAAAGGATTTGAAGTTTCTATTACAAACTCAAACACGAACACGATTTCATTCTAATTTTAAATATTGACTGATTTCTTAAATGTTTTGTCAGAATGCTTAGTTTATCACTAAAGCACAAAGAATGAACAAGTTTTAATTTCTGATTAAAAACAATGAAACAGCAATCTATTGTCAAAGAATTAAGCACATAGGAAAGGAACAAAATGTACAAATCCATTCAAATTTCTTTTTTAAAAAACCGGAAATAAAAAATAAGATAAGAATGAACTATCAAAAACGGATCAAAATCATGGCAAGGTTGTGTTTGATGAACATCATATAATTACAATTTAGGAAGCTCCAAAAAAAAAAAAAAAAAAAGAAAAGGAAAGAAGAGAAAAGAAAAACTTGAGATGGCCTTTTGTCCTATCTTCGTCAGTATTGTTCTCTACATGTTCTGGAGTGCAATTTAATTTGTAGAAGGAATAGATAATATACAAAAACCTTGACTTTTCTTAGCTGACAAATTGGTAGCCTTCTTGAAGTACTCCATGACTTCTGTATCTCCACGTGTATTATTATGGGATTCGGGAATAAACGACCCTTTTTAAGAGAGATTTTAAGTAAGTAGCCGAAGTTTTAAGGGAATAACTCATTTTTTAGAATGATTAATTAATGATTTCTTGATTTATAGTTTATCATTGATTAAGTTGATGGTTTATCAATGGTTAAGCTATATTAATAGGTGATTAACTAATTTCACTTGATACTTTACCGATATATATAAACCAGTTTGTCAGTAACTAATTATTGTTAATCAATGGTGTATTGATGTGAAGAAAAAGTCATTTCTCTAATTTTTTAAAAAGTTTCTTTTACCTTAAAAACAAAACGTACTGTCATTTATTTAAAAAGATGACCAAAGTTGGTCATTTACACAATATTTGCACTATTAATAAGCCAGTTTAGTTTTGTAACTTAGTCTCTAGGCCATCTAAATCCAGATCTTGGATTTCTTGGCCTCAGCATTATAAACAAAGAACTTGGCAACGATCAAAAAGAAGAGGAGATTGAGGGACGCCAAAACAGCCAAGAAGGCGTAGTAATAATCGAGATGAGACACGTTCAAGTTATTCAAGATCCACCCTTTTTGGCCATGCCTCTTAGTGATCTCAGACACCGAGGTCAGAAGAAAACTGCTGAGGAAATTCCCAACTCCTCTGCTTGTTGTGGTGAACGTGGCTGCCAAGCTTTTCATGCCTTGCGGTGCTTGGTCGTAGAAAAACTCCTGCTTCCCGATTTCCAGAAACGCGTTCGCAATCCCCATCAGAGCAAACTGCGGAAGGAGGACGAATACTGTGAGAGGAACCGTTTCCTTCTCTCCGATGATACCATTTGCTCTCGCAACGCCAAGCCTCTTGTGCTCGGCGAAGAAGGCAGTGATGGAGATGATGATGTGGAGAAAAATTCCGATGCCGATTCTCTGAAGCATTGTGATCCCTCTAGGATTTTTGGTGTATAGCCTGAGAGCTGGGACAAACAAACGGTCGTATATCACGATGCTTACAAGCATGAAGATCGTGACGAACACGGCAAGAGACGCTGGAGGGATGTGGAAGTGAGGTGCTATGTTTCTATCCAGCGTGTTGCCTTGTTTGATAAAAAGCGTGTGTATCTGGGCTAATGTTATTGCTGGTATGAATGTGGCAATGAAAACAGGAAGCAGTTTCACAATTTGCTTGGTTTCTTCGACTTGGGTCACTGAACATAGAGTCCATGGTGTGCTTGTTCCACTTCTTACAGCAGCTTTGTCTAGGAACCTGCAAAAAAAAATTAAGAGAGATGTTTATATACTAAGAAAAAAAAATTATGTTTTAAGACATGGCTCTAAACCGTCATGTTGTAATTATATTAGATGAAGAAAAATATGATAAATTACTATAACTTGAAAGAATTTGACTTCTAAATATATGTTCTATCAGTAGGGTACTTTTCGTACATATCTTGTCACAGAATTTTGAAAAAAAAGAGGGGGATAAAATTACTTAGAGTAGTGTAAAAGAGGATAGAATTTCATGTAATTCTTCACCACTGCATTACCGATCAATCTTTATTGATTCTGTAATGACTGTGACATATAGGGGTTGAGGATTATAGTAGTATGGATACATGGGAAAAAGGGATACAAAAAGTAAATTATGCTACGCACGAGTACCTTAATGAAAGAGTATGGTCAATTCTTTGTATCCCATTTTTAGCATAGTCTTCTTGGCTCAATTCATAAAGCTCATTTGGGTCAACTGGTAAAGGCACTTTCCACTTCCTTAAGGCTGAGACAAACACCTTGGCTATTCTTGTGAATGGACTACCCAAGGGAAGCTTATGCCTATAAAATGGAGTTCCCATTAAGAAGACCATGAGTGCAGCCACAAGCCCTGCAGTTGGGAGGCCATAGCCAAGAGTCCAGCCAATGTCGTCTTGTATGTATACTAAAAGAGTCTCTGAGATGAGGAAACCAAAGAACGTGGCAAACACGACCCAGTTAAAGATGGAAAGCTTTTGGATCTTCTCCTTGGGCTCGAAATCGTCGAATTGCTGGACTCCCATGGTGGGGATGTTAGGCCGCGTTCCACCACTTCCTATTGCGATTGTGTACAACGCTAAGAAGAATATGCCCATTTTCAGAGACGAGGCTTTTGGGCAACTTTCTTCTTTGCTTCCATGAGTAGTAGTGCATGATAGTGGCTTCAAAGCCAACACTGAAACGGCTAGAGTTAACAGGAGCATCCCCTGGTCATTAGTGAAAGACAATATTTGATGAGAGTGAGTATTGGTTACATATAATCTTATAGCCCATTTAGTTCACAAGAATTGAATAGAAATTTAATTTTTTTTTTTATGAGAAGAAATACTGTGACAAAAAGGCTGTTCAAACCAACTATTACCGTGAGATACATTGCTGATCCTAGGACTGCGGTCCAGAAACGGCCTAGATATGCATCTGCAATATAAGCGCCTAAGATGGGGGTCATCCATATGACTCCATTCCAGTTGGTGACATTGTTTGAGGCTGTTACAGTGCCTTGATGGAGCTCCCTTGTCAAGTACGACACTAGATTTGCTAAGATTGCCTGGTAGGCTAAACTCTCAAATAATTCATACCCTACAACAAACAAATTAATCCCACCCTTCAGACATTAGAAAAGAAAAAAACTCTTGCATATCATAAAAATGAAAATTTTGTGGTATGAGAATAAAATATATCCCACCACGAGGATGTAGTTTTTAACTATCAGATTATACCAAAATAACATCATATAAATATCAGAATTTGATAAAAATATGTTAATAATGTGTCACCAATAAGGATTTTTTTTCATATATTACCGTTACCAAAACATTTTTTTTTGTAGAAAAAGTAAAAATTATACTAATGACAAAGGATAGCATATATTTACCTATAATGAAAGAACAAGCTTTCCATCTTCCAGTCTTTGATCTGAGAACAAGTCTACCTTTGAGATCCACTGTTCCATCCTCTGTATAATCCTGGTCTTCTCCACATGCTAAATTATTGCCTCTCTCTTCTACTACCAGCGCCATGACAGGGAAAATTATTTTCTCTTCTTATTACTTATGGGGATATATAATGCAAGTCTACTTAACTTTCTTTTTTTTTTTCTTATTGACTTGTAAAAAGCATTTTTGGGCTCTCGGTCTCTGATGATTTGTTTGGCTTATTGCATTTGTCCAATCCAATGAGATAATTTATTTTACTTGTTGAGTTCCATCTGAGTGGCGATTAAAGATGATGCGTCAACAAAGTGAAGAGCGAAGCATATATTCCTTACATTTTTTTAAAGTTTTTTAGAAAGAAGTGAAACAAAGAGAATCATTTAGCTTAACTAAATTGTTAATTCATTTATATATAAATTCTTTGACCACAATTTGTATACTTTTGAAAATTAAAGCATTGCCACTATGTGTGGAAATCACAGTGTAAGCATCAGAGAATATTGTTATTGTTAGAATATGGTGATTCGAATTCAGTTTGGCTCAATTTAAAAAGCTCGCGGTACGACAATTGTGGTGAAAAACAAATGTGAGATTTTTCATGAGATTTGTGGTGATAACGGTGCCCGATCTTGTAGCCCACCACTAATCTTCTCGGGGCTGTGGGGGTTCCACCCCATTGTATAGACCTTTAGAATTTGGGCCATTTAGTTTGTATTTTTGAGCCTATAAAATTTTTGTTTATACCTATATATATATATATATGATGTCTTGCATTAGGGTTTCATTATTATTGAATTTTAGTCTCCCTAATCGCCTCCATCTTATAATCTTTACTAGTTTAGTGATTTTCTTCTCCTCTGCCTGTGATTTTTTTCAGTCTTGAGTTTCCACGTATATCTTTATGTGTTTTTGTTCTTTGTTTCTATCGTATTATTTTCGTAACAGTTACCAACAAACAATGACTACTGTAAAGATGATTAAATTAATGTAATTAGTTTAAGAAGCATTTGATCTAGTGATAGCGAATCTGAATTTTTTGATTATATATAAAAGTAAAATTAAAAAATACGATATATTTAATAAAAAAATTTAAAAATAAAAAGTAAGAAAAGATTCCAGATTAATTACAACTGTCATTAATTAGCAACAGTCCTAGCTACCAGATATGCATGCAACATCGCCAAAAAAGATTATGCGACATGTGAAATTTTGACAAAAAGGAGAAACTAATATTCAATCTAAGAAACAATGAACTACTAAAAAGGGATTAATTTTATGGAGAGGTTTTATTTGATGAACATCATATATTTATAATTTAGGAAGCTAAAAAAAAAAAAACATGGGATCATCTTTTCTCATCTCTTCGTCAGTATTGTTTTGTATATTGTAGAAGGCATAGATCATATACGAAAACCTTGACTTTTGTTAGCTTACAAATGAGTAGTCTTCTTGAAGTACTCCATAACTTCAGTATCTTGACATGAATTATTATGGGATTCAGGGATATGGCTTTTTTAAAGTAAATAGATGAAGTTTAGGAGAAATAACCTCTCTTTTTTTTATGTATTTCATCAATGATGTATTGATTTGTGGTTTATCACTTATTAATTTGATAATTTATTAATTATTAAGTTTACATTAGTTAGCAATTAATTAATTTCACTTAATAATTTACCGATATTTATCAGTGATGTATCTAATTTAGAAATATTTTAACAAGGATTTATTTCAATTTAAGAAATATTAAAAAAAACATTTTTAAGTAATCGTTATTATGATTGAAAAAAATTATTCAGCAAATCTAAGTAATTTATGCTAAGATATGTTTTAAGTATAAGTTATGTAAGTTAAATAACAACCATATAAGTAGAGTCGTTACAGTGAACTAGTCTCTAGGCCATCTGAATCCATCTTGGATTTCTTGGCCTTGGCATTATAAACAAGGAACTTGGCAGCGATCAGAAAGAAGAGAATATTGAGGAATGCCAAAATAGCCAAGAAGGCGTAGCAATAATCTAGATGAGACACATTCAAGTTATTTAAAAACCACCCTTTTTGGCCATGCCTCTTGGTGATCTCAGACATCGAGGTTAGAAGAAAAATGCTGAGGAAATATCCAACTTCTCTGCTTGTTGTTGTAATGACCGAAAAAATCCAAAAATTAATAAGTATGATTAATTAAGGATTTTTCTATAATTACTCAGCTAAATACTTGAAAAGGTACAAGTTTAGCATTTATTAATACGCAAATTTGAAGGTCTTAATAGTTGTAAGACCTTAAAAATAAATAATGTTGTGAATGCACAAATTTACATGCTTTATTTATGAAACATGTAACAATGTAATGTCATGATGGTACATTAAAATAATAAAAAAATAATTATTTAATGTGCTAAACTAAAAGTTTATAATTTATTAATTTCATGCATGAGCCAAAAAGATGATGTTATTTGGCAAAAGTGGAATTTCCAACTTACTATGATGATGTGAAAAATTCTTATATGTTATCAGTTCAGTAAAAGAAACCCAGATCAATGGTGATCATGAGCTCCATGCCATAATTTAGAAAATGGTGAGCACCAAGTTTAAGTGTGCAAGATTTATGACATGTTTTACTATAATCGATCTCGAAATTTAAGAAGATCATAAAGATAAGAATTTCAAGCAAGTTATACGAATCATTGGAAATTCAAGAATTCCAATATTTTGAATGTGTATGGTTAATTATTATACACATTAATAATTACATAAAGTTTATTATTATTGTTGTAACGACCATAATAATAATAGCAGTTGTCATAGTAATAGTAAAGAAGAAAAAGGGCGTTGATGGGATCCACAAATGTTGATTTATTGCTAAGACGTGGACCCATAAATGACTCTTTACGAGAAATAGTTTAGGTTATATCCGTAAAACACGAAATTGTGCTAAGTTAGGAATTTTAAATTAAATTGACTTTTAGATAGTCAATTTAATTTACAAAACTTTTACAAAATTACAACTATTGTTTTCATAATGAAATTTGAAGTTTACAATATGAAAATTTTTAGTGAGAAGTATATGTTATAAATTTTAAAATTTTAAAAGTAAAATAATAATAATAATAATAATAATAATTAATAATAATAACAATAATAATAAAATAATTATATTGAGCAAAGTTTTAAATACATAATGTCTATCTTAGAATTCATATACATGTATATATACATATATGTGTGTATACAGTTGCAAAAATAGTTAATCATCGGTTTTGAAGACAAATGTTTCAAAGTTTACGGTTTCAAAATTAAATCACAAAATCCATATAGTATGGATAAATTTTATGAAAATGATTTTTATGTCAGTATGAATATTTTAGTAACACAATAATACAACAAGAAAATTAGAAATTTATGTGATTATTTTTAGAGTGCAAATAAGTTACAGTTTTTAAAAGTACGATTATGTTTACAGAAATTTAAAGTTACGGATCAAAATTTGATCTACCCGATACTGTACGATTTAGACTGTGTAGACCACAAAATGGTCTATAAATACATGACCAAAAAAAAAAATTCCAGCCACACAGTCTCTCTCTACTCTCTCTCCCCTCAAACCCAGTCCAAGATCCGGCCACCATTTTTGACACCTCCCACACCAATGGGAAGCTCTCGTCGAGCTGAGTCCAACGGTGTGCCGTGCAGCCCAAAATGCCACCGGAGGAAGCCACACGCACCGCCTGAAGTGGCAGTGAAGCACAAAATTTTCCGACGTGATTTCTCCTCCGTCCGACCACCGATCGGCATGATCTTGGTGTCAACGGACTCAGATCGAAGAGACGAAGAGAATGGCACCGATATTACGGTACGATTCTCACCGATAAAGCCTCTACAGAATCCTTCAATTTTTGCCGTCGAGCCGCCATCAGAGCCGCCTTGTCCAGCGACGGTATGGTGCACCGTCGCCCCCATTCCGTTTAGAGGGCGACGGGGAGTAAAATGCCTTGCTCAATTTCTCGTTAGCCCAGCCGCCATTTGGAGATCGGAGATCCTTGCTGTCGCTGCCGTGGGTGAGATCGAGTTGGTCGTTTCAGGGGGTGTTGTGCAAATTGAGGGCACAAACACCTTTAGAGGATCAAGAAGAATGATTAGCATCCCCCAATTACATGGAAAGCAACGCCGGCGATGGAAAACGGCCAACGCCACCGCGGGCCGTCACAAGCACCATGAATTTACTGTTCCACACCTTGTTGATGTTGGGTTTGGTGCCCTAAAAGCTGTGACATTGTACATATTGTTAATAAATAAATAAAATGGCATTTATTATTATTTTGGTTGATTATATGTATTATGAATACATTTAAAAACATCAAGAAAATTCCATGATTATTTATGTGACTATAAATTTAGCATATAAGTGTTATTTGCTTGGGGATAAAATTTATAGATAATAATCTAAATAGTCCGTAATAATTAATTAAAGTTTGGGATCTTTAATTAAAGATTACAAGTACGGTCCAATCTCATCTAAAATGAAATAGTCATTATCCAGACTATTAATGTAAAGACATTGGGTTGGAGGTACTTTATATAATGAGATTATATAGGACTGGACCAGATAAATTAAGAATCTCTAATAATCATCCGTTACAAATAGAGTATTCAAATTTATCACTATGATGATCATATATTTGACAGTCTTAATCCTGAGTATTTATTAGACTCCTATTTATTACATTATGTTTTTTGACTTGCATGGTAAGATTTGTCTAAGCACAAATTGTAACTTAGCATCTTGGAAACATAAAGTAATAAATGGCTGGGAATAATATTATACAGATATGGAATCCATTCCTTCCCTATGGAAGTTAGAAAAATAGTTCTCTTGAGTGATAATTCAAGGTTTGAACAATAGAGCGCTCGTTCATAATAAGATTATGAATTAATTGTTCATTAGAGAATTATTGGAACTCAAGGATAAAGAGGTAATAAGAGAGGTGAACGGAAATTGAACCTAGCTCTTATTATGAACTATTTATGGAGGACTGACTTATATGTAATGATTATATCAATGGACTACTCGTTAATTTTCTTTGAGTAATTTCACTGTAATCTCAAGAGTTCAGTTTCAGTTTTTTAGTGGAGTAACACTGAAACTAATAAATTTGGCACATTAATTAAAGAGTTTGATTAAATGTCAAATTTATTGGAGCTTGGGTTATAGGTCCATAGGTCCCCAATACCACCTCTGTAACACTATATTGGATTTTTGCATTGAATGAATTATACATGTTTAATTCAGAATTTTTGAATTCTGAATTAATTTTTCACACTTGAATTATTAACGTGACACAGAAAAATGTTTTCTGTGACACATAATGTAATGTGATAAATGTTATCACATTTAACTGAGCATTAGTTAATTAATTGATTATTGTTAAAATCTATTCTTAAATAAATGTGATTTATTTTTGAATCGAGTTTTATATATATATATATATGATTTTGAACCAAATCTTTTTATATATATAAGTTTTTATAATATATTAATATATATATATACTAATATAATATTATTAAAAAAAAAAAAAAAAAAAAAAGGGAAAGCCGTGAAACTGTTTCACGCTTTCCCCACACAACACACACATATATATATATATACATAAATGACCGAATCTAGTCTCGGTCAAAGTCAAAAAAAAAAAAAAAAAAAAAAAAAAGAAAAAAGAAAAGGCAAGTTTCTTTTTTCTTCACCGTTCCTTATATATATACATGTGCATATGTGTGTGGAATCCGAATAAGGATTCGGGGAAACAAACGAAAAGGAAAGGAAAAGAAAAAGGAAAGAAAAATGACTAATGGCTCAGTTATAAAAAGGGAGAGATAACAGTTATCTCAGTAATTTTATTCACATAATTTTTAGAGAGAAAAACTGAGAGTTCTTCTCTAAAGAAAAAAGGTCTGCTATCTCATGTGTTGAGTACATAGCAGATTCAGAAAAGTGTGAGGATAATTCATTCTTGCAGTTTGACGCCCACTCGTCTTTCCATTGGTGTGGAGGCCTGGTTTGGAAGATCGTGGTGTCAAAGAGGAAAGCTAGGATACCCTGATAGTCTTCAAAAGGTTAGTAAAAAATTCCTAAAGCTTTCTGTAATTAAAATTATATATCTATTCCTGATAAAACAAAGTTTTCAGAAAATTTTTGTTTGTCAACGATCCGTTCCTTCCGCTGCATTTCATGTTTTAATTCCAACAAATGGCATCAGAGCGGGTTATAGCATATATAATTTTAATTAAACATGATTTTATTTTGATGATATCATGTTTTTGATGCATGTTTGTGGGCACTTTGCATCTTTATTAATTTTTATTCATGTGATGAATGGTTGTTTAATGAAAGAATTTTTGGTCGTTAATTATATGGTCCTTTTGGATTAATAATTTTTATTTTCAGTTTGATTAGATCAATCTGTGTAAACCCATAAAGGGGTATAGGCTTTTTGTAATTTATTATCATTATTTTTTCTTCTCTCCTCTCTTTCACTTGCTACACGTGGAGCGATGAAGAAAAAGATGTCCATTGGATTTTTTGGCCCAGTTGAGAACTATGGGCCTATCAGATTTCAAAGGCAGTCCAGCAAATCGTTGCATAATAAACCATTTGATGAAGACCACAAAATTAAAGCAGGGAATTATGTATAAATTACAAGAAGACCCCTGTAATTTTATTTATTTATTTATTTTTTATTCTTTGGGTTGTAATTTTAATTATCCAAAAGGACCCGGTCAAAAATTCATTGTTTATTTTCATTTTTATTTTCATATGATGATTGAGATAACATGTTCATGCATGATAACATGTCATCTAGGAAAGTGCCCACTTATAGTTATTGTAACATGACATGCATACACTTAGCATATTATTTTTATAAAGGAGTTTATAAAATGAATTAATATGTGTTAGCATTAATTTAATAAGATTAAATTAATTGGGTTGGTTTTATAGAAACTTAATTTATTAATCAACCAAATAATGTGAATTTAGTTTTAACAGTTAAGACTTGGTAAAATTCACATTAATTCTAAGTTATCTAATTTTAAATTGTTTAATATTTGGTAACTTAGACAATTCATAATAAATTTAGATTTTTAGAAAATCTGGTAATTTATTTAAGTGTAAATAGAATGAGATTCTATTAACACATAATATAATCTAGTAATTAAAAATTGTTTTTAACTACTAGGATTATGAAACATATGATGTTTTATAAGATAAAACACATCTTCTAAAATAATGAGTGGGAGAAGGTAATATGACAATATAACCTGCGGTCTCCACTATTAGTACAACACCGTGAGATTTAGGTGGCGCCTCGCGACGCTTTGATTTCGTCCTCCCTACGGAGGGTGTCCATTTAAATCAATATCAAGGTTGGCTTCCTTGAGATAGGATTTTATAATGTATTTCAAAATTGACCTACCCTACGGCGGCAATTTTGAGTTAAGTTGTTAAAATCTAAAATAGTGGGTTACACTCATAAAGACATAATTGAATTGTTAATTATATCTTGACCAAAATAAACGGTTATTAATAAATATAGAAAATATGAGATATTTTGAATATATTTATTAATTGAGAATGTCTCAATTCAATTCATAAATAATTTGACCTACCCTACGGCGGCACTTTATTGAAATTGAATAATCGTGGAATTAGTAAAATATTTTTTTTTTGTGTTTTTCATATGCATCACGCATCACGTTTACTATTCCAAAACATATATTGATGTTTATGCAACCATTTTAATTTATGCTATTTTATTTATTTATTACAGCGACAATATCTAATCCAATTATCGCAATTCTCTCAAATGAAAAATTAACCGCAGATAATTTTGTCAAGTGGAAGAGTAACATGAACATTGTACTAATTTGCGAAAGTTACAAGTTTGTCCTGACGGAGGAATGTCCTCCAGAGCCTGCTTCCAATGCTCCTCGTAATGTACGGGAAGCATATGATTGTTGGATCGAGGCAAATAATAAGGCCCGCTGTTTTCTTTTGGCTGGGATGTCTGACGTGCTTAGGATGAAGCACGAAAACATGGAGACCGCTTATGAGATAATGCAGTCTCTGCAAGACATGTTTGGTAAACCTTCTGAAAAGGCACGCCACGAAGCCGTTAAGGCAGTAATGAATGCAAAAATGAAGGCAGGGATTTCGGTCAGAGAACATGTTCTCAACATGGTTAACTATCTCCATGAGGCCGAGGTCAACGGGGCTATGATAGATGAAGCCACACAGGTGGGGATGATTTTAGAAACCCTCTCCCCTGCGTTCCTTCAGTTCAAAAGCAACTATTTCATGAACAAGCTGAAATATAACATGACTGAGTTGCTTAATGAGCTTCAAACCTTCGAGTCTATTTCGAAAGAAAAGACTAAAGAAGCTGAGGCAAATGTTGCAGAAGCTCAACCTTCCTCTTCTGCCCAAAAGAATAAGAAGAGGAAGGGGACTGAAGGAAGTGGTAAGTCTAAGAATGGAGGGCAACCTAAGAAGAACAAAAGCAACAACAACAAAAGGAGCTCCAACCAAAAGAAGCCTAAAGGAAAATGTTTCCACTACGGCGTAGTTGGGCACTGGAAGAGAAACTGCAAGAAGTATCTTCAGGAGCTCAAAGAAAAGAAGAACAACGGTAAATGAGATTTACTCGTTTTAGAAGCTTGTTTAGTTGAAGATGATACTTCACCTTGGATAATTGATTCAGGGGCAACTAACCATGTTTGTTCTTTTTTGCAGATGCTTAGTTCTTCAAGAGAGCTTTCCGACGGGGAACAAACGATGAGAGTGGGAACGGGAGAGGTTGTTTCGGCAAGAGCAGTGGGAGTTGTTAAACTTTATTTTAGAAATAAGTTTTTAATTTTAGACAATGTTTATTACATCCTTGTTTTCGTAGAAATTTGATTTCTGTTTCCAGGTTGTTTGAACAAATGTTTAATGTTTCTTTTAATAATAATTATGTTAATATTTCTAGAAATGGTTTGGATATTTGTTCTGCGCATCTGGAAAATGGGCTTTACACCTTAAGGCCCAACGAAAAAGCACTGCTCAATATTGAAATGTTCAAAGTTGAACAACCTAAACCCAAGAAGCAAAAGATTTCTTCTAATAATGAAACATACCTATGGCACCTTAGATTAGGTCATGTCAACCTTGACAGAATTAACAGACTGGTAAAGGAGGGTCCTTTAAAAGAGCTAAAAGTTAGTTTTCTACCAGTTTGTGAATCTTGTCTTGAAGGTAAAATGACTAAGAGGCCTTTCTCTGCAAAAGGCGAAAAGGCCAAGGAACCACTTGAGCTAATACATTCAGACGTCTGTGGTCCAATGAATGTACAAGCTCGTGGTGGTTACGAATATTTCGTCACATTTATTGACGATTATTCAAGGTATGGTTACATATACCTAATGCAAAGGAAATCTGAAACTTTTGGAAAGTTCAAAGAATTCCAAGCGGAAGCTGAAAAGCAATTAGGTAAGACGGTGAAGAGTCTTCGATCTGATCGAGGAGGAGAATACCTTGATACTGAATTCAAGGATTATATGATAGAACATGGTATTCTATCACAACTCACCGCACCTGGAACACCACAACAAAATGGTGTTGCAGAGAGAAGAAATAGAACGTTGCTTGATATGGTGAGATCCATGCTTAGCTACTCATCATTACCCACTTCATTTTGGGGATATGCACTACAAACTGCAGTATATCTTCTAAACATAGTTCCATCTAAGTCTATTTCAAAAACACCTCTAGAGTTATGGAATGGTCGCAAACCTGGTATGCGACATATCCGTATATGGGGGTGTCCAGCACATGTGCTGAAAGGTAAGACTGGGAAGTTGGAACCACGTTCTGAAGTATGCTTATTTGTGGGATACCCAAAGGGAACGAGGGGAGGTTTGTTTTATAGTCCACAGGATAAGAAAGTATTTGTATCGACAAATGCCACTTTTATCGAGAATGATTATATGACAAACTATAAACCTCGTAGCAAAATTGTACTTGAAGAGTTACTTTCTGATCAGATCAGACCACAACCGACAACTGTTGTCGAAGGACAAAATGAGGAGGCCACATCTTCCTATCAGAATGTCATACCACCTCGACGTAGTGGGAGGGTTGTGAGACCACCTGCTCGCTACAGGGAACTTGGAGAAGCAAATGTTGCTATCTCTGATAATGGTGAGGATGATCCATTGACATATCGTGATGCAATGGAAGTTTCTGAGAAGGAAAAATGGCTGGAGGCTATGAACCTTGAAATGGAGTCCATGTACTCCAATTCAGTCTGGGATCTTGTAGACCTACCTGAAGGGATAAAACCCATAGGGTGCAAATGGATTTACAAGAAGAAAAGAGGAGTGGATGGGAAAGTTGAGACTTTCAAAGCTAGGCTTGTGGCAAAGGGTTACACCCAAAAAGAGGGAGTTGACTATGAAGAAACTTTCTCGCCTGTAGCTATGCTTAAATCCATTCGGATTCTTTTATCCATTGCTGCTTGTCTTGATTATGAGATATGGCAAATGGATGTCAAGACTGCCTTTTTGAATGGCTATCTTGAGGAAAGCATCTATATGGTGCAACCAGAAGGGTTTGTAGTTAAAGGTCAAGAGCAAAAAGTTTGCAAGTTGCAGAGGTCCATCTATGGACTCAAGCAAGCTTCAAGATCTTGGAACTTGAGATTTGATGAAGCGATCAAATCTTATGGTTTCAATCAAAATATTGATGAACCTTGTGTTTACAAGTACATCAAAGAAAAGAAGGTGGTCTTCTTGGTTCTTTATGTAGATGATATCCTACTCATTGGGAATGATGTAGGAGTATTATCTGATGTAAAGAAATGGCTCGCCAGCAATTTCCAAATGAAAGATTTAGGAGAAGCAAGTTATGTTCTTGGAATTCAACTCATAAAAGATCGCAAGAACAAACTGTTGGCGCTGTCTCAGGCATCGTATATCGATAAGGTGCTTACCAGATTTTCGATGCAAAACTCCAAGAAAGGTAATTTGCCTACACGTCATGGAGTTTATCTTTCAAAAGAGCAGTGTCCTAAGACACCTCAAGAGGAAGAAAATTTGAGACGGGTACCCTATGCATCTGCAGTAGGAAGTCTAATGTATGCCATGTTGTGTACAAGACCTGACATTTGCTATGCGGTGGGTATAGTCAGTCGGTATCAATCCAACCCAGGATTAGATCATTGGGTAGCGGTTAAACATATTCTCAAGTATCTTAGGAGAACGAGAAACTATATGCTAGTTTATTCTGGTGAGAATTTGATTCCCATTGGATACACTGATTCTGATTTTCAATCAGGCAAAGAGCTTTGAGGGACACTTGGAAGGCTTAGGTCTTAGAGACATGTCTCACCTGCTTTAGGGCAAGTGGGAGATTGTTGGGTTTGGTGCCCTAAAAGCTGTGACATTGTACATATTGTTAATAAATAAATAAAATGGCATTTATTATTATTTTGGTTGATTATATGTATTATGAATACATTTAAAAACATCAAGAAAATTCCATGATTATTTATGTGACTATAAATTTAGCATATAAGTGTTATTTGCTTGGGGATAAAATTTATAGATAATAATCTAAATAGTCCGTAATAATTAATTAAAGTTTGGGATCTTTAATTAAAGATTACAAGTACGGTCCAATCTCATCTAAAATGAAATAGTCATTATCCAGACTATTAATGTAAAGACATTGGGTTGGAGGTACTTTATATAATGAGATTATATAGGACTGGACCAGATAAATTAAGAATCTCTAATAATCATCCGTTACAAATAGAGTATTCAAATTTATCACTATGATGATCATATATTTGACAGTCTTAATCCTGAGTATTTATTAGACTCCTATTTATTACATTATGTTTTTTGACTTGCATGGTAAGATTTGTCTAAGCACAAATTGTAACTTAGCATCTTGAAAACATAAAGTAATAAATGGCTGGGAATAATATTATACAGATATAGAATCCATTCCTTCCCTATGGAAGTTAGAAAAATAGTTCTCTTGAGTGATAATTCAAGGTTTGAACAATAGAGCGCTCGTTCATAATAAGATTATGAATTAATTGTTCATTAGAGAATTATTGGAACTCAAGGATAAAGAGGTAATAAGAGAGGTGAACGGAAATTGAACCTAGCTCTTATTATGAACTATTTATGGAGGACTGACTTATATGTAATGATTATATCAATGGACTACTCGTTAATTTTCTTTGAGTAATTTCACTGTAATCTCAAGAGTTCAGTTTCAGTTTTTTAGTGGAGTAACACTGAAACTAATAAATTTGGCACATTAATTAAAGAGTTTGATTAAATGTCAAATTTATTGGAGCTTGGGTTATAGGTCCATAGGTCCCCAATACCACCTCTGTAACACTATATTGGATTTTTGCATTGAATGAATTATACATGTTTAATTCAGAATTTTTGAATTCTGAATTAATTTTTCACACTTGAATTATTAACGTGACACAGAAAAATGTTTTCTGTGACACATAATGTAATGTGATAAATGTTATCACATTTAACTGAGCATTAGTTAATTAATTGATTATTGTTAAAATCTATTCTTAAATAAATGTGATTTATTTTTGAATCGAGTTTTATATATATATATATATGATTTTGAACCAAATCTTTTTATATATATAAGTTTTTATAATATATTAATATATATATATACTAATATAATATTATTAAAAAAAAAAAAAAAAAAAGGGAAAGCCGTGAAACTGTTTCACGCTTTCCCCACACAACACACACATATATATATATACATAAATGACCGAATCTAGTCTCGGTCAAAGTCAAAAAAAAAAAAAAAAAAAAAAAAAAAAAAAAAGAAAAGGCAAGTTTCTTTTTTCTTCACCGTTCCTTATATATATACATGTGCATATGTGTGTGGAATCCGAATAAGGATTCGGGGAAACAAACGAAAAGGAAAGGAAAAGAAAAAGGAAAGAAAAATGACTAATGGCTCAGTTATAAAAAGGGAGAGATAACAGTTATCTCAGTAATTTTATTCACATAATTTTTAGAGAGAAAAACTGAGAGTTCTTCTCTAAAGAAAAAAGGTCTGCTATCTCATGTGTTGAGTACATAGCAGATTCAGAAAAGTGTGAGGATAATTCATTCTTGCAGTTTGACGCCCACTCGTCTTTCCATTGGTGTGGAGGCCTGGTTTGGAAGATCGTGGTGTCAAAGAGGAAAGCTAGGATACCCTGATAGTCTTCAAAAGGTTAGTAAAAAATTCCTAAAGCTTTCTGTAATTAAAATTATATATCTATTCCTGATAAAACAAAGTTTTCAGAAAATTTTTGTTTGTCAACGATCCGTTCCTTCCGCTGCATTTCATGTTTTAATTCCAACAGTTGAGAGGAGCCAATGGGGGTGAAATGCTCAGAGGACACCGACGAAGGAAAGCCCCAACTTAATTTCACAGTAGCTTCGTCGGAAAGCCACGATCAGAGTCTCGATTTTGCCGCCGTCGTCGGGTTTCGATCCGCATGGTTAGAGGCCAAATTGCATAAAATTGAAGTTGCCATCGAGCTTATTAGATGGAAAACTAGCAAAACCCAAACTTTCAGCTCAGTCCGGTCACCGGAGCCGCCGCACGCGCCGCCGTGGACGGCCGGCCTCCGATAGACCTCGGGTCCCGAGCTCCCGACCTCCGATCGATGATCTGAGATAGCCTCCCGACTCATTTTGATGCTCTGAAAGCGATGGTGATCTCCGTTTGAGCTAATTCCACTCCGGTGAAAATCATCCAGTACTGACTGCATGCGGATCGAGGTGACTCAGACTGTAGTAACGGAATCCAGAATGATGTTTTCAACAATAATAAATCTCCATGGATCATTTCTAGCCATCCACAGTGGTCCGAGGAGCACTGCTGAGGATGCAGTGTAGATTGTGGATACAGCGAGATGCAACTGGACCCGCACAGCTCGGAGTCTAGGTAAGTAGGAATCTCGCCTGCAGTTTCAAGAAATTACTATGGTTATGTTTCAAGAAATTAACGTCATGAATTATGTGAAGGATCATGAGCTTTTAGAAATTATGATTATGTTAAAACATAATGATTATTATAACATTTAAGGTTCTATGTTGATAATTCTTTGTTACCAAGAATTCATTTGTTACTAAGTTTTGGGGAAACAATTATTATTTCCTCTAAGGCATTATGTTTAAGGATTCAACAACAAGAATCTATTTTTAAAAAAAATTATTCCACAAATTTCTGTAATTTATTCGTAAGTATATTTAAGTTCATGGACATGTTTAAGTTAAGTGACGGCCACGTAAGGGCGGGTCGTTATAGTTGTAGCGAACGAGACTCCCAAGCTTTTCATGCCTTGCGGTGCCTGGTCGTAGAAAAACTCCTGCTTCCTGATTTCTAGAAATGCGTTCGCAATCCCCATCAGAGTGAACTGTGGAAGGAGGAGGAAAACCGTGAGAGGAACCGTTTCATGCTTTCCAATGATGCAATTTGCTCTCGCAACTTGCAGCCTCTTATGCTCAGCGAAGAAGGCAGTGATGGAGATAATGATGTGGAGAAAAATTCCGATACTGATGCTCTGAAGCATTGTGATCCCTTCATATTTTTGGTGTATTGCCGGATGGATGGGACAATAGACCACGATGCTTACAAGCATGACGATCATGACGAACACGTTGAGACAAGCACGAGGGATGTCGAAGCGAGGTCCTATGCTTCTATCCAGTGCTAGTTCCTTGTTTGATAAAAAGCGTGTGTATCTGAGCTAATGTTATTGCTTGCATGAATGTAGCAACAAAAACAGGAAGCATTTTCACAATTTGCTTGGTTTCTTCAACTTGGGTCACCGAACATAGAGTCCATGGTGTGTTTGTTCCACTTCTTACGGCAGCTTTGTCTAGGAACCTGCAAAAGAGTAAGAGTGAGAGATGTTTATGTACCAAGGAAAAAAAAAAAAAACTCTGTGACTTAGACATGGCTTTAAACCGTCATGTTATAGTTATATCAGCTGAAGAAAACTAATGATAAATCAAGATAACTTGAGAAAATTTGACGCTCAAATGGTGTCCAACCATTACGGTACGTTTCGTAAATATTCTATCACTGAATTCTAAAGAAAAAAGAGGATATAATTACTTAGAGAAGTGTAAAATCAATCTTTATTGATTCTATAATGATTGCGATATATAGGGGTTGAGGTTTATAGATAGCTTTGGGAAGAAGGAAACAAAAGTAAATTATGCTTCAGACAAGGACCTTAACGAAAGAGTATGGTCAAGTCTTTGTATTCCATTTTTATCATACTCTTCTTGGCTCAGTTCATAAAGGTCTTCTGGATCATCTGGTAAAGACATTTCCATTTACTAAAGGCTGAGACAAACACCTTGGCTATTGTTGTGAATGGACTGCCCGAAGGCAATTTATGCCCATAAAATGGGAGTTCCCATTAAGAAGACCATGACTGCAACCACAAGCCCTGCAGCTGGTAGGCCATAGCGAAGAGTCCGGCCAACACTGTCTTGTATGTACACGAGAAGAGTCTCTGCGATGAGGAAATGCAACCCAGTTAAAGACGGAGAGCTTTTGGATCTTCTCCTTGGGCTCGAAATCGTCGAATTTTTGGACTCCCATGGTGTGAATGTTAGGCTGTCCACCAATTCCAATCGCGACTGTGTACAACGCTAAAAAGAAAATGCTCACTTTCAGAGACGAGGTTTTTGGGCAAATTTTCTTCTTTGAAAATCCCATTAGTAGTAGCGCACGATGGTAGCTTCAAAGCCGACACTGAAACGGCTAGAGTTAACAGAAGCATCGCCTGTTCATTAGTGAAAGACAGTGTTTGATAAGAGTGAGTCTTGATTACATATAATCTTATAGCCCATCTGGTTCACAAGAATTGAATAGAAATTCAAATTTTTTATGAGAGAAAATGCTGTAGTAAAAAGCTTTGAACTGCGGTTCACACCAACGATATATTTCCATGACAATCCTTGCTGATTCTGGGACTGCGGTACGCCATTCCAGTTAGTGACATTGTTTGAAGCTGTTACAGTGCCTTCATGGTGCTCCCTTGTCAAGTACAACACTAAATTTGCTAGAATCCCCTCGTAGGCTAACCTGTCAAATAACTCAAACCCTACAACAAACAAATTAATCCACCCATATTAAAAAAAAAAAAAAAGCATTTCTGCGTATCATAAAAATGAGAATTTTGTGATAGGTATAAAAAAATAACCTTACAAATAAGATACAAGTTTTGAAGATTATATTAAAGTCATATAAGATATTGCGAAAAAAAAGGGTTGATGATTAGTGTGTTTGACAATCTCAGTTTCAACCAAAACTTTTTGTTGTTACAAAGTTAAAAAAGATATAGTAAAGCTCTCAAATACTAGAGTATTTTTAACCAAATTTGATTTAAAGCACACTTCTCAAATTGATAAGAACCACGATCAAGAGGAAAACCAAGTGAGATTGTATTGAACAATAATCTGCTATTGTCTATTGATTATATTGAAAGAAAAGAAAAATACAAGATAGTTCAGAGCATCTGTGAGGCTCTGATCTCTCCCAATAAGCTAAGCTCCTTGACACACTCAATGCTCACTTTCTATTCCCACCCTCTCTTATACTAATGCTTACATCACAGAATTCTCACGTCACATCATTCTAACGAACCAACAAATTCAAAATTAACAAATTAACAAATTCACTAATTAACCTCTATAGTTATAACAAACTAATGATCAAGTAGCTATGGTGATCCTATCACAAAGACCCTACTAATGAAATTTGATTAAAAAAAATATGTGTAAGCAAAATATGTCTTGCCAAATAAGGTATTTTTCATATTTATCCCTGCCAAAAAAATTTCTCCTCATGGAAAAGTAAAAATAACACTAATAACATTGACAAAGGTGAAAAAAATAAAAATAAAAAACCATGCTAGTCCAGGAATCGCTATGATACCATGTTCATATTTAAAGAATTAAAGAAGAAAATAAAAAGGAGAGGAAAAAATTTTATAACATGATTCGGTAATATGTCTACCTATTCACAAGCTTGAAGATCAGAAAGGTTTAACAAAAGATTAGAGAAGGTTCACGGGTAAGGAGTACTATGACTTGGCTCCACATAAACGCATATTACAAATATAGAATTCCGTAAGTTACTCAGGATTAACAAATCAATAGATTTCCTAATTTAATAATTAACATAAATATTTTTAAACTACTAATGAAGGTGACTATTTATTAATACTAATTTTTCCTAATGATATTTATTTACCTACAATGAAGGAACAAGCTTTCCACTTCCAGTGTTTGATCTCAAAACAGGTCTACCTTTGAGATCCACAGTCCCATCCTCGGTATAATTTTCATCTCCTCCACCATATGCAATATTGCCTCTTTCTTCTACCTGCGCCATAAAAAGGTTTAAGGGCATATATAAATGTAAGTCACATAATCTACTTAATTATTCTTTTATTGACCTGCAAAATAGCATTGTCTTCCACTCTGTTTCTGATTTGTTTTGCTTATTGCATTTTTCCAATAAGATTATTTATTTTACTTGTTGAGTTGCCTGTGAGTGGTGATCCAAGATGATGGGTTAACAAAGTGGAGAAAGAGGAGAAATCAAACTTGAGTTAATGATTTAGCTTAGCTACATTGTTAATTAATTAATATACTTTGACCACAATAAATCCAATTATTGTAAGCTTCTGAGAATTCTTAGGGAACAAAAGAAAACATAGGCAAACAAAAACATGGACCAAGTTCTTTTATCGTTCCACCTATGGTTTCAATTAAATTTTTCTATGGACATTGGAAGAGGTCGTGAGAACGCTGTTGATTTTTTTTTTTTTTTCACCACAAAACAATGAGAGCATATGTACAGGTGCCAAAATGGAATTAGTTTAAGAAGTAGCTCATCTCATGATCGCCATTCTGAATTTGACAATATATAAAGGCAAAATAAATTCTCCTATTTGCTTGAAAAGAAGTTATTCCATATTCACGAACATGAATATAATTTGAGAAGGGCTTCATTGGTCTCCTGATATCTTGTAGCATGAATGAGAACATAATTTTCTAGCATTAAAAGTAATTTTCTGTGGCATTTTTCTTTCTTTCTTTTTTTTTTTTCCCCCAATTTATTCTAATGGGGTTACTGAAGTCCAGTGGAATCTGATTCCATGTATGCGTACAATCGTACTTTCTATGAATTTGATGAAAAAATAATAATAATAAGGGCGCCTTTAGATAAGCGTAGTCATAGTAAACCCTTCTTTTTCAAAACTAATTATAGCAAATATTAAGTTTTTTTAAATATTTGTAGTAAATAGTAGATTTATATTGTAAATAATTTATTCACTCTATATTTATAGTGTAAATAATTTTATTTGTACAATAAATAGATTTAAGATGTAAATAATTTATTTAATCCCTTATGTACAGTGTACATAATTATATACTCAGTAAATAAACTGTATACATTAAAAATCTGCTATTTATTATAAATATCTTCAAAACCTGCTATTCACTTCAAAAAAATTTTAAGAATCTACTATTTTCTTCATTCTCCCCGCCAAGCAAGCCCCGATAGCAGCTAGGCTACAAGGGCCATGTGGAGGCGACTGTTTTACCCAACTTCGCCTGAATTTACCCCCAACCAACAAGCGGGTCCAATGGCCCATATTTACAAGACTAACAACAACATGAACCCGGGAGACAAAACATGAATTGGGCAAGGGATTTTCCAAGTTTCTTTCACAAATGTGATAAACAGACACGATCTTCATTCCAATTGTTGGATATTGACTGATTTCTTAATGGCCTTATCATAAAGCTCAAATCTTAGTGCTCGTAAAATCAATAAAGCCAAGAAAACCCAAATTTGAAGCTGCCGGAAGGTGAACAAGTTTTGCAGATTAAAAACGATGAAGCAACAATCTATTTGGTCAGAGAATTAAAGCACATAGGAGTAAATGATGACAAAGGGCCAAAACGTTTTTAATGATCAGAGTATTAAGCACATAGGAGTAAATAATAACAAAAGATTCTCTAAGAAAAGAAAAAAAAAGAATGATGACAAAAGATTCGTGGCAAAAATTGTAACAAAGGACCAAAACATCTCAAAAGTCTGATAATTCATTCAATTTTCTTTGAAAGAAAAAATAAAACTCAGAAAATAAAAATAATTAAAATATTTCCAGACTAATTACCGCTGACATTAGCAATAATCAAAGCTACCAGAAATGCATGCAGCATCACCCAAGAAAATTATGCCACACATGCGAAATTTCGACAAAATGGATCAACTAATATGCAATGTGTGGAACAATCATCACCCACAAGGGAGAAGAAGTTCGATTATAAGCTATCTCGCACTAACATTTATAAAAAAAGTAATAATAAAATAAAAAATAAAGGTAGTGGGGAGGAGGGGAAAGGGGGATCCAAAATACTAACAAGCACACACAACTCTTAGCAACAATCTGAAGACAAATGCAGCTACTTTGAAACAAATTTTTGCAATTCTACTAAAATAAATACCAGTCAAATATACTAGCAGAAACTACAAGTGCCAACTACCACTCAGAATCAGGCAATCCAACAAGTCTCTCGTCAATCATACGATAAATAACAAAGGGAAAAGATCGCCTGCATTAGGATTACTCCAATATGAACCAAACCCTTTGGGTTGCAGAAACTAAACCTGCCTAGATTGAGAACCACCGTAACCACCAGAGGCCTGTGAAGGGTCAGATCTCCATCCTGCACTAGAATATCCTGAACTACCATTGTTGTCACCATACCCACTTCCTGGGTAACCACCACCACCACTTCCTTGTTGATCTCCTCCGGTAGCACCACCACTGGCATTGCTATGTGGGGCACGCCCACCTGAAGCACCGTATGCACCAGAGTAAGGACCATAACTTCCACCATAATTATTGTACCCATAACCTTGATTCCCATACCCAGAAGCCCCACTTGGCGATTGACCTCTTGGAGCTGAAGAAGCAGCAGCAGCGGCACCACCTGGAGCACCCCAAGGAACCGTATTCCCATAGCCAGACGCACCATAACCAGTGGGAGTTTGGCTGCCCCAATTATTTTTCATTGTGCCAGGAGCCCCACCGACATAGCCGGCATTAGGGGCATTTGGGTTTCCATAGGCACTTCCAGGACCACCAAAGCCACTACCGGAATTTCCGTAACCACCAACACCATAACCTCCATAACCTCCATAACCAACTGCAGTATTAGCTATTCCATAACCGTAACCAGGTGCCCCATAGCCTGAATATGGAGGAAAAGCACCACCAGTAGTTTGAGGCTGCATGTATCTATTGCCATCCATTCGACTGTCAAATGTATTTGTACTAGCACCAGAATAACCTTGGTAGCCCCCACCACGGCCCCCTCCAGCAGGATTTGCATCTTTAGGAAGGGCTCGTTTCACCTCCACAGCCTTTCCATTCAGCTCATGGAAGTTCTTATAAAGTACTCTATCTACTGCATCTTCACTATCAAATGTTATGAAACCAAAACCACGGGGTCGTTGAGTATTCTGATCATACATTATAACCACATCTGTTACATTGCCAAAACTTTCAAAAAATTGCCGAAATCCATCTTCAGTCAGCGACGAAGGCAACCCACCAACAAATATCTTTTTGGTCCTAAAGTTTCCTCCCCCTCCAGAGCCTCTACTGGAAGAAAAATTTCCAGTTTTAGAGGACGTTTGCTGTTCTTCTCTTGACAAAGCCCTTTTGGCCTCCACCTATGAAAACAAAGTTTGAAACTTTAATATGCTTAACGAACATAAGCACATATAGACTGTCATACGTATAGGCATACAAGTAAAAGGATATTCATGCGTCGTCATTCAACAGTAAAGAACAAGGGCGAAACGATGCATGAACAAAAAGTACAAAATCATACGTACTAAACCATTTCATGTAAAAACCAGATTTAAAAAAAAAAAAAAACATATTCACGTGGAGATAAACAAAAATCGGGGAAGAAACACTCATACGGATCCACAGCAACAATATTTGTATTAACTAAGCTGATGAAATTCCAAGGTTCCTAACATTGTGAATGTGATTTTTTTTATTTCAAACAGATAAATTAGAACAAGAGAAGACATGGTATCAAATGTTTCTGCTCACGTGTTCCAAATTTAGCACAGATTTCTCGTTGCATCCAGCAACTTAAAGTTTTTTCCCTTGATACCCAAACAATGAGTTCTCCTAATTAAACATTTTCTCATCAACTAAACAAGCCAAAACAAGTACACATAAAAATCTCTTTTTTTTTTTGGGCACCCTCCAGAACCCACCCCATGCTGTTTGACCCACTAAATCACGAATGAAAAGAACATAGCAAAAAGCACACACCATTGAAAAAAAAAAAAAAGGAACCTTCCCCCTCAGTAAGAAAGAAAGAAAGAAAAAGTAGTCAAACAGCAGGGGAAAATCATGACAAGAGATTAAAACTATATCAAGGCAGAGTTAAACTAGAAAGCGTATCAGCTCTCTACTAAAACAATGGATAAGTCCAACTCAGATAGGATTTGGACGATAAAAAGAACATATTGAAATGAATAAACGCATGCCCACTAGACTAGAATTTCAAGAGAACTCCTATCATTTTAAATGAAAACAAACGCCTTGATAGTTTATGCTCGATGTGCCCCAATAAGACAGACAATTCCCACTAAAAAATAATACTTTTTCATTAAAAAAAAAGAAAAAAAAGGAAAAACCCCATTTGACAATACCACGAAAAGGCAAAAGAATTCCAATCACCACAAAAACAGCGACAAAGATTCCCAGATTGATATAGCTACCGAACAAAAAACAAAGAAAAAGATAACATCTTCGGAATTAACTTCAATTAAACACCGAATTGGTCAATGCGAGTTGAAATTAAGAAGGGAAAGACGTCAAACCGTTCGGCCATCGATCGTGTGCCTGTCGTTGAGGACCGTATCGAGCACAGAAGGATCGGAGAAAACGACGAAGCCGAAACCCCTAGGTCTTCCAGTGGTCTTGTCGCGCATGATTACGGTTTGGCCGACCTCGCCGTACTGGCCGAAGTAGTCCCTGAGCTTGTCTTCGGTGGTGTCCCACGCTATTCCGCCTATGAACAGCTTTCCCTCGTCGGACTCCATGGGAATGCACTCTCTCTGTTTCTGTTTCTCTCTCTAGAGACTGTAGAGAGAGAGAATGAGGGAGAAATGAATGAGTTGGAGAAGGGAGAGGAACTGAGGAACGAGGAGAGACGGAGACGAGGAGGGAAAGAGAGGGAGGGAGTTTTAGGGTTTATTAAACGACGCCGAATCGGGAAAAGTCTGTTTGTCGGACAATGGCTCGGAAAGAACTAGACGAGACGACGTCGTATTTCTCTTGGTTTTTAGTTCTACACACTGGAAAAAGTTTCAGCAATTCTCAGTTTACATCTTTCTATCATTTTTTTTTCTTTCATTTTTTTTTTTAAGCGAATAGTTCAGTCTACTTTTTAGCCTATTAGACAAAGAATGGTTCTAACCATTAAACAGTATAAAACTCTCATAAATTATAATAAAAAAATATACTACACTACTTACATGTTCTATTAAAAACAGTTATAACCAATAATTTTTACTACCATGTCAAACACCCTATTAGTTTGCTCCTTACTCATTCAAATAATAATAATAATAATAATAATAACAACAATGAAGTTGGAATTTTAACTTCCAACTTGCTACAACAATGTAAAGCTTTTATATACAACAGTAATTTGTTACAATATAAAGCTGTTACATACTACAATGTTTAAGTTTTAACTTATTCTTCAAACTAAATGAGATGTTGTTCTAGAGGGTGTTCGAAAAAATAGTTGAAACTTTAAATTAGAATTATAAATGTTATAGTAGCATAAGTTTTATGTTATATCATGTTTTTGTTTTATACTATAGCATATGAGAGTTTTACAACTATAAGTTCCAACTAGTTGTCAAACAAATTCTTATACTTTCAAAAAAAAAAAATTAATCTTATTTCATTGAACTTCATCCGTAAACAACTTAAGAGTCTATTTAAACCATTTTTTATGGTTTAGTTTGTTTTTTAATTTAAAAATTTTAAAAGAAACAATATAACAAAAAAATGATTAAACTTTAAAAAAAATGTTAGAATTATTTTTGCCAAACAAGTTATTATTTTGTTCAATTTAAGAAATTATGGTACCCATTTTATTCCGATATTAGTTACCATCATAAGGTTGCAATTTAAGAAATTATGGTACCCATTTTATTCCGATATTAGTTACCATCATAAGGTTGCAGATCGTGAAGAGTTTAAATTTACGTTTCCTATGCCTCAGTTATTGTTGTTGGATTTTATTGATTATTATAGGAAACATTACCACATAAAAAAATATATATTTACATATAAAATAGAAACGTTCTTGATATTATAAAGTCGGTTTTTTTTAGCTTGTAGGCAGAAAATTCAACTTTTTATCTTTTTGGTGAAATCAAATTTAGATTTACTACTCGGACGGATATGCTTACAACGACGTAAGGCTGAATTTTTACCGCTTTAAGATTATAAGAATAAGGTTATCATACTCATGATTCAAGACAGTTTTGTAATATACAGAGTTTATAAACAATTCTTAAAATGAACAATAAAAGTTGAACCTTTATTGTGGACACTTTTGAGTATTGTATCGACGAGTTCACAGCAAAATTAAATATATGTTAAATATCCCCAAAAAAAGAGATATATATGTTGAATATTTAAATATATATGTTGAAGGATTGTCGAATAAAAAGGAATTTATATGTAGAAGATTTACATTTGCTCTTTTGTGCTTTTTCGTTTGGGTTTTTTCTTATACTAGTTGAAAAGCGCGTCTCGCGCGAGTACGTTAAAGAGGTTAACAAAAATATAAAAGTACAAAATAATAAAAACATTTTTTTTAAGAAGAAACGTTTCGGGCAATAAAAAGATTCGAAAAACGAAGAAAAAAACGTTTTGGCTGCAAGAAAAACGGTATCACATGGGCCCACCCTTACTGATTGGTGGATGGTCATTGATTAGTTGACACGAAAAGGTTCAGTGTAACGAAAAGTATAACAACAAGCCTTCCTGGAAACGTCAAAAAATTACAGGCCGGTGATCACACAATCATGAATTCCAAGTCCAACGGTCACTTGCTTTAATTAAAAAAAGAAACAAAAAACCAAAAACCAAAAACCAAAAAAGAAACTATTTAAAAGATAAAGTCTGACCCGCAAAGAACTCAAACTTCATGACCGTTTTGTCCCTTCCTCTTTTTTCCCTTTGCCGAAAGCGCTGCCCTGTCTTCTCCCTCTCTCTCTCTCATTTTCTCCGGAAAATGTGTTTTTTGAATCAAAAAATGAGAATCTTCTTCTTCTTCTGAGTAAGAATTTTCTTTTACAGAAAGACGGACTCTTTGAGGAAGGAAAAAGTCCAAAGAAGAGCGAGACACAATCATAACCATCTTCTCTCTAATGGGTTGCTTTCTTGCCTGTTTTGGAACCTCCAAAGACGACCGTAGACGGAGGAAACAGAGGAACCGGGTTCAGCCTCGGAATCACCAGGTGAGCGACTCGTTTCCTCAAGCTCGCACGCGTTTTCTGTGTTTGCTTTTCCTTACTTGCACTGCATGTTTGTTTGGTTTCCCAGAAAATGCGAGAAAGGAGAAGGGATTTTGGTGGGTTTTTTTTTTGAGTTATTTTTCTTTCTATTTTTGGATTTTTTTAGTTTGTGAATGGTCTAGTTAGGTCAAATTTGTTATTGAAATAGTAAATTTGGGCTCAGTCAAGTTAGGGTTTTTGTTTCTCGTCTTTGAGTAGACGAGCAGAGCTCAATTCGTGGAAAGACTTTTTCATATCGAACTGCAGTGAAACTGAACTCTGAAAATTATTTCCCAGAGAAATGCAAGTCCCAATGCCGTACAATCTGCTGTCTCTGCAGTACCGGTCGAGTCCGAAAACCCCGTTAGCTTGGTTCCGGATGTCCGGTGAGTAATTTGTTACCAAATCTTCTATTTTTCACGAACAATTTTGTTTTGTTTTGCTTTTTTGGTGTTTTTATAAACTTTGTAAACTTTTTGTGTGCAGTGAGAAGCCCAAGGAGCAACCGAACTTGAGTCCGAGGAAGAAAGTGACTTTTGATTCAAATTTAAGAACCTATGAGCATGTTTCAACCTATGGCGATTTAGATCTTTTACCAGAGAGTGAAGATGTTGAGAAGAAGGAGGAGAAGAAGGATGATTTGGCAAAATTAAGCCTATCTAAGTCTCCATCTGAAGATAGTTCGCTAACTTCGAGCTTGGGGTCGTATCCGCCAAACCATAGGTACCAGAATTGCAGGGATAGCGATGATGAAGATGAAGAATTAGATTTTGATTATGGTGACCTTGATGATGAGGATGAGGACGAGGACGAGGACGACGATGAACATGGGGAGATAGATTTTGAAGACGAAATTGTTGAACCGAGGAGAGCAAGTGAGGAGGTTAATAGTTCTATGCTGGTGCCTGGTTTGCCTGAGAGTGAAGAACAAGCGGTTGGGTTTAACAGGAATGTTAGAGATAGGAGTGCTTATGTTCACTCTGTGTTAAACCCAGTTGAGAATCTTTCCCAGTGGAAAGCTGTCAAAACGAAAGGTAAACTGACATGGAAGCCTCAGATTCAAAAGGAGAACAACTTCACACTGGATCAAGAAAAGCCAAGGATTTCGTTTAGCAAGGAGCCGGCTTTCAAGGAGCTATCTCTCAGCTTCAAGTCTAAAACCGATCAACCCGTTAAGCCAAAACAAGAAATAGCAGTTGATGCTAGCCTTTCAAATTGGCTGGTTTCTCCGGAGGCCACACCAGTTAACAAGACTAGCAACACATTTGCTTTTGATAACCTTTCACCAGGAAGTTGCACATCTCATGGATCAAACTCGGTCGAAAGCCAAGAGGATAGACCAATTTTGGGTGCCTTGACTGTTGAAGAGATCAGACAGTTCTCAGCTTCATGTTCACCTAGGAAGTCCCCGTGCCGAAGCCCCGATGAGATGCCCATAATAGGGACTGTTGGGACCTATTGGAACAACACAGGGCCTGCCAAGGATTCTGGATCAGCCACTTCATTCAAAGGGATGCCGAATACGACCAGCAAGTATAGAGAGGTACACGCTTTGAGTATGGTTTATGGAAGTCTTATGTGAAATATGTTTGATGAGTTTTTGATTTGAGCTTTATGGGATTGCAGGACAAGAGAGTAAATTGGCACGCTACCCCATTTGAGACAAGGTTGGAGAGAGCTTTGCATCGAGAGGCTGCTGAAGCATAACTCTACTTCCTATAGTACTACTGGCGCACGTTAGATGAACTTGTGAAAATTTTTGTGAGGTTCTTTTTTTGTGTTGTGTGTTTGGCAGCTGTATTTTTTCATTCTTTTTTGTGAATTATATAAATTTGTTTGTTGTGTGACATTTACTTCCCTTGTAATCTTTACTGGTTGAATGAAATAGATATATATATATATATATATCTGTTAATTTTTTTCCTTACGAGCTTGGATAATAGAGAGTTCCAGACTTCTGAATGCAACTTTAAAAGTTTTGGCGAGTATAATAGGCATTCATTCAAGGGCATAATAGGCATTCACTTTCCTTCTGATATTTTATTGTGTCTCACGACGTTATAAGCAAAACAGAGTTTAATGCATTGAAGGCAGTATTTTTATTTTTATTTTTTGCCTCCTCGTGAATCATGATTAGGATCTAGCCGTTTACTCTGAAATCACTGGTCTATATTAAAAAATTGGACTTTTTATGATTGAAAAAAATTGGACTTTGTTTGATTTATAGGTTTAAATTGAAAGTTTGAACATACATTTAAATTTTTGTAAGAGAAATAATATAGGCAATGGTTTAAATTATAGTTTGAACCTACAAGCAAAACATCGTATTAGTTATTTTCTCCACATTAATCCACAAAAAATTATGTCGTCCTCGCTTATGCTTGATTCTATTTTATAAAAGAAAACTTCTTTTTCCATATACTCTTCTAAGTCCAACTGACTTGACAGTCAAGACAAAACTAAACTAATAGGCCCTTTGGAAGAACGGTTAAAACTAATAGTTTTGGATTGAGAACTGTAACATGTGAGAGCTTTATACTGTATTATAACATATGAGAGATTTATACTATTTAGAGTTATAACTGATAGTTAGAACCGCACTTCCAAACGACCTATAAAATTTTCATGGAAACTGTACCATAAATGAGACGTAGAAAAAAAAAAGATTTAATACTGGACTTGTTCATTTTAGAGCTAAATATATACAATAACATTAAGCATATAAGGTCATAAGGTGAAAACGTGTTAGCGGGTTACCTCCAGCCATTGAAGTTTTCTGTGCAATCTGTGAAGCTCGCTGCTTTCCTCTGGTTTGGAGCTAGTCGTTTCTCCTGCTTGAGAGCTTCTAGTTTTTCCTCAAACTCAGCCAATTATAGTGCAAAAACAAAAATGAAGAATGAGGGGAACCGAGGACCCAAAGCACTCTGTATAGCGCACAAAGCACTCTAAGTTAATGGAGTATTTTAATATAAGTGTAAGTGCACCAAACACTTCCGCACGGAGCACTTACAGTTCATTGACTCATATGTTAGTGCTGTTGACTCGTATGTTAGTGCCTTTGAGTTTGAATGCTTTCTAGTTCCTTCTTCTCCCCTGTAAATGAGAGTAAATCCGAATCATATGTCTTGATTACCATACAAATGAAGCCAACAATGAACACCATGAAAACCATTCCATGTGATGCTAATTTTCTTCTCCGTGTTCTGCTGCTTACTTTGCTACCATTAAACATCACTTCCTCGCCAAGAACACAAGCAGAAGCACTGATCAAATGGAAGAACAGCCTGTCTTCTTCACCACCTTCTCTGAATTCATGGTCTCACAGCAACGCTAACAATCTCTGCAACTGGACTTCCATTGTCTGCGACAACTCCAACGGAGAAGTCTCCGAGATAATCCTGTCCGGCATTGACCTGACGGGAACGCTAGATGAATTCAACTTCACTCCGTTTGTTAATATCACTGTTTTCAACCTCAACAACAGCAGTCTCGTAGGGACAATTCCACCAGCAATTGGTAACCTCTCCAAGCTCACTTTGTTGGACTTGAGCGACAACAATATCAAGGGAGAAATACCTGTGGAGATTGGCCAATTAACAGAGCTTGAGTTTCTCAATCTTCACAACAACTATCTCAACCATAGCATCCCATATCAGCTGGGCAATCTGCAGAAGGTATGGTACTTGGATCTTGGAGCAAACTACTTGGAAAGTTCTGATTGGTCTAAGTTTTCAGGCTTGCCTTTGTTAACCTACCTTGACCTTTATTTGAATTCCCTTACCGATGAGTTCCCAGAATTCATATTAAAGTGCAAGAACTTGACGTTCCTTGACCTGTCCCAAAACACTTTCTCTGGCCCAATACTGGAATCTGTATTCTCCAATCTTGACAAGCTTGAATATTTCAATCTCACTAACAACCAATTTGAGGGACCCTTGTCACCAAACATTTCAAATCTTTCCAATCTCAAACACCTCCTCATGGCAAAAAATTTTTTCAGCGGGCTAATTCCTTATGAAATTGGGTTCATACCTGGTCTTCAAATTCTAGAATTGTATAACAATTCCCTTGGAGGGGCAATTCCTTCTTCTATAGGCCGGCTCACTGAGCTTTCTAGACTTGATCTTCGCATGAATTTCTTAAACTCCACTGTTCCTTCTGAGCTTGGGCGTTGCACTAACCTCGCCGACTTGGCACTTGCTCAAAATAAACTCACTGGGGAACTTCCTTTGACACTGTCCAATCTGATCAACCTTGTCGAATTGGGTTTATCCGATAATTTGTTTTCTGGTTCCCTTTCCCCTCATTTTCTCTCCAACTGGACTGCACTGACCTCATTGCAACTTCAAAACAACGACTTTGACGGGAAAATTCCACATGAAATTGGGTTGTTGATTAATCTTGAATATCTTTACCTATACCAAAATAAGTTCTCTGGCCCCATTCCCACAGAAATTGGAAACTTGAAGGGTCTTTTTAGCTTGGACCTCTCTACAAACCAACTCTCAGATCAAATTCCAAGCACACTATGGAATCTCACAAAGCTCGACTCTATGCAACTTCAATTCAACAACCTCGAAGGTACGATTCCTCCAGAGATTGGAAATCTGGTGCCCCTAACAAACTTTAAAGTCAACACCAACCGATTGTCTGGAAGCATACCTGCAGAGATTGGCATGTTAACTAATCTCAAATACCTCTTTCTTTACCAAAATAACTTATCTGGCTCAATTCCTCAAGAGATAGGAAACTTAGAGAACCTCGAACTACTGGACTTCTCAGAGAATCAACTCTCCGGTCCAATTCCTCCAACATTGTGGAATCTGACAAAGCTCAAGACTTTGCAACTTTTTCAAAACGAATTAAATGGAACAATCCCGCCCGAGATTGGAAACCTTAAAGCATTGCTTATCTTTGATGTCAACTCTAACCAATTGCATGGAAAGTTGCCAGATGCTATTTCTAGCCTTAGTAAGTTGACAGGTTTCATTGTGTTCTCAAACAATTTCTCAGGAAGCATTCCAAAAGATTTTGGAAGAAACAATTCTAAACTAAACCATATTATATTCTCGAATAACAGATTCTCTGGACAACTGCCAAAAGAGGTATGTAGGGCACTCCCCATGGTCAACAACAACAAAATGTTGGAAAAACTGCCGCCAGAGAGCTTGAGTAGCTGCTCTGAATTCAGTAGAGTAGGGCTTGATGGGAACCATTTCAACAATGCGACGATAAAAAAATTGCTGTGTGTTTATCCATATCTTGAATTTATGGCTTTTAGTGACAATCAATTTGTTGGACAAATTCCACAAGAATGGGAAGACTGCAGGAATCTCACAAATTTGCAGGTGGCGAGAAACAAAATTTCTGGCAAGATCCCACCTGAGCTTGGAAAGTTGACTAAGTTGCACCTTTTGAGCCTCGACTCCAACAACTTAAGTGGGGAAATTCCGGCTGAACTAGGAAATCTTAACCGAATGTTCAAGCTCACCCTTAGCAACAATCATTTGACAGGGGAAATCCCTAGAAGTCTAATCAGTCTAACAGGGCTAGAAATTCTTGATTTGTCTGCGAACAATTTGGTGGGGAATATACCAAAATGGCTTGGTAATTTCGAAAGACTACTGAGCTTGAACCTCAGCCATAATATTCTATCAGGGGAAATACCGTCGGAGTTTGGTAATTTGGTTTCACTACAGTATATGTTAGATCTCAGCAGCAATCTTCTCTCTGCTGAAATTCCCTCAACTTTCTTCAAGCTCATAAGGCTGGAAATTCTCAATATCTCTCATAACCATCTCTCGGGTAGAATTCCACCGTCACTTGCAAGCATGGTGAGTCTAGTTTCCGGCGATTTTTCTTACAACGAGTTGACTGGCCCAATCCCAACAGGAAATTTTTTTTTTAGGAACGCGTCGGAAGGAGCTTTTGTTGGAAATCCCAATTTGTGTGGTAACGTTACTGGACTTGTCACATGCAAAAATGTCAAAAGGAAAAGTAACATGGTTTCTATTCGTGTCCTTGGTCTCATTTGTGGTCCAGTAGTCTTCATAACTGCCCTTGCTATAACTCTCATATTGTGCCATAAATCCAAAGTGCTCGATAGGAAAAGAAGGAGTTCTGAACCGAATGATATTCCTGAGTCATTGATATGGGGAAATGAAGGAAAATTCACATTAGGGGAAATCGTGGACGCCACAGAAGACTTCGATGACAGGTACTGTATTGGCCAAGGACGTTTTGGTACCGTCTATAAGGCTGTTTTGCGTTCGGGTCTGGTTCTTGCAGTTAAGAAGCTACATATCTTAGAGTCTAGTGATATTCTAGAGATGAGTCGAACAACTTTCCATAACGAGATACGAACTCTAACAGAAGTCCGACACCGCAACATCATCAAGCTTTATGGATTTTGTTCGAGGAATGGTTGTATGTACTTGGTGTTTGAACATGCAAAGAGAGGCAGTCTTGCCAAAGCATTATATGGGAATCCAAAGGACAGGGCAGATAAGATTCTAATAGACTGGGACGCAAGGGTTGAAATCGTGCAAGGACTAGCGCATGCAATCTCCTATCTGCACCATGACTGTTCCCCGCCAATCGTGCACCGCGACGTGTCTATCAACAATGTCTTGCTCGGAGGGGATTTGGTTCCAAGGTTGTCAGACTTCGGCATAGCAAGATTGTTGAACCCCGATTCCTCCAACTGGACAAATATTGCTGGGTCATATGGCTACATGGCCCCAGGTAACAAACATTCTCCAAACTCATCAATACACCAATTCAAAGTATACAAACTAATAACAGTTTTGTGATGTTAACAATTTGGCTAATCTTGGCTTAATTGTTGGCCATGCAGAGCTAGCATTCACAATGCGGGTAACGGAGAAGTGTGATGTGTACAGTTTTGGAGTGGTGGCCTTGGAAATCATGATGGGAAGGCACCCTGGTGAACTGCTACAGAGTTTAGCAGAAAATGCAGGACTGCTTGTGAAGGATGTGTTGGACCAGCGGTTGATGCCACCAACGGGAAGATTATCTGCTGCGATGGTGTTAGTGATGAGTGTAGCGTTGTGTTGCACCAGAACTTCTCCAGACTCGCGGCCCACCATGCGTTTCGTGGCACAACAACTGTCAGCGAGCAGGACTTATAATAAGGCGTACCTCGCTGAGCCGTTAAGGACTTTGACCATCAACAAGCTCGCAGGAGTTCCGTGACAAAAGGAAGAAGGTAATTTAAATTAACCGGAGTTTTGGTTTACCAACTCTATCCATATCAAGATCTTAGGAAAGCAGCATCTGTAATAATGGGATCATGATCATACGTTTCCAGTGGAGTTTTTCTATGCTTAAAATTTGAATATTCATACTCATCTCTAGCTCTCTTTTTTTTCAATTTATTTTGGTGAAATAATGATAACTTAGTTTTCTTCCTTTCGTTTCTAGTCTGTTGGAAACATATGTTGTTCCTTGAGAAAAGTCACGCAACTGCTTTGTAACTTGGGCTTAACAATAGTACGTCGTTTTGTTCAATATGCAAAGCGATATGTCGTTTCCTGCTAAAGTTTGTTATATCACAAGTTTTGATGTCATCCGATAATACGACATCGTTTAATTACGTTTACAGGTTATTCTGATATCATTTATTATGGTTATCGCAAAGCTGATTAAGAACATGCCAAAAAAAACTGATCATGAAAAAAGGGGAAGAAATTTGTTTCTTTTTGGTTGATAATGACACACTTCATAAGATTTTTATTCTTTTTTGCTTCATTAGCTTTTTTATTCTTTTCTGCTTCAATTTTTTTTCTTGATCTAATTATCATCATTTGGATGTGGCTTACCTCGAAAACGGCACCACATTCTTGCCCTTCACCCTAGAATAGGCAAAGCAACAAATCCTTTTCTAATCAATAACCTGTTGGGCTTGGTGTCCTAAAAGTTGTGACATTATATATATTGTTAATAAATAAATAAAATGACATTTATTATTATTTTGGTTGATTATATGTATTATGAATACATTTATAAACATCAAGAAATTCCATGATTATTTATGTGACTATAAATTTAGCATATAAGTGTTATTTGCTTAGGGATAAAATTTATAGATAATAATCTAAATAGTCCGTAATAATTAATTAAAGTTTGAGATCTTTAATTAAAAATTACAAGTACGGTCCAATCTCATCTAAAATGAAATAGTCATTATCTGAACTATTAATGTAGAGACATTGGATTGAATGCACTTTATATAATGAGATTATATAGGACTGGACCAGATAAATTATGAATCTCTAATAATCATCCGTTACAAATAGAGTATTCAAATTTATCACTATGATGATCATATATTTGACAGTCTTAATCCTGAGTATTTGTTATACTCCTATTTATGACATTATGTTTTTTGACTTGCATGGTAAAATTTGTCTAAGCATAGATTATAACTTAGCATCTTGGAAACATAAAGTAATAAATGGCTGGGAATAATATTATACAGATATGGAATCCATTCATTCCCTATGAAAGTTAGAAAAATAGTTATCTTGAGTGATAATTCAAGGTTTGAACAGTAGAGCGCTTGTTCATAATAAGATTATGAATTAATTGTTCATTAGAGAATTATTGGAACTCAAGGATAAAGATGTAATAAGAGAGGTGAACGAAAATTGAATCTAGCTCTTATTATGAACTATTTATGGAGGACTGACTTATATGTAATGATTATATCAATGGACTACTCGTTAATTTTCTTTGAGTAATTTCACTATAATCTCAAGAGTTCAGTTTCAGGTTTTTAGTAGAAAAACATTGAAACTAATAAATTTGACACATTAATCAAAGAGTTTAATTAATTGTCAAATTTATTGGAGCTTGGGTTATAGGTCCACAGGTCCCCAATACTACCTCTGTAACACTATATTGGATTTTTGCATAGAATGAATTATACATGTTTAATTTGGAATTATTGAATTCTGAATTAATTATTTCACACTTGAATTATTAATGTGACACAGAAAAATGTTCTCTGTGACACATAATGAAATGCAATAAATGTTGTCACATTTAATTGAGTATTAGTTAATTAATTGATTCATTAATTTTAAAGTCTATTCTTAAATAAATGTGATTTATTTTTGAATTTAGATTTAGATAAATATATATATATATATATATATAGTTTTGAACTAAATCTTTTTATATATATATAAGATTTTATAATATATTAATATATATATATATTAATATAATATAAAAAAGGTGAAGGACGTGAAAGTTTCACGCTTTACTTTTTAATATATATATATATATATATATATATATATATATAACCAAATTGATTGATTCGGTCAAATTAAAAAAAAAGGGGGCAAGCTTCCTTTTTCTTCACGGTAACTTATATATATACATATGTATGTGTGTGTGAACCGAATCAGTTTTAGTGATTCGGGAAAGAAGAAAAAGAAAAAGAAAAGGGAAAGTAAAATTACTAATGGCTCAGATATAAAAAGGAGAGATAACAGTTATCTCAGGATGATTTTGATTCACGTAATTTTTAGAGAGAAAAACTGAGAGTTCTTCTCTAAAGAAAAAAGTCTGCTATCTCATGTGTTGAGTACACAGAAGATTCAGAAAAGTGTGAGGAAAATTCATTCTTGCGGTTTGACGCTCACTCGTCTTTCCATTGGTGTGGAGGCCGAGTTTGGAAGATCGTGGTGTCAAAGAGGAAAGCTAGGATACCCTGATAGTCTTCAAAAGGTTAGTAAAAATTCCTAAAGCTTTCTATAATTAAAATTATATATCTATTCCCGATGAATAAAGTTTTCAGAAAATTTTTGTTTGTCAACGATCCATTCCTTTCGCTGCGTTTCTGTTTTAATTCCAACAAATGGCATCAGAGCGGGTTATAGCATATATAATTTTAATTAAACATGATTTTATTTTGATGATATCATGTTTTTGATGCATGTTTGTGGGCACTTTGCATCTTTGTTAATTTTTATTCATGTGATGAATGGTTGTTTAATGAAAGGATTTTTGGTCGTTAATTATATGGTCCTTTTGGATTAATAATTTTATTTTCAGTTTGATTAGATCAATCTGTGTAAACCCATAAAGGGGTATAGGCTTTTTGTAATTTATTATTATTATTTTTTCTTCTCTCATCTCCTTCACTTGCTACACATAGAGCGATGAAGAAAAAGATGTCCATTTGATTTTTTGGTCCAGTTGAGAACTTTGGGCCTATTAGATTTCAAAGGTAATCCAACAGATTGTTGCACAATAAACCCTTGATGAAGACTGCAAAATTGGAGCAGGGAATTATGTATAAATTACAAGAAGGCCCTTGTAATTTTATTTTTTATTTTTTATTTTTTTTTGTTGTAATTTTAATTATCCAAAAGGACCCGGTCAAAAATTCATTGTTTATTTTCATTTTTATTTTCATGTGATGATTGTGATAACATGTTCATGCATGATAACATGTTATCTAAGAAAGTGCCCATTTATAGTTATTGTAACATGACATGCATACACTTAGCATATTATTTTTTATAAAGGAGTTTATAAAATGATTTAATATGTGTTAGCATTAATTTAATGAGATTAAATTAATTGGGTTGGTTTTATAGAATCTTAATTTAGTAATCAACCAAATAATGTGAATTTAGTTTTAATAGTTAAGACTTGGTAAAATTTGCATTAATTCTAAGTTATCTAATTTTAAATTGTTTAATATTCGCTAACTTAAACAATTCATAATAAATTTAGATTTTTAGAAAATCTGGTAATTTATTTAAATGTAAATAGAATGGGATTCTATTAACACATAATATAATCTAGTAATTAAAAATTGTTTTTATCTACTAGAATTATGAAACATATGATGTTTTATAAGATAAAACACATCTTTTAAAATAATGAGTGGGAGAAGGTAATATGACAATATAACCTGCGGTCTCTACTATTAGTACAACACCGTGAGATTTAGGTGGCGCCTCGCGACGCTTTGATTTCGTCCTCCCTACGGAGGGTGTCCATTTAAATCAATATCAAGGTTGGCTTCTTTGAGATAGGATTTTATAATGTATTTCAAAATTGACCTACCCTACGGCGGCAATTTTGAGTTAAGTTGTTAAAATCTAAAATAGTGGGTTACACTCATAAAGACATAATTAAATTGTTAATTATATCTTGACCAAAATAAATGGTTATTAATAAATATAGAAAATATGAGATATTTTGAATATATTTATTAATTGAGAGTGTCTCAATTCAATTCATAAATAATTTGACCTACCCTACGACGGTACTCTATTTATTAAAATTGAATAATCGTGGAATTCGTAAAATATTTTTTTATGCATCATGCATCATGTTTACTATTCCAAAACATATATTTATGATGTTTATGCGACCATTTTAATTTATGATATTTTATTTATTTATTATAGCAACAATGTCTAATCCAATCATCGCTATTCTCTCAAATGAAAAATTAACCGGAGATAATTTTGTCAAGTGGAAGAGTAACATGAACATTGTGCTAATTTGCAAAAGTTACAAGTTTTTCCTAATGGAGGAATGTCCTCCAGAACCTGCTGCAAATGCTCCTCGTAATGTACGAGAAGCATATGATCGTTGGATTGAGGCAAACAATAAGGCCCGTTGTTTTCTTTTGGCTGGCATGTCTGATGTGCTTAGGATGAAGCACGAAAGCATGGAGACCGCTTATGAGATAATGCAGTCTCTGCAAGACATGTTTGATAAACCTTCTGAAAAGATACGCCACGAAGCCGTTAAGGCAGTAATGAATGCCAAAATAAAGGCAGGGATTTCGGTCAGAGAACATGTTCTCAACATGGTTAACTATCTCCATGAGGCCGAGGTGAACGGACAGTGATAGATGAAGCCACACAGGTGGGGATGATTTTGAAAACCCTCTCCCTTGCGTTCCTTCAGTTCAAAAGCAACTATTTCATGAACAAACTGGAATATAACATGACTGAGTTGCTTAATGAGCTTCAAACCTTCGAGTCTATTTTGAAAGAAAAGACTAAAGAAGCTGAAGCAAATGTTGCAGAAGCTCAACCCTCCTCTTCTGCCCAAAAGAATAAGAAGAGGAAGGGGACTGAAGGAAGTGGTAAGTCTAAGAATGGAGGGCAACCTAAGAAGAACAAAAGCAACAACAACAAAAAGAGTTTCAGGAGCTCAAAGAAAAGAAGAACAACGGTAAATCAGATTTACTCATTTTAGAAGCTTGTTTAGTTGAAGATGATATTTCACCTTGGATAATTGATTCAGGGGCAACTAACCATGTTTGTTCTTCTTTGCAGATGCTTAATTCTTCAAGGGAGCTTGCCGACGGGGAACAAACGATGAGAGTGGGAATAGGAGAGGTTGTTTTGACAAGAGCAGTGGGAGTTGTTAAACTTTATTTTAGAAATAAGTTTTTAATTTTAGACAATGTTTATTACATTTCTTGTTTTCGTAGAAATTTGATTTCTGTTTCCAGGTTGTTTGAACAAATGTTTAATGTTTCTTTTAATAATAATTATGTTAATATTTCTAGAAATGGTTTGGATATTTGTTCTGCGCATCTGGAAAATGGGCTTTACACCTTAAGGCCTAACGAAAAAGCACTGCTCAATACCGAAATGTTCAAAGTTGAACAACCTAAACCCAAGAAGCAAAAGATTTCTTCTAATAATGAAACATACCTATGGCACCTTAGATTAGGTCACGTTAACCTTGACAGAATTAACAGACTGGTAAAGGAAGGTCCTTTAAAAGAGCTAAAAGTTAGTTTTCTACCAGTTTATGAATCTTGTCTTGAAGATAAAATGACTAAGGCCTTTCTCTGCAAAAGGCGAAAGGGCCAAGGAACCACTTGAGCTAATACATTCAGACGTCTGTGGTCCAATGAATGTACAAGCACGTGGTGGTTACGAATATTTCGTCACATTTGTTGACGATTATTCAAGGTATGGTTACATATACCTAATGCAAAGGAAATCTGAAACTTTTGGAAAGTTAAAAAATTCCAAGCGGAAGCTGAAAAGCAATTAGGAAAGACGGTGAAGAGTCTTCGATCTGATCGAGGAGGAGAATACCTTGATACTGAATTCAAGGACTATATGATAGAACATGGTATTCTATCACAACTCACCGCACCTGGAACACCACAACAAAATGGTGTTGCAGAGAGAAAAAATAGAACGTTGCTTGATATGGTGAGATCCATGATCAGTTACTCATTGTTACCCACTTCATTTTGAGGATATGCACTACAAACTGCAGTATATCTTCTAAACATAGTTCCATCTAAGTCTATTTCAAAATCACCTTTAGAGTTATGGAATGGTCGCAAACCTAGTATGCGACATATCCATATATGGGGGTGTCCAGCACATGTGCTGAAAGGTAAGACTGGGAAGTTGGAACCACGTTCTGAAGTATGCTTATTTGTGGGATACCCAAAGGGAACGAGGGGAGGTTTGTTTTATAGTCCACAAGAAAAGAAAGTATTTGTATTGACAAATGCCACTTTTCTCGAGAATGATTATATGACAAACTATAAACCTTGTAGCAAAGTTGTACTTGAAGAGTTACTTTCTGATCAGATCAGACCGCAACCGACAACTGTTGTCGAAGGACAAAATGAGGAGACCACATCTCCCTATCAGAATGTCATACCACCTCGACGTAGTGGGAGGGTTGTGAGACCACTTGCTCGCTACAGGGAACTTGGAGAAGTAAATGTTGCTATCTTTGACAATGGTGAAGATAATCCATTGAAATATCGTGATGCAATGGAAGATTCTGAGAAGGAGAAATGGCTGGAGGCTATGAACCTTGAAATGGAGTCCATGTACTCTAATTCAGTCTGGGATCTTGTAGACCTACCTGAAGGGATAAAACCCATAGGGTGCAAATGGATTTACAAGAAGAAAAGAGGAGTGGATGGGAAAGTTGAGACTTTCAAAGCTAGGCTTGTGGCAAAGGGTTATACCCAAAAGGAGGGAGTTGACTATGAAGAAACTTTCTTGCCTGTAGCTATGCTTAAATCCATTCGGATTCTTTTATCCATTGCTGCTTGTCTTGATTATGAGATATGACAAATGGATGTCAAGACTGCCTTTTTGAATGGTTATCTTGAGGAAAGCATCTATATGGTGCAACCAGAAGGGTTTGTAGTCAAAGGTCAAGAGCAAAAAGTTTGCAAGTTGCAGAGGTCTATCTATGGACTCAAGCAAGCTTCAAGATCTTAGAACTTGAGATTTGATAAAGCGATCAAATCTTATGGTTTCGATCAAACTATTGATGAACCTTGTGTTTACAAGTATATCAAAGATAAGAAGGTGGTCTTCTTGATTCTTTATGTAGATAATATCCTACTCATTGGGAATGATGTAGGCGTATTATCTGATGTAAAGAAATGGCTCACTAACAATTTCCAAATGAAAGATTTAGGAGAAGCAAGTTATGTCCTTGGAATCCAACTCATAAGAGATCGCAAGAACAAACTGTTGGCGCTGCCTTAGGCATCATATATCGATAAGGTGCTTATCAGATTTTCGATGCAAAACTCTAAGAAAGGTAATTTGCCTACACGTCATGGAGTTTATCTTTCAAAAGAGCAGTGTCCTAAGACACCTCAAGAGGAAGAAAACATGAGACAAGTACCCTATGCATCTATAGTAGGAACTCTAATGTTTGTCATGCTGTGTACAAGACTTGACATTTGGTATGCGGTGGGTATAGTCAGTCGGTATCAATCTAACCTAGGAGTAGATCATTGGGTAGCGGTTAAACACATTCTCAAGTATCTCAAGAAACGAGAAACTATATGCTAGTATATTTGGTGAGAATTTGATTCCCACTAGATACACTGATTCTGATTTTCAATCAGACAAAGACACACGTAAATCTACGTCTGGATCAGTGTTTTACTTTTGGTGGTAGAGCCATAGTTTGAATAAGCATCAAACAATCTTGTATTGCTGATTCAACTATGGAAGCAGAATATGTGGCTGCTTGTGAAGCAGCTAAAGAAGTTGTTTGGCTCCGTAAGTTCTTAAATGATTTGGAAGTAGTTCCAGGCATGGATAAACCACTCACACTGGTGAGAATTTGATTCCCATTAGATACACTGATTCTGATTTTCAATCAGACAAAGACACACGTAAATCTACGTCTGGATCAGTGTTTACTTTTGGTGGTAGAGCCATAGTTTGAATAAGCATCAAACAATCTTGTATTGCTGATTCAACTATGGAAGCAGAATATGTGGTTGCTTGTGAAGCAGCTAAAGAAGGTGTTTGGCTCCGTAAGTTCTTAAATGATTTGGAAGTAGTTCCAGGCATGGATAAACCACTCACACTGTATTGTGACAACAGTGGTGCAGTGGCAAATTCAAGAGAACCTAGAAGCCACAAAAGAGGAAAGCATATAGAAAGAAAATATCATTTGATTAGAGAGATAGTGCATCGAGGTGATGTGGAAGTTGTAAAGATAGCGTCGGAAAACAACCATGCCGACCCTTTCACCAAGACGTTACCTGCAAAGAGTTTTGAGGGACACTTGGAAGGCTTAGGTCTTAGAGACATGTCTCACCTGCTTTAGGGCAAGTGGGAGATTATTGGGCTTGGTGCCCTAAAAGCTGTGACATTGTACATATTGTTAATAAATAAATAAAATGACATTTATTATCATTTTGGTTGATTATATGTATTATGAATACATTCATAAACATCAAGAAAATTTCATGATTATTTATGTGACTATAAATTGAGCATATAACTGTCATTTGCTTAGGGATAAAATTTATAGATAATAATCTAAATAGTCCGTAATAATTAATTAAAGTTTGGGATCTTTAATTAAAAATTACAAGTACGGTCCAATCTCATCTAAAATGAAATAGTCATTATCCGGACTATTAATGTAGAGACATTGGATTGGATGTACTTTATATAATGAGATTATATAGGACTGGACCAGATAAATTATGAATCTCTAATAATCATCTGTTACAAATAGAGTATTCAAATTTATCACTATGATGATCATATATTTGACAGTCTTAATCCTGAGTATTTATTATACTCCTATTTATGACATTATGTTTTTTGACTTGCATGGTAAAATTTGTCTAAGCACAGATTATAACTTAGCATCTTGGAAACATAAAGTAATAAATGGCTGGGAATAATATTATACAGATATGGAATCCATTCCTTCCCTATGGAAGTTAGAAAAATAGTTATCTTGAGTGATAATTCAAGGTTTGAACAGTAGAGCGCTCGTTCATAATAAGATTATGAATTGATTGTTCATTAGAGAATTATTGGAACTCAAGGATAAAGATGTAATAAGAGAGGTGAACGGAAATTGAACCTAACTCTTATTATGAACTATTTATGGAGGACTGACTTATATGTAATGATTTTATCAATGGACTACTTGTTAATTTTTTTTGAGTAATTTCACTATAATCTCAAGAGTTCAGTTTCAGGTTTTTAATGGAGTAACACTGGAACTAATAAATTTGACACATTAATCAAAGAGTTTAATTAATTGTCAAATTTATTGGAGCTTGGGTTATAGGTCCATAGTGTGACGACCCGCCTTTTCGGGCAGTCACTTTACTTACTTAAACATCCTTTCGTAAACAGTAATCTTACTTACTTAGTAAGAAAATACTGTAATAAATTTTTTTTTCTTTAAGCGTTCCTTAAACGTTCTTTAAAACTGACGCGACATCTGTCGCATTTCAAGTTGAGACATCGCTCAACACTTGTCTTTAAAATCATTTCAAATCGTTTCTCAAAACTTAATAAGAAACACTTATTAAATCATAGCTTAAAACTTTACATTATAATTATATAAAACAGTTTGTAAACTATATCTTAAAACTTTTAATACTATTCATAAAACTTATTTTCTTTAAACTTTGAAACACAACATTAAACAATGGAAAACATTTTCTTTGCATAGCGGAAGCAAACAGTGATGGTATCCATACCCAAATCTTCGCATCTGTCCTCCGCAGCACCCGGCTCTTCTAACGGGTCCCATTGGTCACCCATAAATTACCTACAGCATGAAAAACTTTTAATGAGCTTTCGCTCAGCAAGTTCAAACATATTCTCACAAAGCATTTAAACATGCTTTAAAACTTTTCTCATGAAAACCTTTCTCTTGAAACGTTCTTCATGAACGTTTTCCATAAACATTTATGAAAATATTTTTCATAAACGTTTTCCTTAAACATTTCTAAAAACGTTCTTCATAAACGTCTTTCATAGAACATTTCTGAAAACGTTTTTCATAAAACATTTCTGAAACGTTTTTCGTAAAACATTTCTTCAACGTTTTTCTTAAAACGTCATTCGTAAACCTTTTCTTGCAAACATGAAATGTTTTTCATAAACATTTAATGTAAAACCTTTCTCTTAAAACATTTCTTGAACGTTTTTCTTAAAACGTCGTTCATAAACCGTTTCTTGAAAACATGAAAACGTTATTCATAAACATTTATCGTAAACATTTTTCAGAATGTTTTCCATAAACATAACATATAAACATTTCATAAAAAAGCATTCAAGTAACCTCAGAATGCATGACTCCATTTATGCTCAATTATTAACTTCAATTATGAGCATTTTATGAACATTCTATAAACTTAAACATTCATTTCTTTCTCAACCTTTATTCTTGTTCCTTAACTTTCTTTATCTTGTAACCTTCATTTTCCTTACTTTACTTTAGTGTTCGTACCAACTCATTAATCATGAGATCATATACATGATGCTTCCCTTGTGGAAGACTTGAGACCATCAAACATTGAGGTCTTGTACCTCACCTTCAGGAGGTCAAACTTTAATTTCACTTTCATTACCTCATAACAAAGAGGCTGGTACGACACTTTCTTTTTATCTTAACGTTACCTTCTTATTAACTTTAGTGAGCATTTCAAATGCAATCACATCATATGCAATACACTTGCAATTCATAGCTTGTACTATAAAATCTATTGCGTAACGAACACAACATATTGCTTAATAAATTCATCATAAAATGCAAATACATTTTGCAAACTATAACTTTTATTCTTAAAACTTATTGCACATCAAATGCAACTTATTGCATAGCAAATGCATCATTAAACCTTTAACTTAAACTATAAAACATTTTGCATTGTCATAATGCAAAACATACTTTCAATACTTTGAAAATCATAACTTAAACTTTTAAATAACGTTATGCATATCAACATGCAAATAAACCTTTAACATAACGATTGCAAATTCATTGCAAATCTTTTTCTTGAACTTTAAAACTTTTTGCATAATAATGCAAACATGCTTTAAAAACAATTTACATAACAATTGCAAACACATTTGCAAATCATAAAAATAGACATTTAAAAATCATTTACTTCATGCTGTAGGTGAGGTTTGAAACTTACCCAAACTATGCTCTAGCGTTCTCTATTCCGTTCCTTTCTCGTTCCTTTTCCTTCCATTGGTCGGCTTTTGTGTCCTGATCAAACGACAGCCGACTCATTAATTAACTTTCTTTATTATCAATCCACTCGATTGATAATAAAACGTAAACATTAATCATTCTTTCCTTATTCATAACTTGGTATACTATCGGTCTACCATTCTCTTACTCAACCTTATAAACTGTCAGTTTACATTTCCTTCAATTAGCCTTGTAACCCACCGGGGTTACTTTTCCTTTTAACTTTGTAACCCATCGGTTACCACTCGTTTACTTAAAACATTCCTCGTTAAATCTTGATCTCACATGACCGTTACGTTACTTAACGTATTACGGAACATTTTCCATCTAATAACATTATGCTAAATCGGAGTGTTCGACTCCGTTCTAGCCGTTTCCTTAAAAAATGACGATTTTACCCTTAACGGGTTTTTCGTCACCTTGTAACGTTATAAAACCTATTCTTACATAAAACAGTGTAACAATCACTGATCATGCATTTCATAAATTTCTATGAAAGCATCTAAAACAGTTCATACTGTAGTCGAGATTCCTACTTACTTGAACTCCAAGCTAAGCAGATCCAGTTGTATCTCGCTGCATCTACAGTATGTGAAGCATCCTCTGCAGTGCTCCTCGAGCTACCATGAATGGCTAGGAATGCTTCCTGGAGATCATTCATTCTTGAAACTGTCATTCTGGACTCCGATATTGCTGCTTGAATCGCCTCGATCCGCGTGCAGTCGGTACCGGACGATTTTTATCGGAGTGGAATTAGCTCGAACGGAGGTCACCATTGCGTTCAGAGCATCAAAACGAGTCGGGAGGCGGTCTCGGATCTTCGATCGGAGGTCCGGATCACAAAATCCCATTTTGCCCTTTGACCGAGCGTTGACCGGCGTTGACCGCCGTTGACCGGCGGCGGTTGGCCCCGTTGAGGGCTGAGCTCGAGCCTACCCCCCCTAATTCGACCCTCCTGAGTCGATTGGTGGGGTCAATTTCACCCAATTCGGCCTCTAACATAGCAAATCGAAGACGGATTTCACGGCCAAAACCGGCGGCTCCGATCTCCTATCTCCGGCGGAGATACCGTGAAATTGAGGTGGGGGAATTGTTCCCCGACCTCCTCTGAGTATTTCCCCTATGGTGGGGCAGCTCAACACCGCCTGGAACGGCGGCTCCACCTCTCCACGGCGGCGCTAGGCGGCGGGTCCTGGTTCTCCGGTGACCGGCCGTCGTTTCGTGCAATTGAGGTACCGAATTTCTTTCTTTCGGTCCTCTGAAGGTGGCTGCCTCTTCAATTTGGCCCAACGGTGGCGAAATGGGTCACCTCGACCTCTCTTGCGGCGGAGCACAACGGGTGCCTTCGTTCTCCGGCGAGGGGCGGTGGAACGGAGCAATTGACCGAGGGGTCTTGCTCGCCGTCGCCCTCTGATCATTTTGGCACCGACGGTGTGCCACACCGCCACCAGGCACGACGGCTGCGATGGCGGCTCCACGGCGGCGACGGGGCAGCTCCGACGAAGCTTTTCCAGCCAAAATTAAGCTGAGAAATTGGTACCATCTTGTTCCTCTCCTCACACTGAGTCCATAGACACCAAAATCACGTCGATTGGTGGTCGGACGGCGGAGAAACGACGTCGGGAAAAAATGGGTTTCGCCGCCACTTTGGGCGGCGCGTGAGCCCTCCTCCGGCGGTGTTTTGGGTGGCACGACACCTCGTTGGACTCAGCTCAACGAGAGCTTCCCACTGGTATGGGAGGTGTCGAAAAATAACGCCGGAATCTCAAACGAGATTTGAGGAGAGAGAGAGAAAATCTAGAGAGAGAAAGAGGAGAGAGAAAGTCTCGAATTTTGCCCTCAATTTTCTGATTTTTCTTTTTTTTTCTTTTCTTTTCTTTTATAAAAAGTATAAGATAAAATTGTGGTCCACACAATTCAATTCTTATACTGCATTACTCTAACACTGTATAATTTTCCATCTTATTATACAGTATTTTTCTTTAATTGTACTTTGTCTTAACATAATCTTTAATTTAATGCATTTTTAATGCACTAAAAATCTCGGGTGTTACACATAGGTCCCCAATACCACCTCTGTAACACTATATTGGATTTTTACATAAAATGAATTATACATGTTTAATTTAGAATTATTGAATTCTGAATTAATTATTTCACACTTGAATTATTAATGTGACATAGAAAAATGTTCTCTATGACACATAATGAAATGTGATAAATGTTGTCACATTTAACTGAGCATTAGTTAATTAATTGATTCATTAATTTTAAAATCTATTTTTAAATAAATGTGATTTATTTTTGAATTTAGATTTAGATAAATATATATATATATATATGGTTTTGAAACAAATCTTTATATATATATATATATAAGATTTTATAATATATATATATATAATATAAAAAAAGGTGAAGGACGTGAAAGTTTCACGCTTTACTTTTTAATATATATATATATATATATATATAATTGAATTGATTGATTCGGTCAAATTAAAAAAAAAGAAAAAAAAGGGCAAGCTTCCTTTTTTTTCACGGTAACTTATATATATACATATGTATGTGTGTGTGAACCGAATCAGTTTTAGTGATTCGAGAAAGAAGAAAAAGAAAAAAGAAAAAGAAAAGGAAAAGTAAAATTACTAATGGCTCAGATATAAAAAGGAGAGATAACAGTTATCTCAGAATAATTTTGATTCACGTAATTTTTAGAGAGAAAAACTGAGAGTTCTTCTCTAAAGAAAAAAGTCTGCTATCTCATGTGTTGAGTACATAGCAGATTCAGAAAAGTGTGAGAAAAATTCATTCTTGCAGTTTGACGCCCACTCGTCTTTCCATTAGTGTGGAGGCCTGGTTTGGAAGATCGTGGTGTCAAAGAGGAAAGCTAGGATACCCTAATAGTCTTCAAAAGGTTAGTAAAAATTCTTAAAGCTTTCTATAATTAAAATTATATATCTATTCCCGATGAACAAAGTTTTCAGAAAATTTTTGTTTGTCAACGATCCGTTCCTTCCGTTGCGTTTCTGTTTTAATTCCAACATAACCATCATTCATATGCGCTAAAATTATCGTCCCAGGGAGCATAGGACAACAAGAACAAATTATACTTGAAATAGGTTATATGAGATCTTTACAACTGATTACGAGACCACACAAGCATACAACAACTGCGATTTCACACGAACTTGTGTTATATAATACAACCCGCAGCAACTATTAAGACTGGAACGGGAAAGTAGTTCAAACTAATAGCTTGAATAAAAAATATTGTAGTAATTCAGATTTAGTGAAAAAAATTACGGTAAAAAAGTTTAAACTATGTTCGTAAATGGAATCTAAGTTAAGCGATAGTGTATTGCTTGACTTGGTTCGATTTCTTGAGTGGTCAATTAAAAAGAACATAAAAAAAAAAAAAAGCCTCTTTTAAGTATAGGAAGCACTAAAAAGAAGCCCACGTGAATCTCGTGATTCTGAGGTTGAGGGCCAGGCATGTCTAGTGATCAAGATGAAAATATGACCCACCTTATAAGTTAATTACATCCATGCAAACGTATCATCCACTAGAGAGCACTTTAACTTTTTTCTCAATTGGGATTATGAAGAAACCTTTTGAATGCCTTTTTCTTTTTAACTTTCTCTTTAATCTTGAGGAAAAGAAAAATCAGCTTAAATACGTTATTTTTTATAAGATTAATTACATAATCATACCTTTCAATTCGATTATTTCTCAATTTACCTCTCTGTTTTTTAAAACTATAAAAGTAACTTATGAATTTAAAAATCTAATTTTAATTTTATCTCTCACAAGCTTTTTGGATAGAAAAAACATAACGATAAGACAAAAATACTCTTTATTATTCCGAATTTGATTACGAAATATATTTTTTTTCTTAAGAAAAATTTTTAAAATTTATTTTAACATTTAAAATGTCACAAGACTTAAGATTTTTTTTTTTGAAATTTGATGTTGTGTTTTAGGATTTTATATGTTTTTTAAATCTATTAATTTTTTTTCATAATTATTTAAGGGTAGTTATGTTATTTTGCTTAATTTCTTCTACTCACAAGCATGAAATTAAAATAAGTTTTTTAAATTCAAAAGATAACTTTGTAGTTTTTAAAAACAAAAGCATAAATTAAAAAATAGCTAAAAACTAAAAGGCATAATTATATAACTAACCTTTCTTTAATATATATTTTCTTCCTTTAGGAATCTTCAATTTTTTACTCGTATATATATTTCTTTCTTTCCTTACTTTTGGACCATTGTAGATCAAGTAATTTAATCTTTTATTTTTTAAACTACTGTATGGTTTTGCACATTTCTGATCAAAACTTGAGTTGTACTATCCATATTTCCAAATGCGGACTTCGTATGAAATTTAATCAAGCAAACTTTGAACTTGATCAGCTAGTTCAAAAAACAGATCACAAATCGCTTCATGATTATTACCAGTAATTTTTCTTTGTTCTTTTTTTTTTTTGGTTTTTTTTTTTGGGTCCATGACCAGACTAATTTTTATATAGCAATCATGCATATAAAGGAAAAGTCATATATGAAGGATAAGTATGGTTGTCTCTATCAAAAGAAAGATATGCTTTTGTTTCGCGAGCCTACCTAAAGAGAAAAGCCTGAGGGTCAAAAGACGAGTCCTTTTGTAACAATAACATAATCAAGTAACAAAATAGTCTTGACGTTAGATTAATAGCAAAAAAGCAAAACAAGAAATGACGAAAACCTTATAAAAGAAAAAAAAGTATCGAAATCCCACCTCAGACATATTTTGTTCCTAGTGGATGGTATGCCTTTTTTTTTTTTTAATTTATAACTAAAATGAGCAGATAATTAGCTTAATTTATGCATTTTTAATCAATTTTTTGATCATTAAACGTTATATACCTTAGGCGCCAGCACAGAGCTGTTATGTTTATGACCAGTGTACCCAAAACAAAGAAGAAAAACATATATTACAGTGTCTTTCTGTGATATATATAGTACAGTGTACGAAGGTCAGAAAAAAAAAACAAACAAACACCCGTAGAGTTCAAACTTCAAGCCACCATGAAAATCATTCAACGGCCTAGTTCTGTTATCCTTTACGTTCTCCTCCTTTTCTTTGCTTCAGTATGGCAAACAACATCGTCACGTCTTGAACAAGCAGAATCCCTGCTCCAGTGGAAGAACAGCTTGTCGTATTCACCATCTTCCATGGATTCATGGTCGCTCGCCAATGTTGACGACCTCTGCAACTGGACTGGAATTGTCTGTGACGCCGCCACCGGAGAAGTCTCCCAAATAGACCTCTCCAGTAACGTGAACATGACGGGAACATTAACCCACTTCAACTTTACTCTGTTTCTCAATGTCATTGTCTTCAACCTCAACAACAACAATCTCACAGGGCCAATTCCACCGGCCATTGGTGGTCTTTCCAAGCTCACTTTGTTGGACTTGAGCGACAATGATATTGTCGGAGAAATACCAGTGGAGATCAGTGGGCTCACGGAGCTTGAGTATCTTAGTCTTGCCAACAACTATCTCAGCGGTACCATCCCTTATCAACTAAGCAATCTGCAAAAGGTATGGTACCTGGATCTTGGAGGAAACTTTTTGGAATCCCCTGACTGGTCTAGATTTTCAGACATGCCTTCTATAAAATACCTTGATCTCAATTTGAATTATCTTATTGGAGAATTCCCAGATTCATTTATATCAAAGTGCAAGAACTTGACATTCCTTGACTTGTCTTGGAACACTCTGACTGGCCCAATTCCAGAATCAATACTTGCCAATATGGGAACACTCGAATATTTGAACCTTACCGCCAACCAATTCGTGGGGCCCGTATCACCAAACATCTCAAGGCTTTCTAAACTCAAACACCTTGACCTCACCAATAATAGTCTCAGTGGCCAAATTCCAGAATCTGCATTTACCAGTCTGGGAGAACTTGAAAATCTGAACCTCACCGCCAACCGGTTCTCGGGCCCCTTGTCACCGGATATTTCGAAGCTTTCCCAGCTTAAAAATCTTCGTCTATCAAATAATAATTTCACAGGTCCAATTCCTCATGAGATTGGTTTCATTACTGGTCTTGAAATTGTTGAGCTTAATGACAACTTTTTTGGAGGGGAAATACCTTCTTCTCTAGGCCAACTCAGAAAGCTCTCGCACCTTGATCTTCACAAAAACTTCTTGAACTCTTCCATCCCCTCAGAGCTTGGACTCTGTACCGACCTCAACTTTTTATCCCTTGCTGAGAACCAACTCAGTAATGAACTTCCTCTGTCACTATCCAATCTAAAGAACATCAGCGATTTGGGTTTATCTGATAATTTGTTCTCTGGTCCCCTTTCTCCTAATCTGATCTCAAATTGGTCTGCTTTAAAGTCATTACAACTTCAGAACAATAGATTCAATGGGGAAATTCCACATGAAATAGGGAACTTGGTGAATCTCAACTACTTTTTCCTGTACCACAACTACTTCTCTGGCCCAATTCCATCAGAGATAGGAACCTTGAAGAATCTAATAGGATTGGACTTTTCTGGAAACCAACTGTCAGGAAGTATTCCAGCCGAAATTGGGAAGTTGTTGAATCTCGAGCGGATTTCTCTCTATCAAAATTTTCTCTCTGGTCCAATTCCCTTGGAGATTGGAAACTTGAAGAACCTCCTCGTGTTAGACCTCTCCGAAAACTATCTGTCGGGTCCAATTCCTTCGACTCTGTGGAATCTTAAAAGCCTCTTGTCTCTGCAACTATACCACAACAAACTCAATGGCACAATCTCGCCCATGATTGGTAACATGAAATCCTTGCTTATCTTTGACGTGAATACTAACGAATTGCATGGAGCGCTGCCAGATGCTATATCTAGCCTCACAAACATAACAGGTTTCTTTGTGTTCTCCAATAATTTCACTGGAAACATTCCAAGAGATTTTGGAAGAAACAGTACTAACCTGAACCAGATTATGTTTTCGAACAACAGCTTCTCTGGAGAACTTCCAAAAGACATTTGTAGCGCGATCCCTATTGTAAATAATAACAATGCCGTGGGACAACCATCGTCAGAGAGCACAAGGAATTGTTCGGAATTCACTAGAGTATGGCTAGGTAGAAGCCACTTCAACGAGTCTCAGATAAAAGAGGGTCTATGTGCATCTCCATATCTTGAATTCATAGATTTTAGTGACAATCAATTTGTTGGGAAAGTGCCACAAGAGTGGGGAGACTGCAGAAACCTTACTGATCTGCAAGTAGATAGAAACAAAATTTCTGGCGGGATCCCACCTGAGCTTGGAAAGTTGACTAAGTTGAAACGTTTGGGCCTTGACTTCAACAACTTAAGTGGGGAAATTCCGGCTGAACTAGGAAATCTAATCCTACTGTTCCAGCTCACCCTCAGCAACAATCATTTGACAGGGGAAATTCCTAAGAGTCTAATCAGTCTAACAGGGCTCGAAACTCTTGATTTGTCGGCAAACAATTTGAAGGGAAATATACCCAAATGGCTTGGTAATTGTGTAAAGCTACTAAGCTTGAACCTTAGCCATAATTTTATATCAGGTGAAATACCTTGGGAGCTAGGCAACTTGGTTTTCTTGCAATATATGTTGGATCTCAGTAGTAATTCACTCTCTGGACAGATACCTGCGACTTTCTTCAAGCTTACGAAGCTAGAAGTTCTTAATGTCTCACATAACCATCTGTCGGGAAGAATTCCGCCGTCATTTTGCAGCATGATTAGCCTACGCACCAATGATTTTTCCTACAACAACTTGATAGGTCCAATCCCAACCGGAACCATCTTTCAGAACGTGTCAGCAAGTGATTTTGTTGGAAACCTTGGTTTATGTGGAAATATTACAGGCCTTATTCCATGCAAGAGGTTCATGAAGAAAAGCAACAAGGTTCTCATTCTTGTCCTTGGTCTCGTTTGTGGCCTAGCAGCCTTTTCAACTGCCATCGTTATAACTCTTATATTGTTTCACAAACTCAAAGTCGTTGATAAAGCAAGGAAACGAAACCAAAACGAAAATCAAGCCGAGACTTTGATATGGGAAAAGGAAGGGAAATTCACTTTCAGGGAAATTGTGGAGGCCACAGAAGACTTTGATGACAAGTACTGCATTGGGGAGGGCGGTTTTGGTACTGTTTACAAGGCAGTTTTGCGATCGGGTTTGGTTCTTGCAGTTAAGCAGCTCCATATGCCAGATTCTAGTGATATTCCAGAGACATGCAGAACAAGCTTCCAAAATGAAATACAGACTCTGACGGAAGTCCGACACCGTAACATCATCAAGCTTTATGGATTTTGTTCGAGGAAGGGTTGTTTGTACTTGGTGTACGAATATGCAAAGAGAGGCAGTCTTGCTAAGGCATTATATGGCCCTTTTGAAAACAAGTTAAGAAATCTAATTGACTGGGATGTGAGGGTGGAAATTGTGCAAGGACTAGCTCATGCAATCTCCTATTTGCACCACGACTGCTCTCCACCGATCGTGCACCGTGATGTGACTCTGAACAATGTCTTACTCGGAGCGGATTTGGTTCCAAGATTGTCAGACTTTGGCACTGCAAGATTGTTGAGCCCTGATTCCTCCAACTGGACAAATGCTGCTGGTTCTTACGGCTACATGGCCCCAGGTACCAATATTTCATCAGTTCATCAATTAACTTCATATACGCTTATCATATATTTTTTGTGACACAATTGTCTAATCCACTGTATTATTTGCTTCTTCATTGTGGGCAGAACTGGCTTTCACAATGAGATTAAGAGAAAAGTGTGACGTGTATAGCTTTGGAGTGGTAGCTTTGGAGACCATGATGGGAAAGCACCCCGGTGAACTTCTAGAATCTTTATCAGCACCGTTGAAAGCGTCATCACACAGCGCAGAATTGCTCTTAAAGGACGTGTTAGACCAGCGGTTGCTTCCTCCAACGGGCAGGTTATCTGCGGCAGTGGTGTTAGTGGTGAGCTTGGCATTGAGTTGCACGAGAACTTCACCGGAGTCCCGACCAACCATGCGTTCTGTGGCGCAACAACTATCCGCCAGCAAGAAACAAAACACTGTCTCTGAGCCGCTGAGGACACTGACCATCAACAGGCTTGTAGCCGCTTCGATGATAGAATTGGAAAATAATGAAGTTTAAATTGTAGTACTAGTTTCTCATTCAAGTACTACTTACCATTCCGGGGAAGGGGTCCTTGTTTTTATTAATCTTCTATTTTTGTTCATTAAAATAACAATCGTCCACTACATCAGAGTTCACTGTAATATATGGCTTCCTTGTTTCTCAATGTTTCCGTTTTCTTAAAAAAACAGAAAAAAAAAAAGGAGAACAAAAGGAAAGACGTGATCTTGTCATGTACTTGTTGACCGTTTCTTCTTCATAGCTTTTCATGAGATTATTGTTTCTTCTTGCAGGATATATTACTTCCTTTGATTACAAAGCGACAAATCGTTTATGCTCAAAATTGTCGTTTCATTTTCATGTACTACACCTTGCCCCTTTAATCCCTGATTCACCAAATAAACTACACGTGCTTCTGTTGGAGTGTATTTTAATAAAACGACATGTCGTTAAAAAGATAAAAAGGGTGTGTACCTTATAGTTGAGCACGACGACACCTTTTTTGTTGAAGAAAAAGAGATGGAAGATGTTTTCGATTGTGTAAATAATTTAAATGGTATTCGGCACTGTTCCCCTAAACTTGTTGTATATTATAATTTGTTATCTAAACTTTTAATTTTGATAAGTTGTTTTCTGAACTTACAAATCTGTAGCAAGTCAGCTCTCTGTTGTTTTGACCGAAATTGATTAGGATTTTCACTTAGGTTATTAATTAAGAGTATCAAAGGGGTTTTTTTTTTTCATATAAATGTTAGTTCACATTTATATTTAAACCAAAGTTAATTCAAAATTTTCTATTTTGGTGAAAACTTAATTAAAGATATGAACCACAATAAATTTTAGCCTAAATATATAAAAATGATCATTCATGTCAATAATATAACGTTTGAAAAAATCCAAATAATTAATAAGTACAATTAATTATGGATTTTTCAATGACTATACCATTAGGCTCGCAAGAAGCATAAGTTTATAGCTTATGAACACATATTTTAGTATAAGAATTAAGCATTTGATCAGTTATATCGATAGAATCCAAGAATATGAGTCAAGGGTTTTCTTAAAAGACCCGATTAATATATTTTATAAGATTCACGAAATTTCAAGATTTTATGATTAGAGTGAATTCGTGTAATGCCGAGAAAATCTTAAAATTAAATAATATGATTTACATAAATAAATCAATGATTTTTCTTGAAACATATCATGTGTAATTTGTGACTAAAGGATTTATAGAATTAATATAATTATTTTTAAATTCTATAAAGAATATTAAAGTTAAATTTATATTTTATGATCAAATAATTCGGTTGAAAATTCCACCATGATTTAAGATGGAAAAAATTTCAATCCATAAATAATTTGAAATTTTAATATTATAAGAATTTTTAAGTGTGGTACGGTATTAGTAGTATACTGAGAAACAGTCTAACATATAATAAATCCTTACCTGTCTCTTAGTTAAAAATCGGAGTTACGCGAGTAGCATTTTTGGTAAAAATGCTATTTGAATTCGAGAATTTGACATTATCAAAAATTATGTCAATACCGAGATATAATATAGAAATTGTCAAGTTTATGTTTATGCAGTCTAGGAATTATTTTAAGATTAATAACAGTCCAACCTCAGTACGTGATTTAAAAATAATATATAACGATAAATTTTGAGGTTAGTCTTGGATTGTGATAAGACCCGATAGAACCAAATTCTCCTGCCAGCTAATTAGTCTCTCCAACTAGTAAAAAAATATATCTGCTTTAGAGAAACTTGGAGACAAAGTCTCTAAAAGTCATAAAGTTCTTGCAAAAATAGATCTTGTCACCTTACTCACAAAAGGTGATAATGACATATTATATGATCAAAAAATTATCCTCCATTTAAGAAGATCTTAATTTATTTAAGTATTCATGAAACACTTTAAGTTTGAGTTAGAAACTAAGAAAAAATTAAACAAGTTTAAGTAAATGTCTATAAATAGACCCATTCACAACAATACTTCATTTTCTTGATTCTTTCTCCCCATTTCCTCATGAAAAAAAAATTTCTTCTCTTTGGGTTCTCTAAGAAAAACTGTGGCTCCTTCCTCCATTCTCTCTAGTTTTTCACTCTCCCACCCACTAGAAAAAGCACTAGCCAAAAGATTTAGACAAAGGAGAGTTTTCAAAATTAATATAAACAAAAATGCTAAAGACAGAAAATAAACTTTTGAAAAACATGAAAGTTCTAGGCCTTGTCAGAATGAGGAAGAAGCTTTATCAAAATTGTCTTTGACATTCAGTTGTAGTGACTTTTAAAACCTACAAAAATATCTTTCAGTAATGGTTTCAAAATAAAACGCTTGTTTAGGGTGGAATCACTATTTACAATTAACAAAAGAATTGTAGCACTCAAAAAATTATAAAAGTCTATAGTTCACAGTTTTCCTAAAATTTAGACTCTAATTTAAAATACGGTTTTTAGTAAAAACTTTACATATAAAGTTTTCAATGGATTTAAGAAAAACGAAAAATCGTAGAAAATATAAGTTATGAACCACTATACTCTAATAGCAATTAGAGGTCTAACACCCGCACACGGTTAGAAGCAAATTATTGATTCCAAATTTTCAATAATTAATATCATATAACGCTTTTAGTTCTAAAAAGTCATATTGGGCCTAATAAATTAAATAGTAACTAGACATGAGCTTGTGGGCCCAATAATGCTATTCATGTTCAAATGGACTTATAGTATATTAATGAGCCAATATAGGTAATATGATAGATTAGTAAGTCAAGTTACAAAACGAACATAATTAATTAAATAGCAAATTAATTAATTATTAATATTAGTACGATTTAATTTAAGGCAATTAAGGAAAATAAATTAGACAAGAATTATGAGTTATGAGGATTTAAATTTAATTAATCCTTTTAACTACCCAAAGAATTAGTTAGATAATAAAGGAAATTTTTGAAGAACAGATCTAATTTTCTTTTTTACAAAATACATAATTAATTAACATAAAACAAGTTAGGCTCACACACTTACTATGACGCCCCACCTTTTTCAGGCCTTCACTTAGCTTGCTTAAACATCATTTCTTAACTTCTTTCTTACTTACTAGTAAGAAAAATATTGTTAATTTTTTAACACACACTTAAAAAAATGTTGCTACATGGCTCAAAACTTTTCTTAAAATCATTCAAAATGTTTTTTAAAACTTATCAAGAAGACATTTTACTTTTGTACAACTTTCTTTAACTTTTTAAAAACGTTCACTTTCGTAAAACCTTTTAAACCTCTTTTAAAATCATTGGAAAACTTTTCCTTTCTAAAGCGAAAAACTATCATAGTGGTATCTATACCCAACCTTTGCATCTATCCATCGCAACACAAAGTTCTTCTACCAGTCTTACTGGTCTCCCGTAGGACTACCTATAGCATTAAAAAACTTTTAATGAGCTTTCACTCAGTAAGTTCAAGCATAATCTAACAAAGTATTAAAACATTTATAATAAAACTTTTCTCTTAAAAACCTTTCTCATAAGATGTTTTTCATAAATGTTTCTCATAAAACATTTCTTAACGTTTTTCACAAAATATTCCTTGTATAAACATTAAAAGGAATGCAAGCAATAATATAATGCATAATTCTATTTATGATCAATTATGAATTTTCAATTATGAGCTTCTTATTATCATTCTTATCTTACTTAACCTCTTATCACCGTTCACATCTTTCTTTATCTTGTGAACTTAAGTGTTCGTACTAAAAACATCAATCATAAGAATATAAACATAATGCTTCCCATGTGGAAGACTTAATACCATCGAACAACAAGGTCATAATTTTAATATAACTTGTATACCACACAACATGGAGGCTGGTGCGTGTAATGACAAAAAAATCCAAAAATTAATGAGTAAAATTAATTAAGGATTTTCCCGTAACTACACCATTGAATTCATAGGAAAATATAAGTTTAGAACTTATGAGTTTAGGTTTCGGTAAGAATTACAAGAAATGTTCACAAGAGAGCATGAAAATAAAAGAAAATGATTGATTTTAGACAAGTTAATTCATTTTTAACAGTCTGAGCAAAGCTTTGATCCGATAGTTAAGCATTAGATTAATTACATTATATAAAACTCAAGAATTTAAGTCAAGGGTTTTCTGGAAAAACGTAAACACTTAACATGAAAATTTAACTTAAATTTTCACAATTTTATAGTTGAATTCGATAGTATTCAATACCATTAAGCATCTTAAGGATGTTTTCAGGAAATGATTTAAAATCAAGAGACCTTAATTCTTAAAGTTAAAGACGAATGAAGTTATCAACAATGAACCTAAGATTTAATAGATTAGAATTTCATGTATGAGTATTACGTCAAAGGTGTACGCATAGACACATTAATGCAGTTAAATGAAATTAATAAGCTCTTATTTAATTTAAAGAGTTTATTATTAGTAAAATCAAGAAATTAACTTTACAAGCACTAAGAACTTTGTCTGTATTAGTAAGGGCCGGAAAAATCTTAGAATTAAATAATGTAATTTATATATTTAACCTAAGGATTTTCCTAAGATAACAGAATTGGCTAATATCGAGCTAAGTAATTGGTTGCTTGTGACAGTTTTGGAGTGGTAGCATTGGAAACCATGATGGGAAGACACCCTGATGAACTTCTGGAATCGATCTCAGCACCGTAAAATTCGTCATCTGACAGCGAGGAATTGAGAGTGAAGGACGTGTTAGACCAGCGGCTTCTGCCTCCGACTGGTAGATTATCGGTGGCGGTGGTGCTAGTGGTGAGCTTGGCGTTGTGTTGCACAAAAGCTTCTCCTGAGTTACGACCCACCATGCGTTTTGTGGAGCAACAACTCTCGGCCACAACCCGTGGCGCTTCCCTCTCGGAGGCATCAAAAAACTTGCAGGCCTTGAGTGATAGAACGAAAGAAGTTTGTTGGTGTAATAGGAGGTTCTAATAAAGTCTACTTCATGATCTTACGCACGGTATATGTGTACGTAGTTTATCATCATAAAATAAGTTTTCTCCCTTCACTTGAGTACGAGAATTATTTGTATTTTATGTTGGAATAGTGATATGGTAAGTACGAGAAATGTTTGCATTTTATGTTGGAATAGTATTTAATATAGTATTGGTTGCTCCCTATAGAAACATGTCGTTATTTTCCTACGTTGCTCGTTGTTCTTTGCTTTTCGTTTTACTTCAAAACCACTTGTCACTTCTCTAGCAGAAGTTTGATGTTGATGTCGTTTGCGTAAAAAAAAGGCATGAAATTCTTGTTTAAAATCCTTTCCTTTAAGAGAAAACGACATATATGTAGCTAGTTTACAGGAAATGACATGTCGTATAATTGAATAAAAGCGTGATTTCGTTTTTTTTAAGATGTCGTATAGCATATTGGCATCATTTCGAAATGGTATAGCATATTTTTATCGATATCCTCGAATGATAAAAAAAAAGATGTGTTCTTATAGAATTTTCTCTCATTATATGCAAGCTACATGTTGGTTTCCCATTCATTTGTCATTTGGAAATAATAATAATAACAATAATAATTGGGAGGACAAAAATTTACATGATCCAGGTGAGAAAATTTGAGAGAAAGCGGATTCTTTGAAAAAAAAAAAATAATAATAACTAATATCTCACTCTTATCCTTCCTTTCATTTTTCTTGCTAATTAAACAAGAATTGTGAATGATTTTTTTTTTTGGGATAACTACCAAAACCTCCATTTTTTTTCCCAAAAATTACTTTTTACCTTGCGTTTTAGAAATGTACTTACTATTACTCATTGTGTTTTAATTTCTTGTTAAAAGCCTACATTTTGATAAAATTTGGTCAAATTTAAAGTGTAAAAAAAAATTAACATACATTAAAAGACCTTACTTTTGAGCAATCTAGTCAACCTTGTAATTAAATTTTTTGAAAACTAAAAATACGAAGGACGAACTTCACAATTTTAAAAGGGAAAATATCCAAACACTCGTTTTGTTTTGTCTAAATACCATTTAACTTTTATTATAAAAATCCTCTGTGTTTTTTAAAAATTGACATAAAATACTCCTTGAAGCAATTAAACTCTTTTAAAAACCAAACTTATCCTTCCTAATCTTTATCAAATACAATTTAAAACATTATCAAACCAAATTAATAAATAGAATCAATCTTATAAAGTTAAAAACTCCAAAAATAATTGAAGTATTTACTTAATTTAAATATTTATTTGTATATTTTAAATTATTTTTTTTTGTAAAGTCATATTTAAAATAACATTTAATTTAGATTTAGAAAGGTAATCTTGAAAAGTTTAAAACTTTAATAAATTTTGAGGGTATTTTGTGCTTGATTTTAAAGGCATTAGAGGGTGTTTTGAATATTTTCATAATAAAAGAGGTAAAATGGTATTTAGGTTGTATACAGTATAAATTGTATTTTACCTAAAAATAAAAGTACATTATAAATTGTTACATTTGAATAAAACGTATGAAAGGTGAATATAGTTATCCCATGTTTGCACTTTGCCTTTTTTTATGAGTATATCTTATTAATTACAAAAATTCCCACATCAACCAAAACATTTGTAACTATGCCCTATTTTCAGAACATAAAAGTTATCCTTCTCGATCCATGAAATAGTAAGGAAAGAACTCACCATGTCAAGATTTTTAACTGAAATTGATACATAATTGACAAGGTACATCATAAAGGGTTAATTTTAGTAACTTTATTATGGCTAAAGTTAAATCTGAAGCTAAAAGTCAATTTAGTTTTAATATTTTAATTATTTAGGAAAATAAATTAAAATCATTTTAAAAAACTAAACAGTAATAACCTCTTCTTTTGTTTTTACACAACTTCACGGGAAGCAACTACTAGAGTATTATGTACTTAACACTTCAATAAACTCGCATTCTATGTGCAACACATGTTGTTTCAACTAAAAAAAAAAGTTTTTACGTTACTATAACATAGATCAATTGGAATGGATGTTACGTTTTAAAAGTTGGAGGTATGTTGTTACATAGGCTATAGCTGAAGAAAATTTTCTCTAATAAAAAAGGAAAATTTCTGAAATTATTATTTTATTCCTTTTTTGCATGTTTGTTAAAATATGTTTAGCAAAATCATTTCTAATGAAAACTTTTTATTGCTATAGTGTAAAACTCTCACATGAGAGGACAAAAAAAAAGCTACAATACAAAACTCTCACATGCTATAGATTTATGTTGTCACTGTCCGTTTTACTTTTTTATCAACTGTTTTATATAATTTGGAGCATTAATTGGTTTGGAGAAATGTTCTTATCACGATGGCCGTTCCTGCAAACAATAAGAGGAAAAAAAAAAAAAATCAGAGAGACACACTGCACCCTAAGTCGAACAGCCATAACACTCAGAAAATAAATAGGGTGTTTAGGAGAGTGGTTGAAAAATGTATCGTTAGAACCGTAAGCTGTTACATGTGAGAGCGTTATATTATAGTATACATTTGTGTTATACTGTAGCATGTGAGAAGTTTATATATATTATTTGTGTTTGAGACTGTGTAGTTAAAACTACTCTCTCAAAGATTACAAAAATGAACACTTTTATATAATCCTATAGGATCAAAAACCCCCATCACTTATCTTTCATAAAATAATTCCTTTATTTACAAACTAGCGGGTCCAATCTAATAAGTATACTTTTTATATTGGGACGGGACTTAGCAGGGGAATGAAAAGAATTTTCAAATAAAATATACAAATCAAGTCAGTTTGTACACATTATTGGTTGCTTTTGTTGATTATGATGATATTTCATGGAAAAACATACCACGGAAAATTCAAATTTTGAATAGACGACACTTTTAGATTTATTTTCCAGAATGTGGAATTTACCATTTAGTCTTGAAAACAAAAGTTTGATTGAGTCATTGAAAATGGGCTTGTCGATTTAGGTATTACGGTGTTAAATGCGTCAACATTGCAGTACACATCCATTTTGTTTCGTGTGAAACAAAGAATATTACACTCATTTTCCTTGACAGACATAGGATCACAGTGAATGTAGTTTCCTATGTTAGGTACGTACACACACCACAATTTATGAAGCGTAATAATATAAAATTTCTTATTTATTTGTTAAGCAATATATTAGGTTGGTACTAGAGAGAGAGAGAAAAAAAATTAAAAAAAAAACTACCATAAAGCTTGAAGGTGTTCCACGATCTGAAATATGTGTCATATGCCCATATTCTAAGTCACAAATATTAGGCATCTGTTTCATTTTTTTTAACGGGAAAATATCAAAGAAGTATATCATTTTTGTCCTCATTATACAAATTCATAAAATATCGCTTGTGTTCGTAAACTCAGCCAAAAAAATCCCTTAATCTGTTTGGTTTAGAAATATCAAGATTCTCCTAATTAATTTGTATAAAATATTATATTTTAACATTGGTGTACGAAAAAAAAAAGATAACATAATTAAAATATTATATTTCGGTATTAGTTTACAAGAAAAAAAACGATAACTAGAATTATTGGGAGAAGAGTTGAATCTCGTAGTTTGAATTTTAAATTTTAATAAGGTGTTTGGTAAGTTTGGTTATAACTAACTTTTTAGTTACTAAACAATGTAAAGTTCTCATATGCTACAAAAAAAGTGCATTGCTACAATGTAAAGCTCTCTCACATACCATAGTATTTTGAACCAAAAAGTTGGTTCTAATTATGCTTGTCAAATACCTTAATTACTATTATAATATGTAAGAACTTGATATTGTAGAAGTTAAAACTAAGAACATTAAATATACAATTTTAAATGAACAACGTCGAATAAAAGGGAAGCCCGAATAGTCATGAAAATGTAAAACGAAGCCATTTTAAAAAAAAAAAAAAAAAAAAGAAAAGTTAGAATAGAACTGTTTTGGAAAAGCAGAACGAATTCGTGATTAGTGGGACAAAATTTAACAGACTAGGAGTATTATAATGAAGTGGAAAAATAAAAGTATTAATTCAGAACGAATGAAATACTCTAAAATGAAGACTTTGATGTGATATCTAACATGTGACTAACTTATAACGACGAGAAATATACTGATTAGATTGACTAGTTATACATTAACAGAAAGTATCAAAACTTTTGTAACCAACACTCTCACGCCCGAGCCCACAAATAGGAGGGCTCCGTGGACAATTGTACATTTTTGTTAACTTAGGATTATCAAGAATTCACTTTGAGGTAGTTCTATTATTCTTTGAGTTCAGTAATAAAGTATTAATTGTTGTGTTATTCGTTAAATTTTCAAGAGCAACACTACATATTATTCTAAATAAAAAATTTCACTCTTTAATTTATGATCTGGATTTTCAAACTCAAATGTTTCCTAATAAATGTTGCAGATGTGGAGCCAAATCAAGTCGACAACCCAGCAAAAGGAAGAAAAAGGGAGAAAAACGCATCCTCGAAGGCAGAAAGCAAGCGCCGCGGCTCTGGCAGAAGAGCGCCGCGGCGCTGGGGCGAGGGCGCCTAGGCGCCAAGTGCAGAGCGCCTAGGCACCAGGACAAGAGCGCCTAAGCGCTATGTGGAGAGCGCCTAGGCGCCAGGAAGACAACGCCGAGGCGTCGAGTGGTGAGCGCCTAGGCGCCAGGAGAAGAGCGCCTAGGCGCCGCAGGGGAGCGCCGCAGCGCTCGTTTCGAGAGCCGCGGCGCTGACGCGCTGTACTGCGCGATGTTTTTTGAATCAAAGTCGAATTCAAAGGTCCCAAAAACGGGAAACCACTAGGGTTTCCCATTAGTTGCGAATTTTCTCCTCCTTTGGTTATAAATAGACACAAGGTGGCTAGAGTTGTATATGTGTGAAAAGTGTGTGAAAATTGAGAGTGGCATAATTTTGTGAGAGGCAAAATTCTTGAGAGCTCCATCCTTGAGAGAGAAAAATTCCCATTGGGTGTTAGATAGAAGAGAGTTTTGGTAAGCACAGTTTGTGAGTGTGTGAGAAACTGCTCTTGTAATCTGTAATCTCCTTCATCATAGTGGAATCTGCAAGCGGCAGAAACAGGACGTAGTCTCAAATTTGGACGAACCTGTATAAAAATTTGGTGTCTCCTTTTCTTCTTTTCTCCTATTTATTTTCTGCAATTGTTCGTTCTTGCGATCCTTGGAATTAGGAGTCGCCTAATTCCTCAACAACTGGTATCAGAGCGGAGGTTTTGATCAAGAACGATGACTGGAGAAGAAGGTATGGCAGCCGGCATCACCAAATTTGATGGTTCAGATTTTTCCTATTAGAGAATGCAAGTAGAGGACTACCTATACAGTAGGAAACTGCACTTGCCATTGGGTAATAAGCCCGAAGGCATGAAGGATGAGGAGTGGAGTCTCCTTGATAGACAGGTACTCGGTGTGATCCGTTTGACTTTGTCAAAGAACGTTGCCCACAACGTTGCGAAGGAGACCACTACAGCAGGGATGATGAAGGCTCTGTCAGAGATGTATGAGAAGCCCTCAGCCAATAATAAGGTACATCTCATGAAGAAACTCTTTAATTTAAAGATGCCTGAAGGTGCCTCGGTGGTAGAGCACCTGAACAGTTTCAACACCGTCTTGAACCAATTGGTCTCGGTAGAGATTAAATTCGATGATGAGATCAATGCTCTAATCCTCTTGGCCTCGTTACCGAATAGCTGGGAACCCATGAGGGTGGCCATTACAAATTCTCTAGGGAGTGCAAAATTAAAGTTTGTTGATGTCAGAAACTCTATTCTGGCGGAAGAAGTTCGCAGGAAGGACTCAGGAGAAGCCTCTTCATCGAACTCGGCCCTTAATGTTGATAATAGGGGCAGGAAACTTGACAGGCAATCCAACAGAGATAATGGCAGGAGAGGCAAGTCGAGGAATGGGAGAAGCAAGTCAAGGAACGGTAGGACCATGGAATGTTGGAACTGTGGGAAGACGGGCCACTTGAAAAAGAACTGCAGGGCTCCAAGGAAGAATGAAGACAAGACTAATGATGAAGCTAATGCCGCCACTGAAGAGCAACAGGATGCCTTAATCTTGTCTGTCGACAGTTCTTTTGATTCGTGGGTGATAGACTCAGGAGCATCATTCCACACCACAGCACACCGTCATGTCCTGGAGAACTACGTTGCTGGAAATCATGGTAAGGTTTATCTCGCTGATGGAGAACCTTTGGATATAGTTGGCATTGGAGATGTCAGTTTAAAAATGCCTAATGGGTCGGTATGGAAGATTCATAAGGTGAGACATGTTCCTAAACTAATGCGCAACTTGATTTCGGTGGGGCAACTAGATGATGATGGACATAAAGTAACCTTCAATTGTGGAGGTTGGAAAGTCACGAAAGGAGCGATGGTTATTGCTCGGGGACGCAAGGCTGGAACTCTCTACATGAACTCTAGTTGCAGAGATACCCTAGCAGTCGCTGATTCTGCTGTCGATACCGAGCTATGGCATTATAGGCTTGGTCACATGAGTGAAAAGGGTATGAAGGTGCTTCACTGCAAAGGAAAACCGCCGGGTTTGAAAACTGTTGATCACAGTTTATGTGAAGCCTGCATCTTTGGTAAACAGAAGAGAGTCAGTTTCTCAAAGATGGTTAGAGAGCCTAAGTCCAGGAGATTGGAGCTAGTTCACACAGATGTGTGGGGGCCTGCGCCGGTGACTTCCCTTGGTGGCGCAAACTACTATGTGACGTTCATTGATGACTCAAGCAGGAAGGTATGGGTTTACTTTCTGAAAAACAAATCTGATGTGTTCGATGCTTTCAAGAGATGGAAAGCCATGGTGGAGAACGAGACAGATTTGAAGGTGAAGTGCTTGCAGTCTGACAATGGGGGAGAGTACCTAGGTGAAGATTTCAGGCGGTACTGTGCTGAGAATGGGATAAAGATGAGGAAGACCATTCCAGGGAAACCACAACAGAATGGGGTAGCTGAGAGGATGAACAGGACTTTAAACGAGCGTGCTAGGAGCATGAGGTTACATGCGGGGCTGCCAAAGATGTTTTGGGCTGAGGCAATTAACACAGCCGCTCATCTGATCAACAGAAGTCCATCTATACCGCTGAAGTTCAAGCTACCGGAATAAGTCTGGAGCCATAAACAGGTGGATCTCTCTTACTTGAGAGTGTTTGGTTGTGTTTCTTATGCACATATTGATTCTGCTGCTAGAAGTAAACTTGATGTCAAGTCAAAGAAGTGTTTTCTGGTTGGCTATGGCAGACTTGAGTTTGGTTATCGTCTCTAGGATGACCAAAGCCGGAAGATTATCAGGAGCAAAGATGTGATCTTCAATGAAGGTGATCTGTACAAGGACAGAGACAACACTGACTCCAGGGGTTAAGGTTTTGAAAATAATAAGCCTGAGGTGATTCCATTGAAGGATCTTCCTGAAGTGGAGGTGCAAAATCCAGAGGTTGAAGACCATGAAGATGCAGCTCCAGAAGGAATCCAGAGGACTCCTGCCACACCAGTCAGGAGGTCTAGCAGGACCATTAGACCGTCGCAAAGATACTCCCCATCTCTACATTACATCTTGTTGACCGACAGAGGTGAGTCAGAGAGCTATGATGAAGCCGTGGAGGCTGGAGATTCGGTCAAGTGGGAGTTAGCCATGAGGGATGAGATGGATTCCTTAATGTCCAATCAGACATGGCAACTGGTAAAGTTACCATAGGGTAAAAAGTCCTTGCACAATAAGTGGGTATACCGGATTAAAGATGAATCTGATGGCAGCAAGCGGTATAAGGCAAGGTTGGTGGTAAAAGGCTTTCAGCAGAAAGAAGGCATCGACTTCAATGAGATTTTTTCTCCGGTGGTGAAGCTAACCACGATCAGGACGGTACTTGCGCTAGTGGCTAATGAGGACTTGTTCTTGGAACAGTTGGATGTGAAGACAGCTTTTCTCCATGGTGATTTGGAGGAGGAGATCTACATGAAGCAGCCACAAGGATTCGAAGTACCGGGTAAGGAGAACTTAGTGTGCAAACTTCAGAAGAGCTTGTATGGCCTCAAACAAGCTCCCAGGCAGTGGTACAAGAAGTTTGATGGGTTCATGTGCAGCAACGGTTTCCTGAGGTGTCAGGGAGATCACTGTTGTTATGTGAAGAATTTTGGTGATTCTTACATCATACTGTTGCTATATGTCGATGATATGCTGATAGCAGGAGGTTGCAAACAGGAAATTGACAAGCTGAAGAAGGAGCTGTCTAAGGAGTTTGCAATGAAGGATTTGGGTGCTGCAAAACAAATCCTTGGGATGAGAATAACGAGGAACCGCAACAGTCTAAAACTGTCACAGGAAGAATATGTTGAAAAGGTGCTGAGCAGATTCAACATGGGTAATGCGAAGCCTGTGAATACTCCTTTGGCCAGTCACTTCAAGTTATCAAAGGAGCAATCCCCGACCACAGAGCAGGAACGAGACCACATGGCCAAGGTGCCATATGCTTCCGCTATAGGCAGTCTTATGTATGCCATGGTTTGTACCAGACCGGACATTGCACATGCAGTGGGAGTTGTGAGTAGGTACATGAGTAATCCAGGTAAACAGCATTGGGAGGCAGTGAAGTGGATTCTCAGATATCTGAGAGGTACTGCAGGTTTAGCATTGTGTTTCAAGAAGTCAGACTTGGGACTACAGGGCTATGTTGATGCTGATATGGCTGGAGACATTGATGGCAGGAAAAGTACCACCGGTTATGTCTACACTTTGGGTGGCACTGCAATTAGTTGGGTCTCGAAGCTGCAGAAGATAGTTGCACTCTCTACTACAGAAGCAGAGTATGTGGCAATGACAGAAGCGAGCAAGGAGATGATTTGGTTGCGGTCGTTTCTGGAAGAACTGGGTCACAAGCAGGAAAGGAGTGTATTACACAGTGATAGTCAGAGCGCCATTCACTTGGCGAAAAATCCCGCATTTCATGCTAGGACGAAGCATATACAATTGCGGTATCACTTCATCAGGTCGGCTTTAGAAGATGGAGTGTTGAAGCTTGAGAAGATTCTTGGGAGCCAGAATCTGGCAGATATGCTCACCAAGACGGTTCCGATCGAGAAACTGAAGTTGTGCGCAACTTCAGTTGGACTTCTCCAAGAGGCATGAGTAGTCGTTGCCGCTGCAGTGGGAGACATGGTGAATTGATTAGTCTCCAAGTGGGAGATTGTTGCAGATGTGGAGCCAAATCAAGTTGACAACCCAACAAAAGGAAGAAAAAGGGAGAAAAAACGCATCCTCGAAGGCAGAAAGCAAGTGCCGCGGCTCTGGCAGAAGAGCGCCGCGGCGCTGGGGCGAGAGCGCCTAGGCGCCAAGTGCAGAGCGCCTAGGCGCCAGGACAAGAGCGCCTAGGCGCTATGTGGAGAGCGCCTAGGCGCCAGGAAGACAACGCCGAGGCGTCGAGTGGTGAGCGCCTAGGCGCCAGGAGAAGAGCGCCTAGGCGCCGCAGGGGAGCGCCGCAGCGCTCGTTTCAAGAGCCGCGGCGCTGACGCGCTGTACTGCGCGATGTTTTTTGAATCAAAGTCGAATTCAAAGGTCCCAAAAACGGGAAACCACTAGGGTTTCCCATTAGTTGCGAATTTTCTCCTCCTTTGGTTATAAATAGACACAAGGTGGCTAGGGTTGTGTGTGTGTGAAAAGTGTGTGAAAATTGTGAGAGGCATAATTTTGTGAGAGGTAAAATTCTTGAGAGCTCCATCCTTGAGAGAGAAAAATTCCCATTGGGTGTTAGATAGAAGAGAGTTTTGGTAAGCACAGTTTGTGAGTGTGTGAGAAACTGCTCTTGTAATCTGTAATCTCCTTCATCATAGTGGAATCTGCAAGCGGCAGAAACAGGACGTAGTCTCAATTTGGACGAACCTGTATAAAAATTTGGTGTCTCCTTTTCTTCTTTTCTCCTATTTATTTTCTGCAATTGTTCGTTCTTGCGATCCTTGGAATTAGGAGTCGCCTAATTCCTCAACAATAAAGAGGTTTTTTTTTTTTAGTATCTAATCAATATCGGTCTGAGGAAAATTAAAGTCTTTAAATTATCCCTCTTAAAAATGCCTTTAATACATCTTAAAAAAAAAAAAAAAAACCCGAACTAGGTCAAACGGAAGATCCCATTATCTTTCATCACTGATAACAAGCTTTGTACCAAACTAGTTATTAGTAATCCGCTTTACTAGTAACTAGTTTGGCAAGTTACATTGCGCTATGAAGTTCCAAGCTATTTGTTTATACAATAAAACAAAAAACAAAAAACAAAACAAAAAATCATTGCAATTCAACAACAACGTCTGTTTCGCTTCTGGATTTGATGCATGCGCGGGCTTTTTTTTTTTTTTTGGGAGAACATGTACGGACAAACGTTAGAAAGGACTAGTTATCATATACATCACGCGTTGATCTCTTCTATTCTGTTAATTATTATACGAGCATAAAAAATAATTGATATAGCCAAGCGAAATGATAAAGTTAAAAAAAAAACAAAAACAAAAAAAAGAAACTTTTAAGATTCTTCTCTGTTTCATGGTATAAAAATACGAAGCCCTTTATTTCTACTTTATTAATTATTTCTATTCTGTATGATGTCCATTAAATTTTAAAATCATCTTAGTGCGACCATTTTAATGTTAGGTTCAGTAATGAGGAAAAAAAAAAAAAAAACATTGGCCTTCTCCCCCAGCACCTTATTTTATGCACTAATTCCTTATTTTCCCAAATAGAGGTGACTTTTTTGCATCAGAAATTGACGTCTTTGTGAAGTTCCCGAAAGTCAAATCTTATAAAATAAAAAGAAGAATATTCAAGGCGTGTGTTGGGGGTTTATTCTTACTTTTATCTAGCCATTAATATTAAGAAGGCTCGGAACCTTCATAGAAAGTGCAGCTAATTTTCACTCAACATCACGTGGTTTTTTCACGGTCTTCCAAGTGTGAAAATAGAATATAAACAAAATGGGATGTTGATCCTTTTTACGTATTCAATTGGCTTTCTGACTTTTATGTTCGCCAAGTTGCTAGCATTCAACAATTGAGCCGTCGCTTTTGCGCTTGTACCAACAGCTTCGCATTTCATCTATTACCTCTGTTTTAGCCAATCATCGAGTCCAAGAGCGAGAACAAAGGAAAAGAAGGAAAAACCCAAAAAAAAAAATTAAAAAAAAAAGTGTTTTGAATGTTTTTCCCGCTTGACAGCGGTGCCTTTTAACTGTATTGTATATATATCTCTTATAAGAGAGTAAACCCAGATCATGCACACCAAAACTGGCCATAAGGAAGTCAACACGATGAATACAGTTCCAAAAATTCCCTTTTCTCTTCTCTTTCACATCCTTTTGCTTACCTTGCTTCCCTTGAAGATCACTTCCTCGCCAAGAACACAAGCAGAAGCACTGGTCAAATGGAAGAACAGCTTGTCTTCTTCACCACCTTCTCTAAATTCATGGTCTCTCAGCAACGCCAACAATCTCTGCAACTGGACTTCCATTGTCTGCGACAACTCCACTGGAGAGGTCTCCGAGATAAACCTCTCCGGCCTTGACCTGACAGGAACGCTTAGTGAATTCAACTTCACTCCGTTTGTTAATATCACTGTTTTCAACCTCAACAACAACAGTGTCGTAGGGACAATTCCACCAGCCATTGGGAACCTCTCCAAGCTCACTTTGTTGGACTTGAGCGACAACGATATCGAGGGAGAAATACCTGTGGAGATTGGCCAATTAACAGAGCTTGAGTTTCTCAATCTTCACAACAACTATCTCAACCATAGCATCCCATATCAGCTGGGCAATCTGCAGAAGGTATGGTACTTGGATCTTGGAGCAAATTACTTGGAAAGTTCTGATTGGTCTAAGTTTTCAGGCTTACCTTTGTTAACCTACCTTGACCTTTATTTGAATTCCCTTACCGATGAGTTCCCAGAATTCATATTAAAGTGCAAGAACTTGACGTTCCTTGACCTGTCCCAAAACACTTTCTCTGGCCCAATAACAGAATCTGTATTCTCCAATCTCGACAAGCTTGAATATTTCAATCTCACTAACAGCCAATTTAAGGGACCCTTGTCACCAAACATTTCAAATCTTTCCAATCTCAAACACCTCCTCATAGCAAGTAATTTTTTCAGTGGTCTAATTCCTTATGAAATTGGATTCTTACCCGGTCTTCAAATTCTAGAATTGTATAACAATGCCCTTGGAGGGGCAATTCCTTCTTCTATAGGCCTGCTCAGGGAGCTTTCTAGACTTGATCTTTGCATGAATTTCTTAAACTCCACTATTCCTTCAGAGCTTGGGCGTTGCACTAACCTCACCTACTTGGCACTTGCTCAAAATAAACTCACTGGGGAACTTCCTTTGACACTGTCCAATCTGATCAACCTTGTTGAATTGGGTTTGTCTGATAATTTCTTTAATGGTTCCCTTTCCGCTCATTTTCTCTCCAACTGGACTGCACTGACCTCATTGCAACTTCAAAACAACAACTTTGACGGGCAAATTCCACGAGAAATTGGGTTGTTGATTAATCTCAAATATCTTTACCTATACCAAAATAAGTTCTCTGGCCCCATTCCCACAGAAATTGGAAACTTGAAGGGTCTTTTTAGCTTGGACCTCTCTACAAACCAACTCTCAGATCAAATTCCAAGCACACTATGGAATCTCACGAAGCTCGACTCTATGCAACTTCAATTCAACAACCTCGAAGGTACGATTCCTCCAGAGATTGGAAATCTGGTGTCCCTAACAAACTTTAAAGTCAACACCAACGGATTGTCTGGAAGCATACCTGCAGAGATTGGCATGTTAACTTATCTCCAATACCTCTTTCTTTTCCAAAATAACTTATCTGGCTCAATTCCTCAAGAGATAGGAAACTTAGAGAACCTCGAACTACTGGACTTCTCAGAAAATCAACTCTCCGGTCCAATTCCTCCAACATTGTGGAATCTGACAAAGCTCAAGGCTTTGCAACTTTTTCAAAACAAATTAAATGGAACAATCCCGCCCGAGATTGGAAACCTTAAAGCATTGCTTATCTTTGAAGTCAATTCTAACCAATTGCAGGGAAAGTTGCCAGATACTATTTCTAGCCTTAGTAACTTGACAGGTTTCAATGTGTTCTCAAACAATTTCTCAGGAAGCATTCCGAAAGGTTTTGGAAGAAACAATTCTAAACTAAACCATATTATATTCTCGAATAACAGATTCTCTGGACAGCTGCCAAAAGAGGTATGTAGGGCACTCCCCATGGTCAACAACAACAACATGCCGCCAAAGAGCTTGAGTAGCTGTTCTGAATTCAGTAGAGTATGGGTTGATAGGTACCATTTCAACAATGAGACGATAAAGAAATTGCTGTGTGTTTATCCATATCTTGAATTTATGGCTTTTAGTGACAATCAATTTGTTGGACAAATTCCACAAGAATGGGAAGCCTGCAGGAATCTCACAAATTTGCAAGTGGCGAGAAACAAAATTTCCGGCAAGATCCCACCCGAGCTTGGAAAGTTGACTAAGTTGCAACTTTTGAGCCTCGACTCCAACAACTTAAGTGGGGAAATTCCGGCTGAACTAGGGAATCTAAGCCTACTGTACAAGCTCACCCTCAGCAACAATCATTTGACAGGGGAAATTCCTAAAAGTCTAATCAGTCTAACAGGGCTCGACACTCTTGATTTGTCTGCGAACAATTTGGTGGGGAATATACCAAAATGGCTTGGTAATTTTGAAAGACTGGTGAGCTTGAACCTCAGCCATAATATTCTATCAGGGGAAACACCATCGGAGTTTGGTAATTTGGTTTCACTACAGTACATGTTAGATCTCAGCAGCAATCTTCTCTCTGATGAAATTCCCTCAACTTTCTCCAAGCTCATAAGGCTAGAAATTCTTAACCTCTCTCATAACCATCTCTCGGGTAGAATTCCACCGTCACTTTCAAGCATGGTGAGTCTAGTTTCCGGCGATTTTTCTTACAACGAGTTGACTGGCCCAATCCCAACAGGGAATTTTTTTTTTAGGAACGCGTCGGTAAGAGCTTTTGTTGGAAATCCCAATTTGTGTGGTAACGTTACTGGCCTTGTCACATGCAAAAATGTCACAAGGAAAAGTAACATGGTTTTTATTCTTGTCCTTGGTATCATTTGTGGTTCAGTAGTCTTCACAACTTTACTTGCTATAACTCTCGTATTGTGCCATAAATCCAAAGTGCTCGACAGGCAAAGAAGGAGTTCTGACCAGAATGACATTCCTGAGTCATTGATATGGGGAAACGAAGGAAAATTCACATTTGGGGAAATCGTGGATGCCACGGAAGACTTTGATGACAGGTACTGTATTGGCCAAGGATGTTTTGGTACCGTCTATAAGGCGGTTTTGCGTTCGGGTCTGGTTCTTGCAGTTAAGCTGCTACATATCTTAGAGTCTAGTGATATTCCAGAGATGAGTCGAACAACTTTCCATAATGAGATACGAACTCTAACAGAAGTCCGACACCGCAACATCATCAAGCTTTATGGATTTTGTTCAAGGAATGGTTGTATGTACTTGGTGTTTGAATATGCAAAGAGAGGCAGTCTTGCCAAAGCATTATATGCTAATCCAGAGAACAGGGCAGATAATGTTCTAATAGACTGGGACGCAAGGGTTGAAATCGTGCAAGGACTAGCGCATGCACTTTCCTATTTGCACCATGACTGTTCTCCGCCAATCGTGCACCGCAACGTGTCTATCAACAATGTCTTGCTCGGAGGGGATTTGGTTCCAAGGTTGTCAGACTTCGGCATAGCAAGATTGTTGAACCCCGATTCCTCCAACTGGACAAATATTGCTGGGTCATACGGCTACATGGCCCCAGGTAACAAACGTTCTTCAAACTCATCAATACAATTCAAAGTACACAAACTAATAACAGTTTTGTGATGTTAACAATTTGGTTAATCTTGGCTTAATTGTTGGCTATGCAGAGCTTGAAAGACTGGATTGAACCAAAATTTCTACAAGATCGTTCATGTCAAACTATTGAGAAGAATCATACCAAATTGCGGAAGCATACCTGAATTCATGATCTTGGATTGATATGGGTTATTGCCTTCCAATTCAATACGTATTCCTTTAATTCTTTTCTGAAGATGGGATTTCAGAGAAGTAGGAATATCTGAAAACTTTCTGAATGAATAATACGTATGAATTGGGGACCATAACCAAAATATATAACTTTAGTTATTTTAGTGTATTTCCAGTTTCGCCCATCATAAAATCTGGAAATTACAAATTGGTATCTACACATATAATATTAACAAATATAACCCATACATTATTTTTTAATACCCAATAAAGCCTTTTAACTTTATCTTAATTATATCACTTTAATTTAGGCTTTACTTTAAGATAGCATTAAATAACACATTTAATTACATATGTGTGCCCACATGAAAAATTATTTTTCTAACAATCTCCCACTTGGGTCACATATGTATCTTTACAAAAATGTGTTAACTTTAGTGAGCTCAACCTTTGCTATCACACATGAAGGTATTCCTGAACAATCTCGTCCATTGATCATACTAATATAGAACCAAAGCGGTCTTCGTCACAAATGTAGCGTGACTAAACCCATCAATGATTACGTATATCAATATAACCAAATGACATAGATCAAGTATGGATGTGTAGCATGGAAATTACATGCAATGTGATATAAACATGTCTATTTCCAACTGGTCCTACTTTATATCTGAATGAGATCAAAACCGTACCAAAATCAGAGTGTAAATAAGCTGTATTCTTTATTTCTGCAGAAAACATATACAAACACACCATGTCTATATATAAAGAAAATTAGCATTCAAATACAAACTCCCACTAAAACTGCATATCATCAAATAACTGAACACCCATGTGAGCAGTGTGCTCATGAAAGACCTTGGGTGGAAGCCCTTTTGTAAGCGGATCCGCTATCATAGAGTTTGTACCTATATGCTCTATAGACACCTGACCACTCTGAACTCTTTCTTTAACAACAAGAAACTTAATCTCTATATGTTTTGACTTTGAAGAGCTTCTGTTGTTATTGGAATATAAGACTGCAGATTTATTGTCACAAAACAACTTAAGTGGTCTTTCTATACTTTTCACAATTTGCAGCCCAGTGACAAAGTTTCGCAGCCATATTCCATGATTGGATGCCTCATAACATGCTATAAATTCTGCCTCCATAGTGGAAGAAGCTATGAGTGACTGCTTGGCACTCCTCCAAGAAATAGCTCCTCCAGCAAGCAGAAAAATATAGCCCGAAGTGGATCGACGACTATCTTGACATCCAGCAAAATCTGAATCTGAATAACCAATGATCTCGAGTTGGTCTGACTTTCTATATGTAAGCATGTGATCTTTTGTTCTCTGTAAATATCGCATAACCCGTTTGGCTGCTTTCCAATGATCCATTCCAGGGTTACTCAAATATCTGCCCAATAATCCAACAATGTATGCTATATCTGGACGAGTACAAACTTGAGCATACATTAGACTCCCAACAGCTGATGCATATGGGATCTTTTCCATTTCCTTAACCTCAAGGTCATTCTTAGGACACTGACTTAAACTTAATTTATCTCCTTTAGCCACAGGGGTATCTCCTGGTTTACAATCCTGCATGCCAAATCTTTTAAGCACCTTTTCGATATAGCTCTTTTGTGATAACCCAAGTATACCCCGAGAGCGATCCCGGTGTATTTTAATTCCTAATACAAAAGAGGCGTCACCAAGATCTTTCATTTCAAATTTCTTTGATAGAAATCTCTTGGTTTCGTGCAATAAGCCTATATCATTGGTGGCAAGCAGTATGTCATCAACGTACAATACCAAGAAAATACACTTACTCCCACTGAACTTATGGTATATACAATCATCCACAGTGTTCATCTCAAAACCGAATGAGACTATCACTTGATGAAATTTATAATACCATTGACGAGAAGCTTGCTTAAGCCCATGGATGGATTTCTTTAATTTGCAAACCATCTTCTTTGGGTCTCCCGACTCAAAGTTTTCTGGCTGCACCATATAGATCGTTTCATCAATGTCACCATTTAGAAACGCTGTCTTAACATCCATCTGATGTAGCTCAAGATCAAAATGAGCTACAAGTGCCATAATTGTCCTAAAAGAGTCTTTCGTTGAAACCGGAGAGAAAGTCTCTTTATAATCAATGCCTTCCTTTTGAGTAAAGGCCTTAGCAACAAGACGAGCCTTATATCTCTCTACATCACCCTTCGAATCCCTCTTGGTTTTAAATATCCATTTACAACCAATGGGCTTCGCACCTTCAGGTAATGGAACGAGATCCCAAACGTCATTGTCCTTCATAGACTTTATCTCATCCTTCATGGCATCCATCCACTTTTGAGAGTTAGAACTATGCATGGCTTGACGGACATTGATCGGATCATCATCCATCAATCCAACGCTTTCCTCATGTTCTTGGAGAAATACTATGTAATCATCCGAAATAGCACTTCTCCTCTCTCTAGTGGATCTCCTTAATGACACAAGTTCCTGAGGTTCTGGTTCTTGAGATTGTTGAGTTTGTACCTGAAGGGGTTGAATGACTATGTCTGGTTGTTCTTGATATGCAATTTGATCAACGTCAGGGATAGAAGCCTGAACATTATCAAAAGCAATTGTAGGAATAGGAACCAATCCCTCTTGTACAAAAGGAACAGGATCAAATTCATCCTCAAAGACAAAGTCTCTAACCTTATTTCTTCCCCTAAACTCAACATCCTCAAAGAATGTTGCATTTCCCGTCTCAAAAATAGCCTTAGTAGTGGGATCATAAAATTTGTAACCCCTTGACCGTTCAGGGTAACCAATGAAATAGCAGCTCACTGTCTTGGAGTCCAATTTCTTTTCATTGGGCCTATAAGGCCTTGCTTCTGCTGGACAACCCCAAGTATGTAAATGCTTTAGACTAGGCCTTTTGCCAGTCCAAAGCTCATAAGGTGTTTTAGCTGCTGCTTTTGTTGGTACTCTGTTAAGAATGTAAGCTGCAGTCTTGAGTGCTTCACCCCAGAGGGATTCAGGTAAGGTGGAATGACAAATCATACTCCTCACCATGTCCTTAAGTGTCCGGTTTCGTCTCTCAGCTACACCATTCATGCTAGGTGAACCTGGCATAGTATATTGAGGGACTATCCCGCATTCCTCTAGGAATTTAGCAAAAAGTCCTGGACGTTGTTCACCTGATCCGTCATATCTGCCATAGTATTCACCACCACGATCAGATCTAACGGCTTTAATTCTTTTGTTGAGTTGAAGCTCAACCTCAGCCTTATATGACTTGAACACGTCCAAAGTCTGTGACTGCTCATGTATGAGATATAGGTAACCATACCGAGAGCAATCGTCTATGAACGATACAAAGTATTGTTGACCATTCCATGAAGCCACAGGAAATGGTCCACAAATGTCCGTATGTATCAATTCTAAGACATCCGTAGCTCTATTGGCACCAAATCTCCTTTTGTTTGTTTGTTTCCCTTTAATACAATCAACACAGATATCAAAATTTGTAAAATCAAGGGAATCAAGAATTCCATCTGACACAAGTCTTTCTATCCTTTTTCTTGAAATGTGTCCCAATCGCTTATGCCATAATACAGCAGAATTCTCATCGGTTAATTTACGTTTTATGCCACGAGAATTAACATGCAAGGTTTCGTTATAAGAAGCAACTGTATCAAGCAAATATAGGTTATCTTGAAATGATAAAGAACCGGTACCAACAACATTTGAATTTAAAGAAAGACTAAACTGACTATTTCCAAATGAACAACAGTATCCAGATTTGTCCAAAGCAGAAATAGAAATTAAATTCCGCCTAAACGACGGTACAACAAAGGTGTCTTTCAAATCCAAATAATAACCAGAACTTAATAATAACCTAAAATGCCCTATAACTTCAACTTCTGCCGATTTACCATCTCCCACATAGATGAATCTTTCAGCATCAATCGGCTTTCGGCAGCTGAGGCAACCCTGCATAGACACACTTATATGAGTAGTGGCACCTGAATCAATCCACCAAGTGTGTCTTGGCACTGAAGTTAAATTAACCTCAGAACAAACCAAATTGAGAAGCATACCTTTCTTTGCACGCCAAGCATGATACTTGGTGCAGACCTTCTTCATGTGTCCAGGTTTACCACAAAAGAAACAAGCAACATTTCCATCATTTTTATCCTTATCTTGTTTCTTCTGTGCTGGACCTTTAGCAGCTTCATTGCTTTTCTTTCTTTTCTTCTTTTTGTCCTTAGAGGTGCTAGCCAAGTGAGCACTTTCAGTCTTCTCTTGCTTCAGTCTTTCTTCCTCTTGCACACAATAAGAAATTAACTCATTAAGAGTCCATTTCTCTTTCTGGCAGTTGTAACTGATCTTGAATTGGCTGAATTGTGCAGGAAGAGAAATCAAGACAAGATGCACTAGAAGGTCCTCAGAAATCTCCAGATCTAGTGTCTTTAATCTTGAAGCAAGATGAGACATTTCCATAATGTACTCCCTTATGTTTCCTTTTGCTTTGTACCTCATTGAAATCAAGCTCGCCAAAAGCGTGCTTGTTTCAGCCTTATCATTCTTTGCAAAGCATTTCTCTATAGCCTCAAGGAAACCCTTGGCAGCAGTGACCTCATCAGGTACAGTGCCCCTGAAGACTTCTGGAATGCCTTTCTTAATGATCATCAGACTCATTCTGTTAGAACGATCCCATCTTTCAAGTTCCTTTTTATCCTCAGTGGAACTAGAATCTGTAATAGTGGGACGTTCAACCCTTATGGACAAGTCCAGATCAAGGCAACCGAGAACGATTAATACATTCTCTTTCCATTCCTTGAAGTTAGTCCCATTCAGCATAGGAATGGAATTAACATTAGCAGATATTGATGCAGATGATGCAGTAGCTGAACAAAGAACAAAATCACATATTCACATAAGAATTCACATAAAACAACCAATAAAATTCAAACAATGACATATCCCATCACAAGAAACCTATAACAACATTAATATTTAGTCTTTGGACAGAAATATTAACTTGTAAGTGGTGTTCTTGGTGCAGTGATCAAATATTAACAATAAATTATGTCAAATAATAAGCTAATCTTTGGATCCACTTATTATTCACATACTAAAAATAACCATATAATTGTTACATATTTATCACCACAGGTATGAATTTAATTCGGCCAAATATTAAGCTTCCTTTGGGCCGATTAATATTCGCATGAATTAAATTCACACAACCTTCTTAATATGACAAATTAATCAACATCCACAAAAGAGGCTACTTTGGCAGCTTATTGGTTCAATTAATTAATTTGATAATATTAATCATCTAAAAACACAATTTGAATTTTAAAGTTGCATCCAAAATTGACCCCAAAATTTTTTTTTATTTTTAAAAAAAAAGTCAACTCGATTGGTCAACGGTCAAAGTCAACGTTGACCGTTGACCGTTGACCGGAGAAGGTCAAAAGGAGGACCGGGTTGGGTTGTGGACCGGGTTAGGTTAACCCAACCCGGGTCCACATTAACCCCCCCCTCTTCTCGGTTCTCCTTCCATTTTTTTTTTTTAAAAAAAAAAAAAAAAAAAACGGGGTCACCCAGGGGTTGAGGCCCTGGGTGTCCAACTGGTCACGGGCCTCTTTGGCCCGTGCAACCAGTTTCCAGTTCTGGGCCGAAGCCCAGAACTCTCCCCATGCCCAGGGTCGCGACTGCCGGAAGCGACCCCAGGCAGTTACAACTGCTGCCGCCGAAATCCACCCCCGCCGATCTGCCAACGGGCGCGACTCGACGGTCGCACCCATAGAGTGCCGGCGCCGGCGGCGGAGCAGCAAGCCGCCGGCAAAACCCAAGAACAGCCGTCTCTCTCCCTTAGGCAAAAAAAATCAACAGGGCCGGCTGAGCAGCCGCTTTTGGCCGTCGTTTGAACACCTTCGCCGGGCCAGAGACCGCCGCTCTTCCATTCCGGCGCCGCCTGAGGGTCTCGGCTTGATTTCTTTGCCGGCGGCAGTGAGATTGCCGCCGGTAATCACACGGGTTACCAAACCCACCGAAGAACTTGATTCAAATAAATCGTATATGCAAACTTGATTCATCAAAATTTTTTTTTTTTTTTTTTTTTAATGAATTGAATGCAGCCTGAATCATATAATGCGGCAGCCTCAATTAATGCATTACTAAATTCATTATTGACTCCCGACCGAAAGGAAAGAAAAAAACAGAAGTCAACAATTTAATGCAGAGCATCATAATCAATTCCACAAACATACGTATAGGTATTTATATTAAACAAAAAACATAATGAACCTTATTCAACCAAAACTTTTGAGAAAAATTTCTCAATAATTCAACATGAAAGGCTCTGATGTCACTTGAAAGACTGGATTGAACCAAAATTTCTACAGGATCGTTCATGTCAAACTATTGAGAAGAATCATACCAAATTGCGGAAGCATACCTGAATTCATGATCTTGGATTGATATGGGTTATTGCCTTCCAATTCAATACGTATTCCTTTAATTCTTTTCTGAAGATGGGATTTCAGAGAAGTAGGAATATCTGAAAACTTTCTGAATGAATAATACGTATGAATTGGGGACCATAACCAAAATATATAACTTTAGTTATTTTAGTGTATTTCCAGTTTCGCCCATCATAAAATCTGGAAATTACAAATTGGTATCTACACATATAATATTAACAAATATAACCCATACATTATTTTTTAATACCCAATAAAGCCTTTTAACTTTATCTTAATTATATCACTTTAATTTAGGCTTTACTTTAAGATAGCATTAAATAACACATTTAATTACATATGTGTGCCCACATGAAAAATTATTTTTCTAACAGAGCTAGCATTCACTATGCGGGTAACGGAAAAGTGCGATGTGTACAGTTTTGGAGTGGTGGCCTTGGAAATCATGATGGGAAGGCACCCTGGTGAACTGCTACAGAGTTTAGCAGAAAATGCAGAACTGCTTGTGAAGGATGTGTTGGACCAGCGGTTGATGCCGCCAACGGGAAGATTATCGGCCGCGGTGGTGTTAGTGATGAGTGTAGCGTTGTGTTGCACCAGAACTTCTCCAGGGTCGCGGCCCACCATGCGTTTCGTGGCACAACAACTGTCAGCGAGCAGGACTTATAATAAGGCGCACGTCGCCGAGCCGCTAAGGACTTTGACCATCAACAAGCTTGCAGGAGTTCCGTGACAAAAGAAAGAAGGTAATTTAAATTAATAGAAGTTTTGGTTTACCAACTATATCCATATCAAGATCTTAGGAAAGCAGTATCTGTAATAATGGGATCATGATCATACGTTTCCAATGGAGCTTTTCTATGCTTAAAATTTGAATAATCATCCCATCTCTAGCTCTCTTTTTTTCAATTTATTTTGGTGAAATAATGACGTCTTGGTTTTCTTCCTTTCGTTTCGAGTCTGCTGGAAAAATTTGTTGTTCCCCGAGAAAAGTCATGCCACTGCTTTGTAATTTGGGCTTAGAAAAAGCATGTCGTTTTGTTCAATATGCAAAAACGATATATCGTTTCAGGCAAAAGTTTGTTATTTCACAAATTTTGATGACATACGATAATACGGCATCGTTTAATTACGTTAACAGGTTATGCTGATATCATCTACTATGGTTATCCTAAAAGCTGATTAAGAACACGTAAAAAAAACATACTGATTATCAAAAGAGGGGAAGAAATTTGATAAATTTTGGTTGATAATGATTATCAACACACTTCACAAGATTTTTAGTGGAAAAGAAAGATAAGATTTTTCTTTTTTTAAAGATACTCTAAGCTTTTTTTTATTCTTTTTTGCTTCTTTTTTTTTTTTTTGTCTTGATCTAATTATCATCATTTGGGACGTGGCTTACCTGGAAAACGACACCACGTTCTTGCTCTTCACACTAGAATAGGCAAAGTATCAAATCCTTTTCTAATCAATAATTATCTTTCATAAGCGCTAAAATTATCGTCCCGGGGAGCATACGACAACAAGAACAAATTATACTTGAAATAAGTCATATGAGATCTTTATAAACGATCACGAGACCACATAAGCATACAACAACTGCGATTTCACACGAACTTGTACTATATAACACAACCGGCAGCAACTATTAAGACCGGTGTGGGAAGGTTGTTCAAACCAATAGTTTGAATATAAAATACTGTAGTAATTTCAATTTAGTGAAAAAAAATTACAATAATAAAGTTTAAACCATCTTCGCAAATGGAATCTAAGTTAAGCCACAGTGAATTGCTTGACTTGGTTCGGTTTTCTTTAGTGGTAGATCAAAAAGAACCAAAAATAAAAGGCCTCTTTAAGCATAAGAAGCACTAAAAAGAAGCCCACGTCAATCTCGTGATTTTCAGGTTGAGGGCTAGGCATGTCTAGTGATCAAGATGAAAATATGACCCACCTTATAAGCTAATTATATCTATGAAAACGTATCATCCACTGCAGAGCCCTCTAACTTTTTTCTCAATTGGGATTATAGAGAAACCTTTTAAATGCCTTTTTCTTTTTAACTTTCTCTTTAATCTTGAGGAAAAGAAAAATCATCTTAAATGCATTATTATTTATAAGGTTAATTACATAACCATATCTTTCAGTTCGATTATTTTTCAATTTATCTCTATTTATTAAAACTAAAAAAATAACTTATGAATTTAAAAAACTAATTTTAGTTTATCCCTCACAAGCTTTTTGGATGAGAAAAACATGACGATAAGACAAAAATACTCTTAATTGTTCCGAATTTGATTCCAAAATATATTTTCCACCTTAAGAAAAATTTTTAAAATTTATTTTAACATTTAAAATGTCATAAGACTTAAGATTTTTTTTAATAAATTTGATGCTGTGTTTTAGGATTTTATATGTTTTTTAAATCTATTAATTTTTTTCATAATTATTTAAGAGTAGTTATGTTATTTTGTCTAATTTCTTCTACTCACAAGCATGAAACTAAAATAAGTTTTTTAAATTCAAAACACCACTTTGTAATTTTTAAAAATAAAAGCACAAATTAAGAAATAGTTAAAAACTTAAGGGCATAATTATGTAACTAACTCTTCTTTTATATATATTTTCTTCCTTTAGGAATCTTCAAGTTTTTACTCGTATCCTTATTTTTTCTTTCTTTCTTTCCTTGCTTTTGGACAGTTGTAAATCAGTCAATTTAATCTTTTATTTTTTAAACTACTGTTTGCTTTTGCACATTTCTGATCAAAAACTTGAGTTGTACTATCCATATTTCCAAATGTTGACTTCATATGAAATTTAATCAAGTAAACTTTGAACTTGATCAGCTAGTTCAAAAAAGAGATTACAAATCGCTTCATGATTATTACCAGTAATTTTTCTTTGTTCTGTTCTTGTTTTTTTTTTTTTTTTTTTTTTTTTTGGTCCATGACCAGACTAATTTTTACATACCAATCATGCATGTCAAGGAAAAGACATATACGAAGGATAAGTACGGTCGTCTTTATCAAAAGAAAGGTATGCTTTTGTTTCGCGCGCCTACCTAAAGAGAAAAGATAGAGGGTCAAATGACGATTCCTTCTGTAACAATAACATAATCAAGTAACAAAGTAGCCTTGTCGTTAGATTTATAGCAAAAGAGCAAAACAAGAAATGAAGAAAACCTTAAAAAAGAAAAAAAAAAAAGTATTGAAATCCCACCTCAGACATATTTTGTTCCTAGTGGATGGTATGCTTTTTTAAAAAAAAAATTATAACTAAAATCAGCAGATAATTAGCTTAATTTATGCATTTTTAATCAATTTTTTGATCATCAAACGTTATATACCTTAGGAGCCAGTACAGAGCTGTTATGTATATGACTAGTGTACCAAAAACAAAGAAGAAAAGCATATATTACACTTCTGTGATATGTATAGTACAGGGTACGAAGGTCAGGAAAAAAAAAAAGACCCGTAGAGTTCAAACTTCAAGCTACCATGAAAATCATTCAAAGGCCTAGTTTTGTTATCCTTTACGTTCTCCTGCTTTTCTTTGCTTCAGTATGGCAAACAACATCGTCGAGTCTTGAACAAGCAGAATCACTGGTCCAGTGGAAGAACAGCTTGTTGTATTCACCATCTTCCATGGATTCATGGTCGCTCGCCAATGTTGACGACCTCTGCAACTGGACTGGAATTGTCTGTGACGCCGCCACTGGAGAAGTCTCCCAAATAGACCTCTCCGGTAACGTGAACATGACGGGAACATTAACCCACTTCAACTTTTTTCCGTTTCTCAATGTCATTATCTTCAACCTCAACAACAACAATCTCAAAGGGCCAATTCCACCGGCCATTGGTGGTCTTTCCAAGCTCACTTTGTTGGACTTGAGCGACAATGATATTGTCGAAGAAATACCAGTGGAGATCAGCGGACTCACAGAGCTTGAGTATCTTAGTCTTGCCAACAACTATCTCAACGGTACCATCCCTTATCAACTAAGCAATCTGCAAAAGGTATGGTATTTGGACCTTGGAGGAAACTTTTTGGAATCCCCTGACTGGTCTAGATTTTCAGACATGCCTTCTATAAAATACCTTGATCTCAATTTGAATTATCTTAGCGGAGAATTCCCAGATTCATTTATATCAAAGTGCAAGAACTTGACATTCCTTGACTTGTCTTGGAACACTCTGACAGGCCCAATTCCAGAATCAATACTTGCCAATATGGGAACACTTGAATATTTGAACCTTACCACAAACCAATTCGTGGGGCCCTTATCACCAAACATCTCAAAGCTTTCTAAACTCAAACACCTTGAGCTCACCAATAATAGTCTCAGTGGCCAAATTCCAGAATCTGCATTTACCAGTCTGGGAGAACTTGAATATCTGAACCTTGCCACCAACTGGTTCTCGGGCCCCTTGTCACCAAATATTTCGAAGCTTTCCCAGCTTAAATATCTTCGTCCATCAGATAATAATTTCACAGGTCCAATTCCTCTTGAGATTGGTTTCATTGCTGGTCTTGAAATTGTTGAGCTTAATGACAATTTTTTTGGAGGGGAAATACCTTCTTCTCTAGGCCAACTTAGAAAGCTCCGGCACCTTGATCTTCACAAAAACTTCTTGAACTCTTCCATCCCCTCAGAGCTTGCACTCTGTACCGACCTCATCTTTTTATCCCTTGCTGAGAACCAACTCAGTAATGAACTTCCTCTGTCATTATCCAATCTAAAGGACATCATCGATTTTGGTTTATCTGATAATTTGTTCTCCGGTCCCCTTTCTCCTAATCTGGTCTCAAATTGGTCTGCTTTAAAGTCATTACAACTTCAGAAAACTAGATTCAATGGGGAAATTCCACATGAAATAGGGAATTTGGTGAATCTCGAGTACTTTTTCCTCTACCAAACCTACTTCTCTGGTACGATTCCCTTGGAGATTGGAAACTTGAAGAACCTCCTTGTGTTAGACCTCTCTGAAAACCATCTCTCGGGTCCAATTCCTTCAACTCTGTGGAATCTTAAAAGCCTCTTGTCTCTGCAACTATTCCACAACAAGCTCAACGGCACAATCTCCCCCAAGATTGGTAACATGAAATCCTTGCTTATCTTTGACGTATATACTAACGAATTGCATGGAGCGTTGCCAGATGCTATATCTAGCCTCACAAACATAACAGGTTTCTTTGTGTTCTCCAATAATTTCTCTAGACACATTCCAAGAGATTTTGGAAGAAACAGTTCTAACCTGAACCAGATTATCTTTTCGAACAACAGCTTCTCTGGAGAACTTCCAAAAGACATTTGTAGCGCGATCCCTATTGCAAATAATAACAATGCTGTGGGAGGACCATCGTCGGAGAGCACAAGGAATTGTTCAGAATTCACTAGAGTATGGCTAGATGGAAGCCACTTCAACGAGTCTAAGATAAAAAAGGGTCTATGTGCATCTCCATATCTTGAATTCATAGCTTTTAGTGACAATCAATTTGTTGGGAAAGTGCCATGAGAGTGGACAGACTGCAGAAACCTTGCTAATCTGCAAGTAGATAGAAACAAAATTTCTGGCGAGATCCCACCTGAGCTTGGAAAGTTGACTAAGTTGCAACTTTTGAGCCTTGACTTCAACAACTTAAGTGGGGAAATTCCGGCTGAACTAGGAAGTCTAAGCCAACTGTTCAAGCTCACCCTCAGCAACAATCATTTGGCAGGGGAAATTCCTAAGAGTCTAATCAGTCTAACAGGGCTCGAAACTCTTGATTTGTCGGCAAACAATTTGACAGGAAATATACCAAAATGGCTTGGTAATTTCGAAAGGCTACTAAGCTTGAACCTTAGCCATAATTTTATATCAGGTGAAATACCTAGGGAGCTAGGCAACTTGGTTTTCTTGCAATATATGTTGGATCTCAGTAGTAATTCACTCTCTGGACAGATACGTTCAACTTTCTTCAAGCTTACGAAGCTAGAAGTTCTTAATGTCTCACATAACCATCTGTCGGGAAGAATTCCGCCGTCATTTTGCAGCATGATCAGCCTACGTGTTAATGATTTTTCCTACAACAACTTGACAGGTTCAATCCCAACCGGAACCATCTTTCGGAACGCGTCAGCAAGTGATTTTGTTGGAAACCTTGGTTTATGCGGAAATATTACAGGCCTTATTCGATGTAAGAGGTTCATGAAGAAGAGCAACAAGGTTCTCATTCATGTTCTTTCAACTCCCATCGTTGTAACTCTTATATTGTTTCATAAACTCAAAGTAGTTGATAAAGAAGGAAACGAAACCAAAACGAAAATCAAGCCGAGTCGTTGATATGGGAAAAGGAAGGGAAATTCACTTTCAGGGACATTGTGGAGGCCACAGAAGACTTTGATGACAAGTACTGCATTGGGGAGGGAGGTTTCGGTACTGTTTACAAGGCAGTTTTGCGTTCGGGTTTGGTTCTTGCAGTTAAGCAGCTCCGTATGTCAGATTCTAGTGATATTCCAGAGACATGCAGAACAAGCTTCCAAAATGAAATACAGACTCTGACGGAAGTCCGACACCGTAACATCATCAAGCTTTATGGATTTTGTTCAAGGAAGGGTTGTTTGTACTTGGTGTACGAATATGAAAAGAGAGGCAGTCTTGCTAAGGCATTATATGGCGCTTCTGAAAACAAGTTAAGATATCTAATTGACTGGGATGTGAGGGTGGAAATTGTGCAAGGACTAGCTCACGCAATCTCCTATTTGCACCACGACTGCTCTCCACCGATCGTGCACCGTGACGTGACTCTGAACAATGTCTTACTCGGGGCGGATTTGGTTCCAAGATTGTCAGACTTTGGCACTGCAAGATTGTTGAGCCCTGATCCTCCAACTGGACAAATGCTGCTGGTTCTTACGGTTACATGGCCCCAAGTACCAATATTTCATCAGTTCATCAATTAACTTCGTATACGCTAATCATATATTTTTTATGACAGAATTGTCTAATCCACCGTATTATTTGCTTCTTCATTGTGGGCAGAACTGGCTTTCACAATGAGAGTAACAGAAAAGTGTGACGTGTAAGCTTTGGAGTGGTAGCTTTGGAGACCATGATGGGAAAGCACCCCGGTGAACTTCTAGAATCTTTGTCAGTACCGTCGAAAGTGTCATCACACAGCGCAGAATTGCTCTTAAAGGACGTCTTAGACCAGCGGTTGCTTCCTCCAACGGGCAGGTTATCTGCGGCAGTGGTGTTAGTGGTGAGCTTGGCATTGAGTTGCACGAGAACTTCACCGGAGTCCCGACCAACCATGCGTTCTGTGGTGCAACAACTATCCGCCAGCAAGAAACAAAACACTCTCTCTGAGCCGCTGAGGACACTGACCATCAACAAGCTTGTAGCCACTTCGACGATAGAATTGGAAAGTAATGAAGTTTAAATTGTAGTACTAGTTTCTCATTCAAGTACTAGTTGCCATTCCGAGGAAGGGGTCCTTGTTTTTATTAATCTTCTACTTTTGTTCATTAAAATAACAATCGTCCACTACATTAGAGTTCACTGTAATATATGCCTTCCTTGTTTCTCAATGTTTCCGTTTTCTTAAAAGAATAGGAAAAAAAAAAAAGCGAACAAAAAGAAAGACGTCATCTTGTCATGTACTTGTTGACCGTTTCTTCTTCATACCTTTACAAGAGATTATTGTTTCTTCTGGCAGGCTATATTACTTCCTTTGATTACAAAATGACAAATCATTTATGGCAATGTTGTCATTTCATTTTCATGTACTTTACCTTGCCCCTTTAATCCCTGATTCAACCAAATAAACTACACAAACTTCTGTTGGAGTGCATTTTAATAAAACAACATGTCGTTAAAAGATAAAAAGGGTGTGTACCTATATTTGAGCACGACGACACCTTTTTTGTTGAAGAAAAAGAGATGGAAGATGTTTTCAATTGCGTAAATAATTTAAATGGTATTCAGCACTGTTGCCCTAAACTTGTTGCATATTTATAATTTGTTCTCTAAACATTTAATTTTGGTAAGCTGTTCCTAAACTTACAAATCTATAACAAGTCACCTCTTTGTTGACAGCGATTTTAGTTTTTTTTTACCGAAATTGATATAGGATTTTCACATAAGTCATTAATTAAGAGTATCAAAGGTTTTTTTTTTCACTTAAATGTTAGTTCAAATTTATATTTAAACCAAGTAAATTCAAAATTTTCTACTTTGGTGAAAACTTAATTAAAGATATGAACAACAATGAATTTTAGCCTAAATATACAAAAATGGTCATTCATGTCAATAATGTAATGTCTGAAAAAATCTAAATAATTAATAAGTATAATTAATTATAGATTTTTCCATGACTATACCATTAGGCTAGTAAGAAGCATACGTTTATAGCTTATGAGCACATATTTTAGTATAATAATTAAGCATTTGATCGGTTATATAATAGAATCCAAGAATTCAAGTCAAAGGTTTTCCTAAAAGACCTGAAGAATATATTTTACATAAAGATTCATAAAATTCCAAGATTTTACTATTAGAGTGAATTCGTGTAATATCGAGAAAATCGTAAAATTAAATAATGTGATTTACATATAAAAATCAACGATTTTTTCTTGGAACATATCATGTGTAATTTGTGACTGAACGATTTATAGAATTAATATAAATATTCTAAAATTCTATAGAGAATATTAAAGTTAAATTCATTAACTTTTAAGATCAAATAATTTGGTTGAAAATTCCACCACGATTTAAAACGGAAAAAAATTCAATATGTAAATAATTTGAGAATTTAACATTATAAGAATTTTTAAGTGTTGTACGGTGTTAGAAGTATACTAAGAAATACTCTAACATGTAATAAATCCTTAATTGCCTATTAGATAAAAATCAAAATTACGCGAGTAGCATTTTCGGTAAAAATGCTATTCGAATTCGGGAATTTGACATTGTTAAAAACTATGTCAATACAGATGTAGAATATTGAAATGGTCAAGTTTATGTTTATGTAGTCTAGGAATTATTTTAAAATGAACAACAATCCAACCTCAATACACGATTTAAAAATAATATCGTTACCGATAAATTTGGAGATTAGTCTTCAATTGTGATAAGATAAAAGACCCGAGAGAACCAAATTCTCTTGCCAGCTAGTTATTCTCTCCAACTAGTAAAAAATTTATCTGCTTTAGAGAAACTTGGAGACAAAGTCTCCAAAAGTCATAAAGTTTCCACAAAAAATGGATCTTGTCACCTTACTCAAAAAAGGTGATATGACATATTAAATGATGAAAAAATTCTCCTCCATTTAAGAGCTACTAAACAAAGATCTTGCTTTATTTAAGTATTCATGAAACCCTTTAAGTTTGACTTAGAAACTAAGTAGAAATTAAACAAGTTTAAGTAAATGTCTATAAATAGACCCATTCACAACAATGCTTTATTTTCTTGATTCTTTATGTAATAACCGAGGAAACGTCATTAATAAAACCTAATATTTAATTAGGTTTAATTAATGAAATTATTCTTAAAAATATGAAACTTTGTAAAAATAGTATTTTTTGTGAAAATTACAATAAAATATGAATGAGCGGCATTGATTGCAAATTTTATGGCATGTGTAATGCAATGGTGGATATTATAAAATACAAATTTTATGAGTTTGATGACTCAGAGATTTGTGCATAATATCCATAAAATGAATTTCATGTCACAATTAATTGTGAAATTGTGATATAAATGAATGAATGATTAGAATATAAATAGGACATAGAGGTTGTCCTAACCCTAACCAGGGGTAGAAAGGAGGCCAGAGCAGTTAAGAATACTGCTAAATGAAAACGCAGATACGAAAAATGTTATGATTGGCCTCCAAAAGTAAACGAAAAGTAAGTTAAATATTTTTATACAATCTAAGGATAGAAGGTACACTGATTTGACCACGACAGTATAGGAAAAATACTGTGTGGTGAAAATTACACAGTATAAATTTTTAACTCCACAAAGTGGACATTCCTTGATTTTCTATTGGGCCACATGTCAAGAAAAGTGGCCCAATCACCTTATGACACCTAGTGGTATACTCATGGGTTACCATGAGTCACCAAATGTGATAAGGATGCATTTAAGGCAAAGTTATCACAAAAATTCATTTCTTTTCTTTTGCTCCAAGATCCGGAAGCCATGTCCAAGAGCTCTTAAAAAATTTCTTAGCCCCCAAACTTTGCAAAAATACCCCCAAACAAGTTTTACAAGCAAGTACAAGGATTTCCCACAAGTTTTAAGGTAAAATCCTAAACTTTTTAACGAGTTTTCAAGGGATTTTTCATGGGTAAAGGGCAAAAATTAATCCATGATATTTTTGCATGAAAAGGAAGTCCAAGAAGAAGTTCAAGAAGCCTTTGAAGGCTAGAAATCCAAAAAGTGTTATTTGGGTAAGTTTTAAAGTTTAAAGTTTTGAATTTTGTTTTGATTTTTATTCTTTCAAACCCATGAGGGGTTTTGAGCATGTATTTGATGGAATTTCATGTATATGTGATGAATGGCAAGTTTAAATTGTGAAACTTTGGTTTATACTGCAAAATGGCAATTTTTGTAAAAAGTCTTATTTTTGTAATTTTGATGTTAGACTTTGCAAAAGTGATGTTTGAGTATGAGAATCTTTTGATTAAGGCATGTAATGGTTTCTGCAGGGGTAGAATTACAATTTTTAAACGGATTTTTGTAAAAATGCCATAGGGACTAAATTGAAAGAAAAATTTCTTTCTCGGCAAATTTAAAAAATAGTCAAAAACACCCCTGTACAGTGAGATTTTGGAAAAAGTTAAAACACGAAAGTTGTAGATCTCGATGAAACTGTTAGGCTACATGGACGGTTTGTCTAAAAACTCAATTGTTTGTGAGTTTTTGATTTTTCAAGAATATGTTAAAAGTGAAAAAAGTGTTAAATGGCAAAAATGCCATTTTTCAAAATGATTTAAGGTATGGTACCTTAAGTAAAAATGATCCTTGAGAAAAATAGGAAATTTTGATGCAAAGAAGTAAATTTTAGTCCCATGGGTAAAATCGTCAAAATTTTCAGTTCAGGGACTAAACCTCAAAGTTTTATGAAAATGGGGCATAATTGAGAAATAAAGAGATTTGACCCACTAGGGTGTTATTTTGAAATTAGTATGTGGTTATTTTCATCAGAATAACAAAATGGAGCTCAGGTAGGTTAGTGGACCCACGAAGGGCAAAATCGTTATTTTTGTCCAAATAACTCAAACCGCTTTGAAATGTTTCCAATGGGATAAGAAAACGACTAAAAAGGTTTCCGCCCTTCGTTAGAAACGATAGGGTAAAGTTAGATAGAAATAAGAAAAACCAGTGGTTTTTAGAGTTGTACATAGTAATACAACTCAATTTATTAACTAACGGATGTTTCGTATCGAAACATAGTGAAATTTGGCTAATGGCTTTGTAATTGGCCAACAGGATCCTAGGAGTCTAGGAGAAGGGAAATCGAGGTTAAGTTGCCCGACATTCGCATCAAGTAAGTACCCTTCCCACCTACAGTATGAAATATAGGTTTAGAAATAAATGTATGTATATGTATACCTGTGCGTATAATTAAGTGTAAACTTGTATGTTTGCCATGATATGAATACCTAGGGGTATAGTCATGTATAAATAATTGTGCGTATATTAATGTGTACCAGTGTGTACAAGATATTATTTACCTGTGTGTACAATAATGAAAATGAGCATGTGTACCATGATTTTGTACCTGTGTGTATATTATGTTATGTACCTGTGTGTACAATAATAAAATAAGCATGTGTATCATGATTTCGTACCTGTGTGTATAATGATAAATACTTGAGCATGTATAAAGTAGGTATATGTGTGTACATTTTATGTTAAGTACCTGTGAGTACATTATGCTATATACCTGTGCGTATATTAATGTGTACCAGTGTGTATAAAAAAATAAGTACCTGTGTGTACTATGTTATGCAAGAGAATTTTATGTTTCATGGATAATATGTGATTATCACTTCATGCATAATATGTCAACCATAATAAATGGACTGGTAAATGTATCACCAGAAATTAAGAAAAGTGTCGTACCGACTCCTAACTCAAGGGGAGTTTAAAGGATATGTTACGGTCATGGTGTTACGTAGACCTAAATGAAATTGCACAATGGTACGAACACTTGGGCCCTAGTAAAGATAAGAAATGATGAGGATAAAGAAAGTTTATAAGAAAACATAATTGATTCATGCATTCATGTGAATATCCATGTGGGATTTATGGGACTTATTGGGCGTTAGCTCATTAAGTTTTTCATGCTGTAGGTATTCCGACGAAAAGGTCAGAATAATTCGTAATGATGAGCTGGCGAACGAATGATGTGTGCAGACTGGGTATGGTTTCCGCCACAGTATGTTTTCCGCTGTATGGTGTTTTAAGGTATTTTAAAAGTAATGTTTAAAAGAAAGATGTTATGAAAGTATTAATTATGTAAATACAAGTATGTGAAAGTATTTTGGGAGTTATCAAAGTTAATGTAAGTAAATTATTTATTCTCGTTTTTTTAAAAAAAAAATTCTTAAATTTTTGCCCTAAAGTAAGTAAAAAAAGAGTTTTATCACAGCCCGAAAAGGCGGATTGTAACACTTTATCTCAATTTTCTCAAGAAAGAAAATTTTTCATCCATTCTCTCTAGTTTTTCAACCTCCCATCCACTAGGAAAAAAACACTAGCCAAAAAGTTTAGACAAAGAAGGAGACTTTGGTGGAAACATACGAGGATAGATCGATTTTCAAGGGTATAAATCTCTAACCTTTTTCTCTTTTAAGATTAAGAATATTTTATGGTTTACTTTTAGTATTGTTGGCATATAATAAGCTTTATTTATGCTTGTGTTATAGTTTATGTGAGCTTTTTATAGATGTAGTTTTATTATTGTGCATGTTGAGCATGAGAAAGTTAGATCTAGGTTATATTTTCTGTTTTTAAAGGATTTTTCCTCTCTCTCTTTGTGACACCCATTATTTTCTCAACAGGTAATATGGTAATTAAATTAATTATTAGTGTGCTAACTAAAATTTATTTCATCTAAAATCTATTTCATCCTATTTATTTATACATATTTCAAAATTTTTTAAAATTTTTCTATATCTATTTAGTAAATTTATCGACACGCTCTTGGAACATCAAATTAATTACTAAAATGCCATTTGACATTATATGAACTAAAGTCTCCGAAAGAGACATAATGCACTTAATACTTTACCTACTTGTCTCCTACTTTCCATTATTTTCCTTCAATTAGGCCCTCCAACAAAGAAAACCATACATTCATTTTATTTTCTCTGTGCAACACTTATCTTTTCCTTCCTCCTTGAAATGTCTTCCTCTCATTCTCTTGTTCTTCTTCTTTCTTCTACTCTCTAAGCTAAGAAACCCAACTCTATGTCGTTCAAAAGTCTCCATGCTAAAGTTGAATTTGAGCTTTAATCCCTTGAATTGATGACTTAAAGTTTCAATGAGATTTTAAGGTAAGATTTTAGAAAATGAATCTAGTTTTATCTACTATCTTTACTTTGAATTTACTCATTTATTTTGCTGCACAAATTAGATTTCATGGTTTTGAATGAGAAAGTTTGATATAAGCATGTTTTCACCCTTATTTGTAAGAAAGGCTAGATATATGGTTTGATGATGATTTTGGTATAAAACTCATGAAAATATGTTTATTGTGATTATATAATGCAAGGTGCATATTTTGGAATGGTTTTAAGATTTTGAACAAGGATAATATGTTTTAGGTTAAAGAAAAATTTGACATTCCATAAACTTTGTAATACCTCTATGGGCAGTGGCTATTTCTTTCTGGGATTAAATTAAAATGAATTTTATAAATTTGTTTGCATATTTAAAAAGTAGATATCCTAGGCTTTCTAACGAGCTATCATAATCCTAAATCAGAGTTGTATTTTATTTTCTATGAATTTTTCAATTTTCGGATTGGAAACTAGTAAACTTGCCAGTGGCAATATACCGCCCGTTTACGTTAAGTAAACCATCTGTTAACTCATGTGATGATTGTAGATAGTGAACCTATCTTTTTTGCAAAAGCATACTGCCAGTTTGTCATGGTATACCAGCTGTTAACCTGAACCAAGAACCCATCTTTGCTCACCACCTAATTCCTTAATGTCTTGCAACCTTTCCAATATTATCCTAAGTAATTGACGAATTTTATTAGGGACTAAAACATATAGATTACTTGTATACATTTTATATCGTGTTAAGATAAAGATTGTTCACTGTGGTATTCAAAAGAGATTTGCATAAAAGCTTTAATGGCACACTAGTAAGATGGATTTACACATGATTTATTTATGAATGTGGTTGTATGTTGCACTTTAGTTTTAAATTGTCCTTATGCAAGCCTTAGGATCAAGGAAGTGTGAAGCTAACGTTAATTGATTTCGGGATTAAAAGATTGGTGATAAGCTTGAAAGATAGGGAATCTATTACTCATCTTTTGTGAGGTTTTTATGGAATTAAAATTGATTGTTTTACAGCAAAATATATATATCTATGTTGAACTGCTATGATATGAGTATCACATATGAAACTATGACATAGACTCATCTTGTATTATACGGCGAGGAACATAATGAATTGACACATGTTATAAATGAAGAAGCATGGTTAGGAAAACTGACTCTATAAATAATGATTGAATATAGAGAAATTGTGAGACATGAAGAGGGCGGCGATTACGTCATTTGACACGAATACCCTAAAAGGTAAAATAGGGGGAAGGTGATGACGCTTCCTTGGGTTGAAAGTCCCAGAACACATTGTACAGGAATCGACTTGGTGAGGACACGGGGCTTGATGTCCCCTCACCGGAACACCCTTAGAATGTTTAGAGGGGCATTAAGCCCGCCCATTTGTGTTTCGATGAGTTGAATGATACTTTATTGAACGTGGGTACCTAGGAATAATGATGAACTATAATATTTATATACATGTATATGTATAAAACTCGGTAATGATTAACTATGGTATCCACAGAATATGATTATAATAAATCTCATAATCTGGATAATAATGAGTATTAACTAACCATGCATGTTTTAATGTGATAATGATAAAAACCTAAAGGTAAGTAATGGTTTTCTCTACTGAGCATATTGTCTCTCATTTCCTTATATTTTTATCTTTTCAGGACTCACTAAGTGTGAGGTGGCTACAAGAAAAATAGTTGAGGAAGCCATGTATTTATGTACGTTAGGACTGCTTCAATTACTAAGAATGTTCTTCATGATAATGTAAGCATCAATTGGTACTTTCTGTGACTGTATTAAAATGCGTTGAGGGTTAAAATGATGATGACGATAATTTATATTATTAAATTTAAGGTGCTAAATTAAATTATGGTTTAATTGTCGTTTATATTTTTATTTTTGATTTGAGAGTTTTCATTTAAGCCCCGGGCAACTTTATTTTTAAGATTTTACTTTTATTTCTGATTTTTATTTTAATTCATTAAAAACTGTTAACCCCTAGATAGGGGCGTTACACTCTTTGACTTTGAAAAGGACATTATAAAGATTGGTTTTAATTTATTTTTAAACTTGGAAATTTCCAAGGCACAACAACTTAAATGATTTTATGTAAGATAATAAAAATTGAAATCTCAACTCCAAAAATATGTTTTTGGCATTTCTTAAGCTGTCCCAATGATGTAGCTAGAGAATGTTACAACATAGGTTGTGAAATCATCTGCAACATCAATAGTGCAGATAGTGCAGATGGCCTATAAGTTTCATTTTTCTATTGGAAACCTCATTTTATTGTTTAATATGACCCTTGTAATAACTATAGTGCCATTAGTCGTTGTTACTACTACTTTGCCTATGGATGTCACATGTGATGTTGCACGTGATGTTGCAACATGGGCTGCGACATCAACAGTGTAAAGTGGTTTTTGTCTAGAAACTGCTCGCTTTTGCTTCTAAGAGTTGAAACCACTCAATTTATTATTCTCTATGATTCTATAAAAACTGTAATTTAATCAATAGTAATTTCAGGGACTTTTTCATTAAGTATTGTACGTGATGTTAAAACATGAGTTATGACATCAATAGTGCAAATTTCAAAACTATCTGATTTATTTTTATTCTTAAGTATGAAGTGTGTCGCTTACTGTCTTACATGATTGTCACTGCAACTGTAGTACAGTCCGTGGTTGTTCTAGAATTGTTTCCGTTCGATGTTGCAACATATGTATGATACCGATAATATAGTTTATGTTTTTGGGTGAAATGACCCTCAAAACTTAACTTGCTTAAACATCATTTCTTAACTTATGTCTTACTTACTAGAAAAAAAAATGCTAGGTAATTTTTTTAACTCATACTTAAAAACTGTTGCTACATGGCGCAAAAATTTAAATCATTCAAAATGTTTTCTAAAACTTATCAAGAAAACATTTTACTTTCGTAATACTTTCTTTAACTCGTTAAAGAAACATTCGCTTTCGTAAAACCTTTTAAACCTCTTTTAAAATCGACAAAAAACCTTTTTCTTTCTGCAACAAAAAATTGCCATAGTAATATCCATACCCAACCTTTGCAACTGTCCTTCGAAGCGCTGAGCTCTTCTACCAGTCTTACTAGTGTCCTGTAGGACTACCTACAACATGAAAAAGCTTGTAATGAGCTTTCGCTCAATAACTTCAAACAAGATCTAACAAAATATTAAAATATTTATAATAAAACTTTTCTCTTAAAAACCTTTCTCATAAAACATTTGTCATAAACATTTCTCATTAAACATTTCTTAATGTTTTTCACAAAATGTTCTTTATAAAACTTTTAAAAGGAATGCAAGTAGTAACATAATGTGTGACTCTATTTATGCTCAATTATGAACTTTTAATTATAAGCTTCTTATTATCATTATTATCTTACTTATCTTCTTATCATCGTTCATATCTTTCCTTATCTTGTGAACTTAAGTATTTGTATCGACATCATCAATCATAAGAACATAAGCATAATGCTTCCCTTATAAAAGAGAGAAGACTATCAAATAACAAGGTCATAACTTTAATATAACTTGTGTATCTCACATCATAGAGGCTGGTATATATAATGACCAAAAAAATCTAAAAATTAATAAGTATAATTAATTAAAGATTTTTTCATAACTACGCTATTAAATTGATAGAAAAATATAAGTTTAGAACTTATGAGTTTAGGTTTTGGTAAGAATTACGAGAAATGTTCACCATAGAGCATGAAGATCTAAGAAAACAATTGATTTTAGACAAGTCAATATATTTTTAACAATCTAAGCAAAACTTCTATCCGATAGTTAAGCATTAGATTAATTATATTTTATAGAACTCAAGACTTTAAGTAATGGGTTTTCTAGAAAAACCCAAGCACTTAACATAAAAATTCAACTTAAATTTTTACAATTTTATAAGTAGAATTCGGTAGTATTCAATACCATTGAGCTTCTTAAGGATGTTTTTAGGAAACGGTCTAAGATCAAGAGAGCTTACTTCTTAAAGTTAAAAACGAATGAAGTTATCAGCAAAGAACCTTAGATTTAATAGTTTAGAATTTCAAGTATAAAGACTGCGTTAAAGGTGTACATACATTAATGTAGTTAAACAAATTTAGTAAGCTCTTATTTAATTTAAAGAGTTTCTTATTAGTAGAATCAATAAATTAACTTTACAAGCACTAAGAACTTAATCCGTATTAGTAAGAGCCGAGAAAATCCTCGAATTACATAATGTACATTACATATTTAAGTTAAGGATTTTCCTAAGATAATATCATGATGAATCAGAATTGGCTAACCTAGAGCTTATTAATTGGTTGCTTGTGAGTTGGCTTTCACAATGCAGGTCACAGAGAAGTGTGATGTATACAGTTTTGGAGTGGTGGCTTTGGAAACCGTGATGGGAAGACACCCTGGTGAACTTCTGGAATCGATCTCAGCACCGTCAAATTCGTCATCTGACAACGAGGAATTGCGAGTGAAGGATGTGTTAGACCAGCGGCTTCTGCCTCCGACTATCGGCAGCGGTGGTGCTAGTGGTGAGCTTGGCGTTGTGTTGTACAAAAGCTTCTCCTGAGTTACCACCCACCATGCGTTTTGTGGAGCAACAACTCTCGGCCACAACCCGCAGCGCTTCCCTCTCGGAGCCGTCAAAAAACTTGTAGGCCTTGAGTGATAGAACGAAAGAAGTTTGTTGCAGTAATAGGAGTATCTAATAATGTCCACTTCCTGATCTTACGCAGGGTGTATGTGTAGTTTATCATCATAAACTTGTTTTTCTCCCTTCACTTGAGTACGAGAAATGTTTGTATTTTATGTTGGAATAGTGATATGGTAAGTACGAGAAATGTTTGCATTTTATGTTGGAATACTATTTAATATAGTATTGGTTGCTCCTTATAGAAACACGTCGTTATTTTCCTACGTTGCTCGTTGTTCTTTGCTACTCGTTTTACTTCAAAACCACTTGTCACTTTGCCACCAGAAGTTTGATGTTGATGTCGTTTGCGTAAAAAAAGGGCATGAAATTCTTGTTTAAAATCCTTTCCTTTAAGAGAAAACGACATATATGTATCTAGTTTACGGGAAATGGCATGTCGTATAATTGAATAAAAGCGTGATTTCGTTTATTTCAAGATGTCGCATAGCATATTGGTATCATTTCGAAATGGCAAAGCATATTTTTATCGATGTCCTCGAATGATAAAAAATAGATGCGTTCTTGTATAATTTTCTCTCATTATATACAAACTACATGTTGGTTTCCCCTTTCATTTGTCATTTTTAAATAATAATAATAATGATAATAATGACAATAATAATAATAATTGGGAGGACAAAAATTACATAATCCAGGTGAGAAAATTTGAGAGAAAGCGGATCCTTTCAAAAAAAAAAACCTTTAACTAATCATCTCATTCTTATCCTTCCTTTCATTTTTCCTGCTAATTAATGATTTTGTTTTTTCTGTTGGTTGGGGGGGGAAGGAGATAAGTACCAAAACCTCCAATTCTTTTTTGCAAAAATTACTTTTTACCTTGTGTTTTAGAAATGTACTCACTATTACTCATTGTGTTTTAATTTCTTGTTAAAAGCCTACATTTTGATAAAATTTGGTCAAATTTAAAGTATAAAAAAATAATTTTAGCATACATTAAAAGACCTTACCTTTGAGCAATCTAGTCAACCTTGTAATTTTTTGCTACTGTAGTCGACCTTGAAATTAAAACGGTCCTGTAGTCAACCTTGTAATTAAATTTTTTGAAAACTAAAAATACGAATGACGAGCTTCACATTTCTAAAAGGGAAAATACCCAAACACACTTTTTGTTTTGTCTAAATATTATTTTTAACTTTTATTATAAAAAATTTCTGTGTTTTTAAAAATTTACACAAAATACTCCCTGAAACAATTAAACTCTTTTAAAAACCAAAATTGTCCTTCTTAATCTTTATGAAATACAATTTAAAACATTATTAAACCAAAATAATAAATAAAATCAATCTTGTAAAGTTAAAAACTCTCAAAAGAATTGAAGTATTTACTTAATTAAAATATTTGTTTGAACATTTCAAATCATCTTTTTCTTTTAGTAAATTCATATTAAAAACAACATTTAATATAGGTTCAGAAAGGTAGTCTTGAAAATTTTAAAAGTTTAATAGCTTCAGAGGATATTTTGTGTATGATTTTAAAGACATAGAGAGTGTTTTGAGTATTTTCATAATAAAAGGAGTAAAAATGATATTTAGGTAAAATACAGGATAAATTATATTTTACCTAAAAATTAAAATACATTATAAATTGTTACATTTGAATAAAACCCATGAAAGGTGTAGATACTTATCCCCTTTTTGCATTTTTCCTTTTTTTATGAGTATTTCTTATTAATTACAAAAATTTACCCTCAATTAAAACATTTGTAACTATGCCCTATTTTCAAAACGTAACAGTTGTCCTTCTCAACCCATGAAATTGTAATGAAAGAACTTATTATGCAAGATTTTTAACTGAAATTGACATATAATTGACATAGTACATAATAAAGGGTTAATTTTGATAACTCTATTATGTCTAAAGTTAAATTTGAAGCTAATCGTTAATTCAGTTTTAATGTTTTAGTTATTTGGAAAAATAAATTAAAAATCTTTAAAAAAAGTAAACATTAATAACCTCTTCTTTTATTTCTACACAACTTGATGGGAAGCAACTACTAGAATATTATGTCCTTAATAGTTCAATAAACTCACGTTCTATGTGCAACACGTGTTATTTCAACTGAAAAAAAAAAGATTTTCAAGTTGCTATAGCATAAATCAAATGAAATGAATGTTATGTTCTGAATATCAAGGGTGCCTTGTTACATAAGTTATAGTTGAAGAAAAAAAAATTTAATAAAAAAAGTAAAATTTCTAAAATTATTATTTTATTCCTTTTTTGTATGTTTGTTAAAAGTGTATTTGATAAAATTAATTTTAACTAAAATTTTTAAATACTATAATATAAAACATTCAAGTACAATAATAAAAAAACTACAATATAAAACTTTTATATACAATATATTTATGTTTAAAAAATTTCAATTCTAATCCCGTTCTGCGACCACCTTACTAGTCCTAGCTACGACTTCTCCTTAACGAAATGATGACGTTGCCATCTTTTCAAAACAACGTAAGCATACAGGGAAGGACTAGACTTGTTATCCACGTGATCTTTTCACTGAATCAGTCAAAACGAAGGCCGAGTGCCAAGAATCTACCTCAGCAACGGATATGTTCGAAAGTCAGTGTGTGACACGTAATTCCAGAACAGGCCGTGTAAGGAGGGGTTGACTCTTGACGTTGACTTTGACTATTGACTGTTGAGTGTTTTACGGTTTTTTTTTTTTTTTTGGGTTTTCCCTCAAGATGTTGACAGTTTGAATCAAAGCTTTTTTTTTGGGTTTTCCCTCAAGATGTTGACAGTTTGAATCAAAGAGTGCTTTAGACGAAACATGAACCACCTTAACTTGCCCAGAAGCTTTATCAACCAAGCAAACCGCAAATCTTTTCCTCTCAATCAACCATTTCTTCTAGAAGAACGCTTAAATTACATGTGTTTTTCTTTTTTTAATTACTTTAATTCGGTGGTAATTAACTTTTAATTTCAGGTTCATCTATCTTTTTTAAAGACTAACAGAAGGTGATTTATAAGTTTCATTAGTCCAAAAGTTCGAAACCTTTTACGGGCCTTGAACTCGTAATGTCAAAATTTATAACTTTCCTGGTCCCTGTCCTAGTAGGAAGATCTGTTTGCAGACCGCACTGTCACTGTCTGTTTTACTTTTTTTATTTTTATCAACTGTCTTGCATAATTTGGAGTGTTAATTGGTTTGGAGAAATGTTCTTATCACGATGGCCATTCCAGCAAACAATAAGACAGAAAAAAAAGTTTAGAGAGAGAGGGGAAAACACACACACACTGCACCCCAAGTCAAACGGACATAACACTCAGAAAATAAATAGAGTGCTTGGGATAGTGGTTGAAAAATGTATAGTTTGAACTACATATTTTATAGCATGTGAAAGTTTTATATTAAAATATACTTTTATTTTATACCTATATTATGTGAGAAGTTTACATATATTATTTGTGATTGAAACTATATAATTAAAATTACTCTCTTAAATATTACACAAATAAACACTTTTATATAATCCCGTAGGATTAAAACCCCCCCATCACTTATCCTTCATAAAATAATTCCGCCATTTACAAGACAATGGGTTTTGTCTAATAAGTATATTTTCTATTGATTGGAACAGGACTCATTTTTTTCCAAGTAGCATGAAAAGAATTTTTGAATAAAATATACTAATGGGGTCAGTTTGTACACATTACTGGTTGCTTTTGTTGATTATGAGAATATTTCATGGAATAACATACCACGGAAAATTCAAATTTTGAGTGGACGACCCTTTTTAGATTTATTTTCCAGAATGTGGAATTTAACATTTAGTCTTTAAAACAAAAGTTTGATTGAGTCAATGAAAATGGGCTTCTCGATTTAGGTATTACTGTATTGAATGCGTCAACATTGCAGTACACATCCATTTTGTTTCCTGTCAAACAAAGAATATTACATCCATTTTCTTTGACAGAGATAGGATCATTGTGAATGTAGTTTCTTATATTAGGTACGGACGCACTCCACAATTTATGAAGCGTAATAATATAATATTTCTTATTTTATGTTAAGCAATATATTAGGTTGGTAAGAGAGAGAAAAAAATAATAAAAAAAACCTACCATAAAGCTTGAAGGTGTTCCACGGTCTGAAATATGTGTCATTTGCCCATATTCTAAGCCACAAATATTAGGTATCTGATTCATTTTTTTAAACGGGAAAATATCAAAGAAACACATCATGTTTGTCCTTCTCATTATACAAATCCATAAAATATCGCTTGTGTTTGTAAACTCAGTCAAAAAATCCCTTAATCTGTTTAGTTTAGAAATATCAATATTCTCCTAATTAATTGGTATAAAATATTATATTTTAACATTAGTGTACGAAAAAATGAGATAACATGAATTAAAATATTATATTTTGACATTAGTAGGAAAAAAAAAAGATAACTAAAATTATTGGGAGAAGAGTTGAATCTCATAGTCTAAATTTTGATAGGGGGTTTGGCAAGTAACATTGCGCTATGAAGTTCCAAGCTATTTGTTCATACAAAAACAAAAAAAAACAAAAAACAAAACAAAAAATCATGGCAATTCAACGACAACGTGTGTTTCGCTTATGATATTTGAAGCGTGTACGTGCAATTTTTTTTGGAGAACATGAACGGACAAACGTTAGAAGGACGAGTTATCACATAAGATCGGTCGTTGGTCCCTTCTATTCTGTAATTATTGTACGAGCATAAAAATTTTGAAAGACACACTTTTCAAAAAATCATCTTTTTGTTTTTTGGTTTAAGTCAATAGGCTTATCAATTGCGTCATCGCAGTATAAAGTGTGCTCCCAATTTGCATTCATGCCCACTAACCACAATCCGTTTGTGACAAGGGTTTGGTAAAAAATCAATGTACGGTCTCTGGTACGTGGGATGTATTGTAATAAATATTTATCGCCTTGTTCCATATTGTGACCATGTTTCTTTCCATATACTATATTAATTTGGAAGAAGCAATCGATATAGCCAAGCGAAATGATAAAGATTAAAAAAAAAAAAAAAAAAAAAAACTACTTCTGTGCTGAAAGCTAAAATTCAATCCTAATATACTAAAAGTTTATGCATAGAAGGAACAAAACGGAAGCATGAAAAATTTTGCATCTCCAGCCATTGTTATCCACTGTGTAGTTGGGTTATTGTTGTAGAATGTTGCACCACTATTTTGGATACTTCTATAACACTAACGCTCAATACGATGGTGTATATAATCTAAGTGTTTGTGATAGGGACCCAATCTTTCGTTCAATACACATGAAAGTAAAAAAATAAAACGTCTTTCTCTACTCTACACAAATCGCCCATCAAGGACTTATATAGCATCTAGAAAAAATAAGTTACCAAAGTTTCTAATTATGGCTTTAATGAAAACATAAATAGGAGACCATTTGTATACAAAACCATTAAGAGAATTAAATTGGTTTCAATTAGAAAACATTAGTTATACAAACGGTTACATTCTCCCACTTGGTCTCCATATTTAACCTTATGTTCATTAAACCCAAACCTTCAAAAAACAAATACATGAATCATGGCGATAATTTCTCTAAATCATGAGTATTATCTTCCATGTATTACTATGTATTGTATCTCAGACTTTATTCCCTATATGATAACTTAACTTTATGAATAAACCCAATGTTTATTCTTGGTCCTACTAAATGTGAATTTCTCTCTAATAACTTTATGTGCAAACCAAATATGAGAAAATATCACAACTGAATAAGAGTTTCATTAAGACTGTAAATTATATATACAAACAAATTTACATTGTGGAATCAAGTCCCATCTAAACTATATGATCCTTAAATGACTTTGGTGGCATTTCTTTTGTCAAGGGATCTGCGATCATCAATTCAGTGCTTATATGCTTTATGACCACTTTATTTTCCTTAATGCGTTCCCTTATGGCTAAGTACTTAGTGTCGATATGTTTACTTCGACTGCCACTCTTATGACAGCAGCTGAATTGTCATAATATATTCTTAATGGCCTAGACACAAAATCTCCAATTCTAAGCCCTAACATGAAACTCTTCAACCATACAGCATGCGAAGTAGCCTCAAAACAATAAACGAACTCTGCCTCCATTGTGGAAGTAGCAACCAATATTTGCTTTCCACTTCTCCAAGATACAGCTCCTCCAGCTAGCATGAAAATATAACCAGAAGTTGATTTTCTCGAATCAACATAGCCAACAAAGTCTGAATCAGAGTAGCCAAACACCTCTAGATTGTCAGTTCACCTATATATAAGCATGTAGTCCTTTGTGCCTTGAAGGTACCATATCACCTTCTTTACAGACCTCTAGTAGTCAATGCCTGGGTTACTCTGAATCTGCCCACCATTCCCACAACAAATGCAATGTCAGGTCTTGTATAGACCTAAGTATACATAAGGCTTCCAACAGCTGAAGCATAAGGAATATTGCTCATTTGAATTTTCTCAAAATATTCATTGGGCATTGGTTCAGATTGAACTTATCACCCTTCACAATGGGTGCTATACTTGGTGAACAATCTTTCATCCGAAATTTGTCTAAGACTTTATTAATATAGGTTTCCTGCGATAGTCCCAAAATGCATCGAGATCTATCCCTATGGATTTTAATGCCAATGACATAAGATGCCTCACCCATATCCTCCATATCAAAGTTTTTAAAAAGGAATTGTTTCACCTCATATAGAAAACCCTTATCATTGGTAGCAAGAAGGATATCATCCACATACAAAACAAGGAAACAAATCATGCTCCCACTGACCTTCTGGTATATGCATTGATCCATGATGTTCTCTTCAAAACCAAATAAAGTGATGATATTGTGGAATTTTAAACACCATTGACGGGAGGCCTATTTCAAACCATATATGGATTTCTTGAGTTTGCACACCAACTGCTCACCATCACTAGAGGAGAATCTTTCAGGTTGTTTCATGTAAACCTCTTCCTCCATATCACTATTGAAGAATGCCATTTTCACATCCATCTAATGTAACTCAAAATAAGAATGAGCCACTAATGCCATAATCACATGAAGGGAGTCCTTTTTGGATACAGGAGAAAAAGTCTCAGTGTAATCTATACCCTCCCTTTGAGTGAATCCTTTAACAACGAGTCTTGTCTTACATCTTTCAATGTTGCTAATGAGTCTTTCTTTGTCTTGAAGACCCATTTGCATTTAATGGCTTTTACACCATCAGACAACTTGACAAGATCTCAAACTCTATTAGATGACATAAAGTTCATCTCATCTTTCATGGCATCATACTACAAGTTAGATTCCTTATAACTCATGGCTTGTGAAAACGTTTCTGGATCATTTTCAACTCCGATGTTGTAGTCAAACTCCTGTAGATACACAATATAGTCACTAGGAATGGCTGATCGCCTTACTCTAGTAGATCTCCTTAATGCTGGTTCAACATTCTCTTGCAGAGCATGTTGATCAACTACTGTTCAACAGGTTCTTGTATCTGTTGTTCAGCTGGATCTACTGCTTCTTCATCAGTAGCCTGTGGAACTTGAATGACTGGTTGTTCTTCAACAAGCGTTTGAACTGTAGGCGCGTTGCGTATAACAATCACTATATCATATGAAGTGGAAGCTTGAGCATTTGTATGATCTTTCTCTGGAACGATGTTCCAGGATCGATCGCTCTCACTAATCAAGTCATTCTCAAGAAGTTTTGCATTCCTTGATTCCACAAACCTAGTAGTATGTGATGGACAATAAAATCTGCATCCCTTAGACCGTTCAGCATAACCAACGAAATACTCACTTATGGTCCTTGGGTCTAGCTTCTTTTCTTGTGGATTATAGATTCTCACTTCAGACGGGCATCCCTAAATGCGTATATGTCGCAAACTCAGTTTCCAACCTTTCAATAACTCGAATGGTGTCTTTGAGACAGCCTTGGTTGGAACTTGGTTTAATATATACGCAGCTGTCTTGAAAGCTTCAGTCCACAAAGACTTAGAGAGCTTGGAGCTGCTAAGCCTACTCCGCACCATATCCAACAATGTTCGGTTTCTTCTTTCTGCCACATCATTCTGATCAGGAGAACCAGGCATAATGTACTGGGCAACTATCCCATATTCTTGAAGAAACTTCGCAAATGGACTAAGCGCTTGTCCGTCTTTGGTGTATCTACCATAGTATTTACCACCTCTATCAGATCTCACTATCTTTATTTGCTTACCACATTGTTTCTCTACTTCTGCCTTAAACACCTTAAAGGCATCTATAGCCTCATTCTTATTATAAAGCAAGTAGAGATACATATATCATGAGTAATCGTCAATAAAAGTAATGAAATACTTTTGACCATCCGCGTCTATGTCTGAACTACAAATATCTGTATGTATGATCTATAATATGTCTGAACTCCTTTTGGCACCTTTATTTGACATAGTGGTCTGCTTTCCCTTTATGCAATCCACACAAGTATCAAAGTCAGTAAAATCTAGAGTACTAAGTACTCCATCATTCACTAATCTCTTTATTCTCTCAATGGAGATATGACCCAACCTACGGTGCCATAACATAGAAGATTCTTCATTCATAACACATCTTTTAACGCCAGCATTATTAAGAACATGCATAGAAGTATAAGAAGCTTTATCTTGTAAATTAATTTTGAAAAGACCATTTGACAACGTACTATTTCCAATAAGTTCAGATCTATAAAATAAACTAAATATAATATCTAAAAAGTTAAAGGAAAAACCCAACGGTACAAGCCTTGAAACAAAAATTAAATTTCTAGAAAAACTAGGAATATAAAATGTCTTTTCTAACTATAAAACATAACCACTACTTAAAACTAATTTGCATGTTCCGACTCCTTCCACATGTGAGCACATCTTGTTGCCTGAATAGATGTACAGCTCACTTTCCACTAGCTTTCTTAGGTTTTGCAACCCCTGCAAGGAATTAGTGACATGGATTGTAGAACCAGAATCAATCCACCATGTGTTATGCTCAACATCAACCATATTAGATTCATAACAAACAAGTGAGAATTGAGTACCCTTTTTATCTAGGCATTTCTGATATTTAGGACAATCCTTCTTTATGTGATCCTTCTTTTTGCAAAAGAAGCACCTAGATTCCTTTTTTATATTAGCTTATGCAGGCAGTTTGCCTTTTCCCTTATTTTTGGCTTGCCCCTTATTCTTCCTTTGAGTTGCCAGATGCACACTCTCTCCAACTTCCATAACAAGCCTTCCTTCTTCCTGAACGCACATGATCATCAATGCATTAATACACCACTTATCCTTATGTGTGTTGTAGGATATTTTGAAAGGTCCATATTGTTGTGGGAGAGTGTTAAGGATGTAGTGCACAAGGAAAGTTTCAGACATCTCAAACTCAAAAGTCTTCAACCGAGCCGCTATATCCCTCATTTGCATGATGTGCTCACGCACACCATGAATTCCGGTAAGCTTCATGGATGAAAACTTCATTATCAAGGTGCTTGTCAAAGCTTTATCAGATGTAGCAAACTGCTCATCAATTGCCTTCATCAAAGCTCGCACATTTTCATATTGCTCCAATGAACCATGTATGCCAGCCGAGATCTTGGTCTTTATGAAAATTACGCAGAGGCGATTAGATCATTCCCATTTTTCATAACGGTCAACATTATTTGGTTGGCTGGTCTCCGTAATAGCAGGTGGTTCATCCTTGCGGATAACAAAGTTAATGTCTATTACGCCTAAATGAAGGAGAATTCTCTCCTTCCACAAATTATAGTTATCACCCTTAAGTTCAGGAATGTCACATTGAAATTCAGAGTAATTCACAGTTTGTAAAGCTGCATAATAAAACATACATGCTTATGTTACTAAATTGAGGCTACAATACTTTATGACATGTTTATCAATGTAAATCATGCATTAAAATATGAATCAAATGACATAAAAATTACCTGTGGGCTAAATTTTTAATTCAAACATACGCATATATCCTTATGATGACACTATCAAATTATATTCCCTTATCTTAATTCCTATGGGTAAATTAACAAAGACAATTTAATGCATCATCCTAACTAATCATATTAAATATAATAAAAATTCATGTGGGATAAAATTTATTATATTACATATGATTAATCACAATTTAATGCCCTTTTACTATATGTGATTTAAACATAATTTTGCATAATTAAAGACGTTGTGGCTACTCTTTTAATTATTAAAAAATTATATTTATCACTAGACATTTATTCTAAAATTTTTGCTCATAACTAAATTGCATTTACTTAAAACAATAAAAAAATATGAACAAAGAACACATAATTTATGTACCAATATTCATTATGCATAGATTAAAATTATACATTCAAAAGCATAAATTTAGCACATTATTGCATAAAATTTAAATGTACTAAATTATTTAATTTAATATTATATGCATAATTTTAAATCACAAATTATACATAATGAACATTATATACACATAAATATACAAAAATATATCCACACAAATACCGTATAATATTCATAACAAATACTAAAAATTATGAATATTCAAAATTATAAATTTTTCATAATTTATTCCATAATATGAAAAATTTTATAAAAATATCAAAATAGTGGATATTATGAAAATCTCATAAACTTTATTATATTTCTACCCCTGTATGATGTCCATTTCTTTTTAAAATCATCAAATTGCGACTATTTTGATGCTAGGTTCAGTAATGAGGAAAAAAAAAAAAACATTGATTTTCTTCCCCTGGACCTTATTTGATGCACTAATTTCTTTTTTTCACAAATAGACGTGACTTTTTTGCATCAGAAATAGACATGTCTTTGTGAAGTTCCCGAAAGTCGAAAGAATTTTTGTGGAAATCCTCGAATATAAAAAGAAGAATATTCAAGGCGTGAGTTGAGGGTTTGGTCTACGTAGCCGCTAATATCAGATAGTAGTGGTCAGAAGACTCGGAGCCTTCATAGAAAGTGCAGCTAATTTTCACTCAACATCAGGAGGCTTTTTCACGGTCTTTCAAGTGTGAAAATAGAATATTAATACATTATTAAACAAAATGGGATATTGATCCTTTGCGAATATTCAATTGGCTTTCTGACTTGTATGTTCGCCAAGTTGCCAGTATTCAACAATTGAGCCGTCGCCTTCGCGCTTGTCCTGTTTCAGTCTTTATTTTCTCAGTTGAAAACCAACAGCTTCGCATTTCATCTATCAACTCTGTTTTAACCAATTATCGAGTCCAAGAGTGAGAACAAAGAAAAAGAGAGAAAAACCAAAAAGAAAGTTATTAAAGAAAAAGAGTTTTGAATGTTTTTCCAGCTTGACAGCGTGCCTTAAAACGGTATTGTATATATATATCTCTTGTAAGAGAGTAAACCCAGATCATGCACACCAAAACTGGCCATAAGGAAGTCAACAAGATGAATACAGTTCCAAAACTTCCCTTTTCTCCTCTCTTTCACATCCTTTTGCTTACCTTGCTTCCCCTGAAGATCACTTCCTCGCCAAGAACACAAGCAGATGCACTGGTCAAATGGAAGAACAGCTTGTCTTCTTCACCACCTTCTCTCAATTCATGGTCTCTCAGCAACGCCAACAATCTCTGCAACTGGACTTCCATTGTCTGCGACAACTCCACTGGAGAAGTCTCCGAGATAAACCTCTCCGGCCTTGACCTGACGGGAACGCTTAGTGAATTCAACTTCACTCCGTTTGTTAATATCACTGTTTTCAACCTCAACAACAACAGTCTCGTAGGGACAATTCCCCCAGCAATTGGTAACCTCTCCAAGCTCACTTTGTTGGACTTGAGCGACAACGATATCAAGGGAGAAATACCTGTGCAGATTGGCCAATTAACAGAGCTTGAGTTTCTCAATCTTCACAACAACTATCTCAACCATAGCATCCCATATCAGCTGGGCAATCTGCAGAAGGTATGGTACTTGGATCTTGGAGCAAACTACTTAAAAAGTTCTGATTGGTCTAAGTTTTCAGGCTTACCTTTGTTAACCTACCTTGACCTTTTTTTGAATTTCCTTACCGATGAGTTCCCAGAATTCATATTAAAGTGCAAGAACTTGACGTTCCTTGACCTGTCCCAAAACACTCTCTCTGGCCCAATACCAGAATCTGTATTCTCCAATCTCGACAAGCTTGAATATTTCAATCTCACTAACAGCCAATTTAAGGGACCCTTGTCACCAAACATTTCAAATCTTTCCAATCTCAAACACCTCCGCATAGCAAGTAATTTTTTCAGTGGTCTAATTCCTCATGAAATTGGGTTCATACCTGGTCTTCAAATTCTCGAATTGTATAACAATACCCTTGAAGGGGCAATTCCTTCTTCTATAGGCCAGCTCAGGGAGCTCTCTAAACTTGATCTTCGCATGAATTTCTTAAACTCCACAATTCCTTCTGAGCTTGGGCGGTGCACTAACCTCATCTTCTTGGCCCTCGCTGAAAATAACCTCACTGGGGAACTTCCTTCGACACTGTCTAATCTGAACAACATTGTCGAATTGGGTTTATCTGATAATTTGTTTTCTGGTTCCCTTTCCCCTCATTTGATATCCAACTGGACTGCACTGACCTCATTGCAACTTCAAAAAAACGACTTTGACGGGGAAATTCCACTTGAAATTGGGTTGTTGATTAATCTCACCCTACTTTTCCTATACAAGAATAAGTTCTCTGGCCCCATTCCCAGTGAAATAGGAAACTTGAAGGATCTTTCAAACTTGGACATCTCTACAAACCAACTCTCAGGTCGAATTCCAAACGCACTGTGGAATCTCACGAAGCTCAACTCTCTGCAACTATTCTTCAACAACCTCGAAGGTACAATTCCTCCAGAGATTGGAAATCTGGTGTCCCTAACAAACTTTGATGTCAACACCAACCGATTGTCGGGAGAACTGCCGAATACTATTTCTAGCCTGACCAATTTGGAGGTAATCTCAGTGTTCTCAAATAATTTCTCGGGGAGAATTCCCAGTGATTTTGGGAAAAATAGTCCTAAATTGAGCAATGTTAGCTTTTCCAACAACACTTTCTCTGGAGAATTGCCTCCAGAATTGTGTATTGGGTCTTCTCTTGAGCTTTTGACGGTAAACAACAACAGTTTTACAGGGCCATTGCCCAAGTGCTTGAGAAACTGCTCCAAATTAACTCGACTGCGGCTTGACGGAAACAAGTTCAGCGGAGACATTACAAATGCTTTTGGTATTCATCGACTTCTTAAGCAAATCTATATCAGTGACAACCGATTTGTTGGTCAACTGTCACATCTCTGGGGAGAATGCAAAAATCTCACTGATATGCAGATGGATAGAAACAGACTTAGTGGTGAAATCCCACCCGAGCTTGGAAATTTGACACTGTTGGAAAAATTGAGGCTTGATTCCAATGACTTAACGGGGGAAGTTCCAATCCAACTGGGAAATCTTGGCAAATTGTTCATGCTCAATCTCAGCAACAATCACTTGGAAGGGCAAATCCCTCGAGCTCTTTCCAAACTAAGCAGCCTTGACACTCTCGATCTCTCGGCGAACAACCTCACGGGGACAATACCAAAATGGCTTGGCGATTACAACAAATTATCAAGCTTGAACCTCAGCCACAACATTCTATCAGGTGAAACACCACAAGAGCTGGGAAACTTGGATAACTTGCGGTACATGTTGGACCTGAGCAGCAACAATCTCTCCGGCCAAATCCCCTCAAACCTGGTCAAGCTCAACAAGTTGCAGATTCTCAACGTCTCGCACAACCACCTCTCCGGCGAAATCCCATCGTCATTCTCCGAAATGCTTAGTCTAAGCTCCGTCGACTTCTCCTACAACAACCTGACCGGCCCGATCCCGACCGGGACCGCCTTTCGCAACGCCTCTGCAAATGCCTACCTCGGAAACAATTTGTGCGGCGACATTGAAGGTCTCGATCCTTGCAGCAAATCCTCCGACAGCAAATCAAGCAACAACAAGACCACCAAGATCCTAATCGGCGTCCTCGTCCCCGTCTGTGCCATAATCATCTTCGCCAGCATCGCCGCGATCATCCTCACACTTCGAAACAAATCCAAACTCCTCGACGACGAAGGGCGAAGCTCGAACAGGTACGACGGCCTCCACGAATCGATGATCTGGCAAAAGGAAGGGAAATTCACCTTCAGAGAGATCGTGATGGCGACGGACGACTTCAACGAGAAGTTCTGCATCGGAAAGGGAGGGTTCGGGAGCGTCTACAAGGCGGTGCTCAAATCGGGACTCGCTGTCGCCGTCAAGCTCCTGAACATGACGGACTCCGACGACATCCCGAAGCTGAACCGCCTGAGCTTCCAGAGCGAGATCAAGACCCTGACGGAGGTCCGGCACCGGAACATAATCAAGCTTTACGGGTTCTGTTCGCGGAGAGGGTGTATGTACCTGGTGTACGAGTTCGTGGAGAGAGGGAGCTTGGCGAAGGTGCTGTACGGACTGGAGAGCGAGGAGCTTAGGTGGGCGACGAGGATGAAGATAGTGCAGGGGCTGGCCCACGCGCTGGCCTACTTGCACCATGACTGCTCGCCGGCGATCGTTCACCGGGACGTGTCGCTCAACAATGTTCTCCTGCAGTGGGATTTCGAGCCCAAGCTTTCGGACTTCGGCACCGCCAGACTGTTGAGTCCCGACTCATCTAATTGGACCAATGTGGCTGGGTCCTACGGTTACATCGCCCCAGGTAAAGTTGGCATTTTTTTAATTGCCCTTTTTTTTTTTTTGGTTCCTTTTCCATTTTTATTATCTTTTTCTTTGAAATAGTTTTACTGATTGGAAGTAGAAAACAGGGGAATAAAATAAGCATCTTAATAGGATTTAAGCATTTTTTTGGTTAAAAATAAAATGGATTTATGTATAAAAATTAGATTAAAGCGTTTTATTGAATTGTCTAGTCTATTTTCAGGAATAACAAAATAAAAATGACCAGTGATTTTCTTTTTCGTCTAAAGGAAATCAACAATGATGTTAGACGTTCAATTCTTGTATTAAGTTTTTATTTTTTTTTTCAAAAAGAAAAAACATAAAATCTATTTTTGTTTTTCCAGGTGATGTGGTAAATAAATTGTTATTTTTTAATAGGTGCTAAAAACACGTCAATCATATATAGTCTATTGCTTTTTTTTTTCTTGCTAAAAATTATAGCATTGTTCTTAAACCATATAATTCAAACCATCTTGGTGTATTTATTATTCGATGTTTTTTTTTTTATATAAGTCCATAAAACAAAAAACAAAAACAAAAATGAGAATTAATAGTCATTCCCCTTATTCCAATTCATGGTACATAAAAGTGCGATTAAAGTACGTTTGGACGATTATCAACATATTTAATCATGCGTGTGCAAATATATTTCCAAGTCTTGCTGATCTTGCTTTGATGCATGCTCTTTAGTAAGGTGACTGACTTTGTGAATTTTGATCTTAAAAAACAGAGCTGGCGCAGACAATGAGAGTAACAGACAAGTGTGATGTGTATAGTTTTGGAGTTGTGGCATTGGAAGTAATGATGGGAAGACACCCTGGAGAGATGCTAGAATCTCTATCTGTATCTTCAAGGATGTTGTCAAATGATAAGGAATTGCTTCTCAAGGATATGTTGGACCAAAGGCTGGAGGCTCCGGAGGGTGAACTAGCAGAGGCAGTGGTGTTCATGGTTTCCGTGGCGTTGATGTGTGCGCGCAGCAATCCGGAGAGGCGGCCGCACATGCGTTTCGTGGCTCAGGAACTATCGGCTCGCACTCAGCCTTACCTCTCTGAACCTTTCAGCTCCATAACCATTAACAAGTTAACAGGCTATCATAAGTAATTGGATTTAGCCACAACTTGAGGACCAAGGTCTTTCTTATATTTGTTTATACTTGGTTTGTGTATTGTTATACTAAACGTTTAGCCAAAGCCAAAAGCTAAAAGCGTGTAAATTTTGAGTCTCCAATTATAAGCTTGGATAGCCAGAATATACTTTGGGCTTCATCCCTAGTTGGTGAACTCCTGATTCTTAAGGATGGCATTTTTTTTTTTTTTCTAGGGATTAAAAAAAAGGTCAGAGTTGCTATAATTTCTGAAAATTATGGCATGTACTCGCCTTCAGATATTGACAGGGTCTAATATTGACTTGCTAAGTAGTTTTTGTACTTATTTTATTCAGCTTGTGGTATAAATAAACCGCGTTTAATGCTGTTTGGAAATTATTAGTTTTCCAGCTACGTTTTAATTTCCTGAATTTAATGTGTTTCATAATCAAATACTAACGAATCAAGTGGTTATTGCCTTTTCTTTTATTCAAAACGGACCTTCTGCTATTGGAGTGTTTCTGGTCCTTCCGTTTATATTTATAGAATGTGAACACCAAACTTTATATTTATAGAATGTGAAAACCAAACCACTTTTGCTTAATATCCACAAAGACTTCTCTTTTTCCACAAACTTAATGTAGAGATTGTGACATAAGAACTAACCTTTGTGTTTGGAGCCCACTGAGGCAATAAAGACCAGAGTCAATGATAATAACTCTAATGTCATTGTGGAATGGAAGTGAAATATCCAAGATATATTCAAAGAAGTAACGTTATTTTAATTATGCAGTGATAATATTGGAATTTCGTACTGCAGTAATTTTAAACACATTAAAATTTGCCTTGTTGAAGTTTCCTTGCCAAATTTTTCCCCTGGAAATATACATGCTACAAGTTATGCCATACATAGAATTGAAGAACAAAATGTTACTCAAATACTACTTAGGAAGTGAGTGGTTATAACTGAAAATGATTTGAAAACAATAACATATGAGTACTTTATATTGTAGTAATTTCTTGCTTTTTTTCTGTAACTCTTGATAGCTTTATACTGTTTGTTAGTTAAAACCAATGATTCCAACTGAGATGCCAAACAACCTATAAATTGTACCGTTAGCATGCATCAGAGCACATGAATTAAAACTCTCAAGATGGCTCGTGTCTCACGGTGACAAGTACCAGTTTAGAGAGTCTACTTTTCCTTTTTATAAGCAAGCCTGGCACACTTACTGCATAGAAAAATGTAGGGGTGTTTTTTTTAATACTCTTTTTTTTTTTTTCTTATTTTTGTCTCTTGCAACTATTCGTGTTTGTTTAATTGGTTTTTCAGGAATTTCGTAGTCCACAACAGTTTACCCCCCAGTCTTAATTTAGATGTGACTCTTCTCAGTGATTGTATCGATTATTATTTTTCAGGAAATTCCCAATTGTTTCTGCTTGAAAATTAAAGACATTTTCGCATATTAAAAAGAAATTAAGCACATTATTATGAATTAAATTTAACACTTTGGACGCTGAGAATACGTCGTTCACTCATTCTCATCTTAGGAAGACAGGATTCTCTAGTCAAGCTGGCCATTTTTCGAGTCAATCCTGTTTGCTGGACACAATAATATATCCTCTGTAGCTCCAATTTCATCTTGTAAAAGTCATAACTCCAATTATTGAAACAATATAATACACAGAAATCTGCACTTCACACCACGAAAACCATGCAAAAGCCTCTCTCTTCTTCTCCATATATTTTTGCTTTCGTTTTTTCCATTAAGGACCACTTCAACCCCAAGAACACAAGCTCAAGCTCTGGTCAAATGGAAGAACAGCCTGTCATATTCACCATCTTCTCTGAACTCGTGGTCTCTCAGCAACGTCAACACTCTCTGGAACTGGACTTCCATTGTCTGCGACAACTCCACTAGAGAAGTCTCCCACGTAAACCTCACCGGCTTGAGCCTGACAGGAACGTAGATGAATTCAACTTCAATCTGTTTGTTAATATCACTGTTTTCAACCTCAACAACAACAATCTCAGAGGGACAATTCCACCAGCCATTGGTAACCTCTCCAAGCTCACTTTGTTGGACTTGAGCGACAAAGATATCGAGGGAGAAATACCTGCGGAGATTGGCCGATTGACAGAGCCTGAGTTTCTCAATCTTCACAACAACTATCTCAACCATAGCATCCCTTATCAACTGGGCAATCTGCAAAAGTTATGGCACTTGGATCTTGGAGCAAACTACTTGGAAAGTTCTGATTGGTCTAAGTTTTCCGGCTTATCTTTGTTAACCTACCTTGACCTTTATTTGAATTTCCTTACCGATGAATTCCCAGATTTCATATCAAAGTGCAAGAACTTGACGTTCCTTGACCTGTCCGTAAACGGTTTCTCTGGCCCAATACCAGAATCTGTATTCTCCAATCTCGACGAGCTTGAATATTTTAGTCTCACTAGTCACCAAACATTTCAAATCTTTCCAATCTCAAACACCTCCTCATAGCAAATAATTTTGTCAGTGGTCTAATTCCTTATGAAAATAGGTTCATACCTAGTCTTCAAATTCTAGAATTGTATAACAATTCCTTTGAAGGGGCAATCCCTTCTTCTATAGGCAATCCAGAATTCTAAATGAGAAAAATTCTAAATGAGAAAAATTAAAGCTTTAACCAGTTTGAGTTGTCCAAGCCAACAGTATGGGCTAAAGAGGATAATTCACTCTTGGGGACATCGTCAAGGCCATCAAATACTATGGTGACAAGTGTTGCATTGGAAAAGGAGGATTTGGTACTGTTTATAAGGCCGTTTTGCCTTCGGGTTTGGCCATTGCAGTCAAAAGGCTGAACATAGTAGAATCTCTCGACATTGTTCCAAACATGAAAAGTATAAGTTTCCAAAATGAGAATCAGACTCTTGCAGGAATACGGCACAGGAATATTGTTAAACTCTACGGCTTCTGTTCTTGGAAGGGTTGCATCTACTTGGTATACGAGTATGTAGAGAGAGGCAGTTTGGCAAGAGTATTATACGAGTTGGAAAGGAACTTTGATCTTGGATGGGAAACAAGGGTTAAAATTGTACGAGGATTGGCACATGCAATTTCATAGTTGCATCACAACTGTTTCCCGCCAATCGTGCACTGCGACGTGACTTTAAACAATATATTGCTTGGCCAAGATTTTGAGCCAATGCTATCTGACTTTGGCACGGCCAGACTTTTGAGCCCAGATTCATCCAACTGGACCAACTTTGCAGGGTCATATGGCTACATCGCCCCGGGTGAAAATTTTGTCAAACGAGCATTCTTAGTTGACAACTATTGTGAGTTACACAAGGAGTAACATAACTGTCTATTGAGATTCAAAGAAACTTGATCCTTAGGGAGAGATTGTCTAAATGAGAGAGAGATGATTTTCTTATTACTGAATTAAGCTGTACAGGATTGTTTTGAATACTCGCTGATCTGTGACAAACTAAACCTACTATTTACACCTTGTCTAACGGAAAGCTGGCACGTGTACAATTGGTTACAACAGTAATAAAAGTAAAGCTAACTATTCACTATTACTCTTAACACTGTCACATGAATCCCTTAAAAAACTAAAAAAAGAAAAACTACTCGCATGATTTACAATGTTTGTTTTTTGATGATTTCACAAAGCAAGAGTTTTGCACCATGCAGTAACAATGAAGAGCGAGTTTTAAATAAATCCCACCTTAACATATGATGTAGTACTCTGATAGATTATGAAACATGGTTACTACATTATTTTAGTTTTTCTGCCAGCCTTGCAAATTGTTAAAAATTTGGTGACTTACCTCTGGTTATCTACAGAGCTCTCGCGGACATTGAGGGTGACAGAAAAGTGTGATGCATACAGCTTTGGGGTGGTGGCATTAGAGATCATGATGGGCACGCACCCGGGAGAGCCACTGCATTCTCTATTGGCAGCATCAAGAACATTTTCGGAGAACTGTGATTGCTTTTGAAGGACATCTTAGATCACTGGCTTTTGCCGCCGGAGGGTGAATTAGCAGAGGCAGTGGTGGTGGTGGTGGTGGTGGTGACTTTAGCCTTTGCATGTGTAAGTACAAATCCAAGAGCACAACCTCCCATGAATTTTGTGGCACAGGAACTATCAGAACGTACCTTGCCTTACCTGGCTGAGTCATTGGACGTCATAACCATACAAAAGCTACTTAGACGCGGTGCATAATTTGCTAAAATGGTTTGTAGTTTTTTTTTTTCCCTTTGTATGTTTGTTGTGTAATTCTGCCTCTAGGCTCCAATGACGAACTTTCTTTGCAAGAATGAAATCTGGGTTTCATAATCTTGTCTTTTTTGTTGTTCTTCCTCAAATATTTTTTTTTCAGGCCTTGTCCTCCGTTCTTAATTAATTTTTACCTTCTAATTTGCTTAAAAACTTAGCTGAGCTTGCCATTACACCGCTTGAAAACATAAAGCATGTCAATAGAAACATTCTTGATATAAATGCACAAGAATCCACAATAAGAAGGGAAAAAAATCTGACTATATGCGTTCTTATATAATCTGTAAAATGAAATCAATCAAAACATTTATAAATTGACATATGGCTCAAAATTTCGCATCAAACGTAGTCGAGACGTGCCATTATATCCAGTTTATAATGCACATAATAGTATTTCTTGGGTTTTCCTCGCTACATATGCCAAGTCTTTCTTTTACGCTGCTAATCCAGATCCCGCTCAATGACAATATCCATGTGCTGAAATCACTCTCTTTAGAAACTTATTGACATTTGAGAGACTTGTGCAAGAGAAAGTTCCATAAGGTACTACACACAAACTCATTCAAGTGAAAGGTAAATAACCCAACTGCAACGTGGCTAACACTCCACTCCACATTGTTTAAGAATTGGTCCAGTTTGCTTTGGCAAGAAAGGATCAATTCTCACCCAAACCAATGAGAAAATTGAAGCGAGAAGAATTGACCAAAGGACAACAATTGTAGGAGTCCTGTTTTGCCTTCCCATCAGACCTTTGAGGAAGGGGTAGAGATGGAGAATAACCCAGAAGGCGAAAAACAACTTCCCAAACAGAGGACCCCATGAACCATAACCATTGTTAATGGCATCAGAGATTCCAGCCACAACTCCAACCATGTTCAATATTATAAGAGTGGTTGGTGGGATAAGCAGAGTAGTCCATTTGAAGAGATAGAGCTCCCCAAACTTGGTGTCATCGGCTGCTTTTGATGTCACAGTAAAGTTGGTGTCAACTCCAGCCAGGACCTTGAGGAGACCTTGGAAAACAGCAAAGAGGTGAGCAGACACACCACCAATGACCCAGAATTGCTCATTACGCCACCAGTTCTCAATGCTAACACCACTCCATCGTAGCTCTAAAACGCCAGTAGCAATGATGGATAGAAAAAGAGCCAAGAACCTTATGCTAGCAAGATTGTTAAGCTACACAGAATGGAATAAATTAGAGATTACAAGAACCTGAATTGCATCAAAAAGAATAGACTTTTTGATTGCTAGCTAAAACTACTTACCGTTGGGATGATGAATTTTCCAGTCAGAAGACAGACAGCAGGAATGGTACAATAGGCAAGTAAAGGGATGGAAGTAAAAGGGTAGACAATGGTGTTGATGCAAGCAAGTCTTTCAAGCAATTTCAGCTTTCCTCCATAGCCATACCATAAGGGGCAATGACGACTGAGGAAAATCTCAACTGAACCAAGAGCCCACCTCAGAACTTGGTGCAACCTATCCGATAGATTTATGGGGGCTGATCCCTTGAAAGCTGCTCTCTTTGGGATGCAGTACACAGATTTCCATCCTCTACAGTGCATCTTGAAGCCTGTCAGAATATCTTCAGTAACTGAACCGTAAATCCATCCAATCTGATAACCAATGTTATCACCAAATGACACCAGTAAATAAGATAAGAACAAAATCCAATGATAGAGAATGTTGCAATTCCATGAAATCAATGATAAAGGGGAAAAATGACTCTCACCTCTTTGCCCCATTCAGTTTTCTTCTCATATCCACAGCTTATGACATGTATGGCCTCCTTTATAAGTGTTGTGCTATTTGTCCCTTCAGGAAGGCCACCGTCTTCCATAAGAGTGGAAGCTATGAAAACAGGAGACTGTCCAAATCGTTTCTCGAAATTCTTCTGCGACATGAGCGATGATTTCTCCAACTCTTCATAACCCTCAAGCCCTTCTTCAATCTCTTCAAGATCAAACATGGTTCCACTTCCTTTCCTCACATAATTCTTCCCCATCATCTTCTTCTTCTTCTTCGTGTATAGTCCCCCAAGCAAACTTGCTAAGCCCTTCTTCTTGGACTTTGACTTCCTCGAACCACCACAACAGCAGCAGCACCAAGAAGGCCAGCAGTCACAGGTCATCTTTGGCCGCTTTTCCGACACTGGGGGATCATACCCATACAGCGCCTGCCTATTGAAGACAGTCCCAGTACCAACATACACCGGTCCTTGGATCCCATCGAGGCCTTTCATATTGATCTATGACCATAGAACCAGACAGTGAGATAAATTGATAGACATGGACAGCTCTGTTAATCGACAAAAAGTATTTCTCAAAGTTACTTACATCAAAGAACACAGTGTTTCTGTTGGCATATCTATCATGACGATCAATACCATCAAATCTTTGAGGAAACTGAACGTAACAGAGCTTCTTTCCCAACTGAGGATCCATGAGAAAGCACATAGCTTCCCTTAAGGCCTTGCTGTTGTTAATGTAGTGATCACAATCCAGATTCAACATGAAAGGTGCATTTGAAAGCACTGCAGAAACTCGAACCTGCAAATGAAAACGTCGATGATCCAAACTTATTAGCATTTTCCAAGACAATCAATCCAAGTTTTCTTAATCAGAATAATTGATAGCCACTCACCAGAGCGTTCATGGCACCTGCTTTCTTGTGATGTTGATAGCCAGGACGTTTCTCACGAGAGATATACACAAGTCGTGGCAATTCCTTACCTTCCACATCTAGTGCACCACCACTGCCTAAATAAACCTGCAAATATGTAAACAGTAAGTCAATCAAACCATGTACTATTTTCTTGTTTCAGCTAGAATGCTTAATCCTTGATTTCAAAGAAAATGAGGGAAAAAACTATGTTCCAAAATTTAATAATCATTTTCATTTATTTTCCAAATCCTGGCATGCCATTCATGTACACTTTCTTTTAACTTTCTGTCAAAATTCTACATCACAACAGAACAAGGCCTAATATCAACCAAAGGTTTATTTTTTTCTTTTCCTTTTTAAAATTCATAGATATCTCGTAGTAAGAATACAGAGAATAACGATAAATGTTGATCAATCCTGAATCATGCCAGGATGATCACGAGTGTTGTTCCCAGGCCATGGCGTCCCATCCTGCATCACCCACCCATCTTCCGGCTTCTTCTGAGCTTTCGCCACCAACGCGTTAATTCTCACCTTAAATTCCTCGTACTCTCTCTGCTCCACCACAAACAACCCAAAAAAAAAAATCAAAATTTTGCTCAAAAAAGACTACAAATTTCTACAATCCACACTCTCTCCACTCACCTTCATAGCCCTCCGCTCCTTCACGAAGCTCGGATGAACCTTGTCCTTCAAGTAATCGATCTTCTCCGAGAAGTAAAACTCGGGAGCCCTCGGCTCAATGTTGTGCTTCTTACAGAACGGGACCCACCGCCTGGCGAACTCGGCGGTCTCGGCCAGCGAATCGAAGAGAAGCATGGAAGCGCCGTCGTCGGAGACGTAGCAGCAGACCTTGTCGACGGGGTAATCCACGGAGAGGATGGAGAGGACGGTGTTGGCGGTGATGATGGGAGGCTCCTTGAGAGGATCGACGGTGCTGACGTAGACGTCAACGGGGGAGAGGCGGTTGGGCTCGCCGTCGAGCTCGAAGCGGATGGAGAGGCGGTCGAGGTAGGTCTGGCGGGTGATGGGGCACCATTTGGGGAACTGGTCGAGGATCCAGGAGAAGGCGAACCAGATCTCGCAGATGACGGAGATGAGCCAGAGAGGGAAGGCATTGTAGGCGGGGGTTAGGATTCGGAAGCGGAGGAAGAAGCAGAGGATCAGGAGGCGGAGGACGATGACTATCCGGTAAGGGCTGATCAGGCTAGAGGATACTGGGATCTTCCGCCATAGCGGCTGACGAGCTTCCGCCAAGCTGCAAAAACGACGGTCGTTTATCGTTATTGCAACATGATTACGTGGGTCACAAGATAGATCATGGTACATATGTCATTGTTTGTCAATTTATTAATAAAAATAATAAGGGGTGTATAGGTAAATGAATTTTTAGGATTTTTTTTGGTAAATATCCAAAATTTTTTAAAATTATAAAACTAGTTGTTTTGTATATCAATGATACAGTAAAATATATCAATAGTACACTGATTTATAATTTATCATTGATTAACTAGATGGTTTATTTATTTAATAATTTGTTGATTTCTTGATGATAAATTATTAATAGATGAATAAAAAACCAATTTATTAGTAATAAAGTATAATTAATAAGTGATGTATTAATGTTAATCAACGGTGCACATGAATAATATATTGATATTCATCAATGATGTATTGCACTATAAAAAAATGTCATTTTTTTAATTTTAAAAAAGTTTAACCATTTATTTAAAAAAGATTATAAAAATAAGTTATTGCTTAATTTTTCCTACTACTACTAACAACAACAACAACAACAATAATGGTATTGAAATGATGACAATGATAATGTTAATAATTAATAATAATATGGTAAATTTCATTTTTTACAAGTTTGTTTTAAATAAATTGGCCATCGATTTATTTCTATTTCATTATGAATGTTATTTTAAATATTATATCTATTTTGTATCATAGTTATTGAGGTTGGAAAAATAAAAATTAATATTTAATTTTAAAATAATATCAAAATGTTAATGTTGTAATAATTAAATAAAAAAATTAACGATCCACTAACAACAATCACACGTTAAAATTGGTATATCCTATATTTGACATATTTGACGTCCACTTAACTTTGTATATGTCAAATTTAACTTGATATTAATATTATTAAGAAATAACAATTTTTCTACTCAAGTGTTATATGTTAAAATTTGGCATAGCATATTATACGTACAGAAATTAAGAGTTGTTTTAAATCTGAATGCTTAATATAGTACTTACAGGTAGTCATCTTCATCGCCTTGATCATCATTTCCATCATCTTTGTTGAGCAAATTACCTCTCCTCTCTTGCCTCACTTTCCATTTCTCTACTCTGTCTTTCCATTCATCATTTCCATAAACCTCTCTCTCTCCTTCAAACTCCTTACCAGCAACTACATATAATAAATCCAACCAAGACCATATAATTAAATTAATTCACCAAATCATAACCTTTTCTTGTAAAAAATTTTAAATATATAGATATATATCCTCAAAACATGATATTCATGAAAATGCTTACCACTTCCTGCAACAGAAAAAAACATGCCCATTGGGCTGCCACTGCTGCTGATTATGCTCTCCATTATCCTGCTAAAAAACCACTCATTTTAGAAATAACAAATTAAGTATGGTGAAATGAACCATAAATCATTATGTAAATAATCTGTTAGACAGCATTTTAAGTTAATTACCGAGTTATTATCGAGAGGACTAATGCGGTGATCATCTGGATTATCACTTTGGACGTGATTCTTCATCTGAAATTCATCATCGCTTTCATCATCATCATCACCCGCAACTCTTGGACACCCTATATACAACAACCCAAAAAAAAAAAAAAAAAGAACGAACAGCTTATAAATTTATTCTAACTTAGCCCCATAAATTTCAGTGACAAGTAGCAAGAATGATTGATCACGGAGAAGAGTCTAAATCTAAAAATTAAACAAAAACCTTTGTGACGCTTATAGCGAGTGTTGCACTGAGGACAACACTGATTCCCATCACTCCTCTCATAATCATAACAAGGTTTACAAACCGGAAAACCGCAGACATGGCACGCCACAAACAGGTCTCCATTCTCGTTGTATCCGATCTCGTCACCACAAACCCGACACGTCCTCGACGCTGCCTGGCGCGTTGGAGGCCGCGGGTTCTGCTGCGTTTGAGTCATTTACATCACAGTAGATAATTTGTAAGAAACTATTAAAACAATTAAAGTCAATGCTTGCTAATATATTAGACATGACAAGAATGTAGGCAAAATTTATGTTACCTCGGCGTCGTCGTTTCGGGTGTGAGAACCGGTGACAAAACCGGCCATGGGGTTGGATGCCATGGCAATAGCGAAAATGTGATATTGGAGGAAGCAGGGCTGGTGAAGCAAGGTGAGGAAGGGAAGGTATAGTTAAATGGGAAGGTGTTGGGCCTAGAAAGAAAGGAAAATTTTATAAAAATAAATGAAATAAAAATCAAACACAATGTGCGAGGTAGAAGAGAGATGAGTCTGCCAACTGTGAGTTGGGAGGTCGTGAGTTTGATTACAAGAGAAGTTTGTGAGCAAAGCGATAGGTAGGAGGGAGGGAGGGAGGGAGGGATGTGTTTTGGTTTTTCCGGCGTTTGCTTGCATTCAAAGGCGTCTCGTCTTGAAAGGCTGACGGTAGCTGCGTTTTCTCTTAAGCAATGCAACAAAAATATATCTTTCTACATACTGTTTCATGTGTCACATACCCCACTAATTTTCTTCTAAAAAAAAAGGTATCCCTATCTTTCAACTTCCTTCAACATTAATGATAAGAAGTCCTCTCTTTTTTTTGTTTTTGTGAAAATTATAAGAATTGATCTGCAGATTTTTTTGTCACATATATGATCAAGTTCTTTGTTTTGCCAAGAAATGTGCTGAATTGATAGGGAAATTGAGTAAGTAGATGAATTTTTTTTTTTTCCTTTTGTTTTATTTTTTTAAGGTTATAAGCGTCTAAGTGTGGCACTGGTACTGGCTCAAAATAACAAATAAGTAGAATCGCAACGGGAAGCCTCACGATACTCTGAGGAAAAAGAGAAATGTCTAGACAAAAATATAACCCACATTAATTGGCTCCATCAATTGGCTGAGAGTAAATTTCCTGATTGAGTTAATCAACTATGTTTAGCTGAATGAGTCAATCAACCATTTAGAAATATTCCATGATATTTTAAATTGATAAATGAAATAAAATCCAATCATGTTGAAATTTTGGGTTTGGTGCCGAAGTCCTCACTTGGGGTAGATCATGTGAACCACATTTGTAATGAATTCTTTTTTGCTTTTCCCTTGATGGGAAGTAACGAGTTCTTAATTGATGGTACACAACCTTGTTTTCTTTTTAATCTTTTGCATTATGGATTTTCATGGTTCTTGTACTCGAGTTTGTCTGAGTGTATATTCTCAAGGTTGAAATGATTGAAATCTGGGGCACGATCTAAAACTGCACACGACATGCAGTCTTTGTCAGTTTGCCTACTTTTTCTTGTAACAAGTTGTGTAAAAGCCTAAAGTTTGGTTGCTGATCACATATATTTTAGGTAAGATGGCACTTAAACTCTTTGAGCAATCTCGGCCACCTCTATTTGCACGACGAGCCTGGCTGGAACTCAGCTTCCCACATGTCCTTCACGCAAATCAATGTAATCTCCATCCACAAGCACAGCAGCAGAAACAGTAACGACAGGTCTTAAACAGAGACCACCAGTGAGGGTAACATGGTGGTAAAGGTTGTCCTATTTGAGGCCTCCGCTATTACCAGGTTTGGGGTTCAAGCTAGATCAAAGGTCCAAGCCGTGCCAAGTGCAAAGTCTACCGTACCGTCTGATAGGCATTTAGACTACGCCTATAACCAGCCCTAAGCCCCTAGCCTGTCAGCTGACGAAGTCCCAAGACCAGGTTCTTTTGTCATCCCCTCAGTGGTCCTAGTGTCGATCTTATCGTAATTATACTGAGTCGGAAGCATGAAGAGATCATTGATCCTTTCTCTTTTCAAAAAAAAAAAAAAAAAAAGTGTGGCTTAAACGAGGACATTACCACCATCATGTACCAATTGAGTACTAGTCTCAATCCAAAGTACCAACACACTATAGGGTCCTAATCTTAAAGTTAGGAAATTGCTGTCGTTATTTTGCAGTAAGATTTTTATTGATAGCTTATAAACTTTGAGAGTTCCTTACAGAACAAAAAGACCTTTAAAGGCACAAGTGACTGAAGTAAAGAAATGATTCCCAGAGCCTTATCGTAAGTTGGCAAGAAGAGCCCTATATAGAGGTTTAAGAATAGTGGGAACAAAACCTTGCAACAAGCTTAGCTTCAATTCATCATCTAAATAGATAAACTGCAAATTTGCTGCCCATCATAATATATATCACACCAAGGACACCAGAGATGACCTAAAAGTCTCAAAAGCTCTTTCCATCTACAGAGACGCCTGCCTTACTCAAGATTAATAATGCATTGTCAGTCTGATCCTAACGCTAAGGTAATAGATGATATAACTTATTCCGTTGTTTTCACACGCTTTGAGGGTTGCAAGCCGGTCTCGCATTCATCCAGCTCAGGGTTATCAGGAGCTTTCCCTTGAGGTGGTGCTTCTTTCTGCTCCCCAAGCTCATCGGAAATTTCTTCTCTCATGGTTTTAGTGTTACTTGAATCATTTTCAGTTTTTCCATCATTACCTTTGGACGCTTGCTGTTCACCATGTTCAGGGGAACCTTGAATTACATCTGAAGACACAGCAGAGGGGTTCTCCAAAGTGGATGATGTAGCCTTTAGCTTGTCCATGCCTGACTTGCATTGCTTTTCAAACATCATTTGTAGGTACCTCCCTTGTTCTTCTATTCGCAGCTGCAGGTTTCTTTGAATCTACAGAGAAACAAATTATTTCAACACACACCACAAGAACAGATAGAAGCTTTCGGGGGGATAGAATAGCCAAGAAATACTGCAAGCCTGCCAAAACATTTGACCCTTTTTTTTTTTTCCTGATATTAACGCAAAACCAAAATCAAGTAGCTATGACTCAATACAACATTCCTTAGCGTGTGGGACCCTTTGGGTCACACCTAAGCGTACCCACGGCTTATTGCCCCTCACAATTTTTTTTCGATAAAAAATAACTAAAACAAAGCAGAGATAAATCAATTTCCAATGTGAAAATTTGCACCTCAAGCTGTTCGTGCAGCCGCTTCTGTACTTCCATTTGCAAGCGCAGAGCTTCAGTGATCTGAATACCCCTGTTAAACAACCATGGTAAAGAAGAAATACACTCAGTATAATCCAACCTATAAACAAGATTTACAGCTCCAAAAGGAACTACACTATTGAAAATTGAACAATTTGGCAGTCCTCTTCTAGTTCTACATGCCAGTCTGCACTCATTGACTACAAATTTAACAATGACTTCCTACCCTCTAGCAGGAACCAAAATTATGCAGACTATGTTTCCCTAACAGGTTTCAAAACACATATTTTTACAACCCTTTCACTCTGGGTGATGCTACTTTTGCTTTTTTATGTAGTGATCTCATCGTATCATTTAGGTTATTTGGTGAAACAACCATAAATGTCAACAATGACAGCCAAAAAAGATAGACTTAAGAGCCACCTCAAATCCATTAGGATCAGTGGACCAAGGCAAACAAAACTTAAAACGTCAATGAGCGTTCAAGTTGTAGTGGGAACTAGCAGCAACCTCTATTCATCCTGGTTTCCTTCCAAAATTCAGTAGCTGGCAAGAGTACTTAGACACTGGATTTTATTTAACGTCCTATTTTCTAACCATTTTAAATTGGGCTGTCCGTTGCCAAACTTGACAGATGCCAAAACAGATTGACAGAAACTAACAACATTTCTAGTCCAGGCAACATTTTTTTTTTAAAGCGGCCATAGCTTGGAGGCATGCTATCCATAAAGCTGAGAGTGCCTCACTATATAAATTACAAAACCCAAGGTAAGCCAAACATATTTATTTAGGAATTAGGGCTTAAAAACAAACTCATTTCGAAATACAGGTCATGTTTCATTAGATGCTGCAGCAAGTAGCTATAATATTACAAAATCATGTAAACCACATAAGTCAAAGAAAGAGACAATATGTTTCCAAAGTAACTTCAACAAATTGACTCACGTTTTCAAGTCAAGAGGTGATATTTCTTCAATGGGAGTCAATTTCTTCTCTGAGGATCCTGCAAACAGAAACTAAAACTCAGTACATCAAGTATATATGATATCTTTAGATTATTATAAAGCATAGAAAATGGGAACGGAAAGGGAATTGTATAAGAAAATGCAAATAAATAGGTAAGATTCTTTTTGCCCTGCCTAATGAGGAGTAGCTTGGGAAACCATGGCTTATGTATTATGTGAACAATCGAAACAATAGCCCAAAAGAAAAAAAAATAACATAAACAGCTGCTAGCTTTGATCATAGGCAAAAATACCGAATACTATGTGGGCTATGAATGCCAAATAAATAGAACGAACTTCATTCTTTGAAAGAAGAGGAATAAAAATAACAAAAGATATTCTCATTTGATGCATCACACACTGCCAAAATAAGAAAAAAGCTGAACAGAAACATAAACTACAACTCAGTACATCAAGTAATTATGATATCTTTAGATTACTTTAAAGCATGTAAAATGGGAACAGAAAGAGAATTGTATAAGAAAATGCAAATAAATAGGTAAGATTCTTTTCGCCCTGCCTAATGAGGAGTAGCTTGGGAAACCATGACTTATATATTATGTGAACAATCGAAACAATAGCCCAAGAGAAAAAAAAAATAACATAAACAGCTGCTAGCTTTGATCATAGGCAAAAATACCAAATACCATGTGGGCTATGAATGCCAAATAAATAGAACGAACTTCATTCTTTGAAAGAAGAGGAATAAAAATGACAAAAGACATTCTCATTTGATGCATCACATCCTGCCAAAATAAGAAAAAAGCTGAACAGAAACAGTTTTTGAACCAACTACTTTCAGCATCACAGAGAGAGAGAGAGAGAGAGAGAGGGAGAGGGAAAAAAACTGTTGCTTGTAACTTGTTACTGACAAAATCTCATACACCTACAAATCAAAAACAGAGGGGGAAGAGTGTTTACCGAAAATACCTGCTATATGTTTCCCTTTTGGTAGAATGACCGGGGAGAGAAAATAAAAATTAAAAAAAAAAAGAAAAAAGAAGCACACACGGCAAAGTAATGAAGGCATAACAAACACATATCAAAAGTAAACAACCATAAATGTATGCCATTATTATTACTTGGAGAAACTTGTTATATACCTTCTGATGACTCTGGTCTATATCTAGCTGTTCTATACTTCTGCAGTTCATGAATTATGTGCAGTCATCAGAAGAAAATTTACATATGTAAAATTATGAAAAAAAATCCAACTGATTAAAGAACATATACCTGCAAGTGGCTTTTGACATGATATATAGTTAAGCCTTCAACTTTCATGAGCTTCAAGACACCCTTAGGAGTTGCCCCTGGAAGTTATAAATAAAGAATTCAATTGATGCAGAAGGTTCATGATCTTAAAGAACTAAGGAAGCCAATAATAGTTACACACTTTCACTGCCACCAAGTTGGTTAACAGCCTCCACAAAGGCCTCGTGAAGTTCAGGTGTCCAACGCATGCGCGGCTTGGCTGAGGCACTAGCACTATTAGTTGAACAAGAGGGAGTAGCAACAGCTTGAAGTTCGGCAGATGGAGCAGAATGCTGCTGATGAACTTGTGGCTGTTGAGCTTGAAAGCTTGGTGGTTTTTGCACCTGGTATGCCACCTGAACCAACAAAATGAGAAGCCAAAATGCGTGTTGATAAAACATACCAAAATTCCACACTTTACTTTGTAGATGCATATTTTTCTTTTATAGGAACTTCACAAAAGCATATTAAGCTCCATATATATAAGACTATCCAACCTTAGGTTCCATATCTGTTACATTGGTTTCTTGAAGAAGATCTTCCCAGTTAGAATCTAAAGCATCATCTTCTGTGATTAGATCGTCAGCCCAATGCCAATCATAACGCTTGCCAAATTCTTCAGACGCCATGATGCTGCTACAACTACTGTTTTCCACTTGACTATTCTCAACAGGGGTATTTACAGGAAAATTGATGAAATCGTCAACAGAATCTGTACACCATGAAGCACTATTTTCTTTGGGATAATGACTCGATGTTGTAGACTGAAGCAGTGTTGAATGAGAAGATTGTGGTACTGGAAAAGATACCCCATTTGTTGACGACCTTGGTACAAAAGGACTGTTTCCTGATTGATCCTTCTGTTGTGAAAGTGAAACGGATGAATAGTGAACATCTGATGAAAATCCAGATGATGAAGAAAATATGTGACCCATTACTCCACTGTTGGAGGTTAAGTGGCCCTCATGAGTGAGGGGACTACTCATGAGTTCTCTCTCAATGGACACTTGTTGCGAGTCTGGCAACTTGGGATATGACTCTTCGAAAGGCGTCGGAAGCACGGGCAAAGATGAAGAAAGTGCTCCAGATACCCCCATGTTAGTCAGCTGCTTTGCACCTGACCTTGGAATGGATAAAGCAGGGCGTGCCTCCATTTTCTTCCTAAGATCACAAAAGGAAGTGTTAGTTATTCGGTACATAAATATGTATGATTATCCCGTTTTAATAATGATCCTCACCAATTCAAGACCTACTAAAAGCACCCTTTGCTTGCTATCCAGAAAAGATCATCAATTTTCACGGCTGGAAAAAAAAATAAGAAAAAAAATACCATTAATGCCACCAAAAAAAAAAAAACTATAGTAAAGCCATTTTAATGGCAAAGAACATAAAAAGCTGAAAAGTTTCATTCAAATACAATCATACAGATACACACCAATTAGTCCTCCAAATTTTTTTTTTCAACTGATCTAATTTCCTTGGATGATGTTTGTAAACATTACCATTCAGCGTTAATAAAAGCTCTTTTGATTTTCCTACCAAAAAAAAAAAATCCTTGGATGATGCGCTATGATACCCACTACGTTAATACATGTTGCAACAATTTTATAGCAGTAACATGGTACTTTTAAGTTTTAAGACATGATCCAGAGAACCAAGATTTGACATATAAAGCATATATAGATTTGACATATAAAGGATATATAACAAGGTTTGACCTTTTTCACTGACATTAAAGAACAAAGTGATGGCGATTCTAATCAATCTCCATCATCTACTCAAAGCACCAAAAAATAAAATGAAAAAATGAAATACTTTCACCAATCACCAATATAAACCTATTTCCTCAACTAAAGTACGCAAACCAGAACAGAAAAATTCACAGAATTTTCTATAACAGACTAGAACCATAAATTCATAAGCAAAACTTGATCCAGCCAAAAACGAGCGAAATTTCACATAAAATTTGCCGTATCTCCCCATCACCATGCCGAAACGTGATTACTACATGCCAAACGCACAAACACCATGTCCATGACCAACATATATATATATATGTGTGTGTGTGTGTGTATGTGTGTGTATGTATGTACGTATGTATGTATATTGCAAAATCAAAAACTCATTATCCAAGATGAAACAGGACAAAAAACAGAGACACACACAAAAACCAATACGAAAAAAAAAATCAGAATTGAAAAAATGAAGAACACTCAAAAAAAATCAGAGGGGCATGCGGAAATCTTACCTGAAAGGTGATAGAGACAAGAGAGAATTGGAGGGAATCAGAATCAAAACCGGAAATCTGGGTCCAATCGGAGGAGGAGGATGGAGATGGAGGGGTGATTAGGGTAATTCTGGGGTGACAAGCGGGTGTTTTAAAATTGGCTCACCGGCATGGCAAAGCCAAAGCCAATGGTGGGGGAGGTGAACAACGGTGACGAGTGCGCTTTCTTTGCCCTTCCGTTTGTTATTTTTATTTTTATTTTTATTTTCTTCTTAAATATTTGCTCCTTTGGGCAGCCTTCGTTCTTTCCTCCTGGACACGCTGCATTATAAGAACATACACTGCTCATCTAACGCGCTACGTCAGCGCGTGTGTCAGTATTCCGGATGTTGAGTGGAGAGAGGAATAGTGCTTCCTATGCCGTATTGGCATTTTGTTTGTCGTGGTGGGGCCCATCATAAGGGAGTATGTGATTGGTGGGAGACTGGTAAATATCTGTTTGGTCGCACGCGTGGCTAAGCTCTCTCTTTAACCATTTAATTAGATTTGATTGGATTTGATTTAAGTTAAGTTGACAAGGTGTTTGGTAGAATGTGGTTATAAACAACGTTTTTAATTTAAAATATTATAATATATAAATATTTTTATTGTAATAATTTTTTATTTTTTATTATAATGTATTAGAATTTTACATTAATTAAAAATTAAAGATTTGATTTTAATCATTGTAAATAGTGAGTCTACAATCAAATATGAAAATGTAAGTTTTGATCGTTAGGGTTCCGTTCAAGGAATTTGGACCCTCAAATCACCGTTGATTGGACCTATTAGCTCAAATAAACACGCAAGATCAAAGCGCTATAGATGGAATAAAATAATGCTGTAAAAACAAGAATATCACGCGTAAAATTTATAGTGGTTCACTCTATTAAAAGAGCTACGTCCACTATAATGCACTATAATTTTCTGGATACAAATTACAAGAGAGCAAAAATAAATGAGAAAACAATTGGGCAGAATTTTTGTATGTTTTCTGTATTCTTCGTACAATGAAACAACTATCCCTTTATATAGAGAACAAGGAGGAATCATGGCTCTCAACCGTCTAACGGAGTGGGATAATGCACTAACAGCAACTGCAATAATGGGACACGTGTTGATCTGCGATAGGCCACAAGAATCATGCCTCCCCCACGTCCCGGTCCATGATCAGACGTGTTAGTTATGACCACCCGCCTTTTTGAACAGTCACTTAATTTTTTTAAATATTCTTTATTAAACATTAATTTTACTTATTTAGTAAGAAAAATACTGAAATTTTTTTTAACATCCTTTAAAACATACTTACAAGCTATTACGACTTTTGTTGCATTTCAAGTTGAGTCACCACTCAACACTTAACTTTAAAACTATTTCAAATCGTTTCTTAAAACTTAATAAGAAACATTTATTAAATCATAGCTTAAAACTTCACTTTATAATTATATAAAACAGTTCGTCAACTGTATCTTAAAACTTTAAAAACATTACTTACTACTTTAACCTTATCAAAACTTTGACTTTTTTGAACTTTGAAAACATTGTATCAAATAGTGGGAAAACATTTTCTTTGCACAACGGAAACTTACTGTGATGGTATCCATACCCAAATCTTCGCATTTGCCCTTCTCAGCACCCAGCTCTTTTAACGGGTCCTACTGGTTGCCCATAAAACTATCTACAGCATGAAGAAACTTTTAATGAGCCTTCGCCTAGTAAGTTCAAACATTTTCTCACAAATCATTTAAAACATGCTTCAAAAAACTTTTCCCATGAAAATCTTTCTCTTAAAATAGTTTTCATAAACGTTTTTTATTAAACATTTCTGTTACGTTTTCATAAACTTTTTCTTAAAAACATAAAAATGTTTTTCATAAACACTTAAACATTTCTCAAAATGTTTTTCATAAGCACTTAACGTAAATACTTTATAATAAGGAATACAAGCAAATTCATAATGCATGATACCAATTATGCTCAATTATGAACTTTAATTATGAGCATTTTATGAACATTATTCTCTTACTTTAATTTTCTATCTTTGTTCCTTAACTTTCCTTATCTTACTTTAACTTTTTATCCTTGTTCCTTATCTTTCTTTATCTTACTTTAATGTTCCTTATTTTACTTTAGTGTTCGTACCAACATCATTAATCATGATATCATAAACATGACACTTCCCTTGGAGAATACTTGAAACCATCGAACAACGAGGTCGTGTACCTCACATCAAGGAGGTCGAACTCTAACTTTACTTGTGTACCTCATATCAATGAGGCCGGTACGATACTTTCTTTTTAATATTTACTTTACCTTTTTATTAACTTTAATGAGCATAACAAATGCTATCACATCATATGCAAACATATTTGCAAATCATAACTTGTACTGTAAAACTTATTACATTACAAATGCAACATAAAATTTATAACTTAAACTGTAAAACATTATGCATTTTAAAAAAAATGCAAACATACTTTAAATACATTGAAAATCATAACTTGAACTTTTAAAAACATAATGTATATTAATATGCAAATAGACTTTAAACATAACATTTGCAAATTCATTACAAATCTTTTTTTGAACTTTAAAACTTTTTGCATAATAAATGCAAACATATTTTAAAAGAAACTTTCATAAGAATTACAAACTCATTTATAAACGTATACATACATATTTAAAAATCATTTACTTCATGCTGTAGGTGAGGTTTGAAACTTAGCTGGACTTAACTCTAGTGCTCTCTATTCCATTCCTGTCTCATTCATTTTCCTTCCATTAGTCGGCTTCTATGTCCTGATCATACGACACCTGACTTATTAGTTAACTTTTCATATTATCAATCTATTTAATTGAAAATATCAATCTATTCGTTTGATAATAGAACTTAATCACTAAACTTCATTCCCTTTACATAACGTGTATACCATCGGTTTACTTTCTTTACTTAACTTTATAAACTATCGGTTTACTTTTCCTTCACTTAGCTTTGTAACCCACTGGGGTTACTTTTCCTTTTAATTATATAACCCACTGGGTTACCATTTCTTTCTTTATTTTGATTTTGTAACCTATCGGGTTACCTTTGTTCTTGAGCATCTCTTTGTTAAATTCTCTGTCTCATGTGACAGTTTCATTAATTAATGTATTACGGAATATTTTTCATCTAAGAACGTTGTGTTAGATCATAGTGTTTGACTCCATTTTAGCCGTTTCCTTAATAATGACGATTTTACCATTGGCAGGTTTTTGATCAATTTTCATAACTTATTACACTTATTGCTTAATTTTTTCCATTTCATTACTTACATAAAATATGAAAAAAGTACCAATAAAGAATGTTTCCTGACATCGGGCGTTTCAGGTCCGTTTTGACCATTTTTATAAAATGACCATTTTGCCCTTAATCTATTTTTCTTCCATTATTTCCTTAACTAAACTTTAATTTCTTAAAAACTTTGCATCTATGATACTTACTACCTACAGCAGTGTAGAAAACCAACATTCCCTAGTGAAAACCTAGTTTTCACACAATTTTACGGTTCTGGCCTGAAACACAAAAATATTTACATTTTTTGTCCCGAAACCAAAAATAATCTTTTTAAACCATTAGTTCCCATTTTTCAAGAGGATCAAATTTTCTTAAAGTACGTTACCCAAATTCCTCTTGTAAAAGGACGTTTTTGCCCCCTTAAAGATTTTTTTCCCAACTTTAACAAATTTTGTAAAATTCATAACTCCTAAACCAAGTAGAATTTTAAGAAATTGTTTGAGCTATCTTAACAGTTTCGACGAGTTCTACAACTTTCATGTTTTAACTTTCTTGAAATTTCAACATTTAGGGGGGCTTTTTGGCTGATTTTTAAATCTACTGAGAATTCTTTTTTCTTTACAATTTAGTCCCTTTTGGAATTTCATCAAAACCCTTACTTTCTTATTTCCATCATCATCACCATCAACATATAACATGAAACAACCATGCCTTAACATTCATCTTACATGCCATAATCTAAAACATTTTATCAAACATATAATATGCATTAAAAAAAAACATAAACTTTTTCAAGCATGAAGTTTAGAATTTTACCTAAACTTCACCAAACTTTTGATCCTCCTTTGAAATGCTCAAAATTTTGTTTTGCCCTCTTCATAAAAACCATGGCAAAACCTCATCAAAACCCTTGCAAAGCTTAAAGAAAATCACCAAAACCCATAAGAAAAAGTTTGGGATTTTTCCTCCATAAGTACCAAATCTTAAACCAAACCCTTTGAACTTGCTTTAAACATGATTTGACATTGGAATTCATCAAAATTTTTGAGAAATAATTGCTTTAGGGGTGGCCGTTTTGAAGGAAGAAAATGGAGCCTTTTTCTTTCTTTCTTTCTTTCTTTCTTTCTTCGTTCCTTTCTTTCGTTCCTTTCTTTCTTTCCTTCCCTTTTCACGTTTCTCTCTCTTCTTCTTCTTTTTTTCTTGCACGTTGGAGACCAACATTTGGTCTCTTATGTCATAAATTGTTTAACTTTTTTTTTCTTTTCTTTTTCTTCTTTTTTTTAACAAAAAGTGGTGGTGAGTCACCTTAGTTGTCAATTAGGTTACTTTGGGTAGCCAAATGTGATTGGGCCATATTAGTGGATGTGGTGGCCCAATCAAAACTTCCAAGGTGTCTCACTACACTTTTTATGCAGTCCAAGTTTATACTGACAGTATTTTTATACTATCGGTATTCTTTTCTATACAATTTATGAAGTTTCATAACCTCTAATACTTATCCACATCCATCCCTCACATAATGAAGTTCCAATATTATCTAATTTTGTACAGTCTAAATTTATACTGATAGTATTTTTCTTATACTATTGATACATTTTCTATACTGCTACAGCATTCTTTATTCATTCATATTCTCTAAACAGTCTTATTTCTATACTGCTTTAACTTAAACAGTGTAATTTATGTACTGTATAACCTTAAACAATCTAATTCTTGCATTGTATTATTTTTACAGTGTAATTTTCATATTGCATAACTTTATCATTGTACTTTCTCACATTACATTATTCTAATATTGTATAATTATCCATATTATTATATAGTATTTTTCTTAAACTGTACTTTTTGTCTTAACATAATCCTTAACTTAATGTATTTTTACTGTGCTTAAAAGGCTCGGTTGTTACATTAGCAACCGTCAATTCGTACTGATAACCGTCAACTCGTGGCGATCGACCTAGTTGAACGAACACTTCGAGACAAGTTTGAATTAACTTAAGCGGCCGATGTAACCCAAATGCTTACCGCGCACATAGAATCGAAATGAACGAAACGTTAATTCGATCAACCTTCCTCTCATCGATTGATTTACTTCGATCTATTCGACTCGTTTTAACGTTGGGCCATTTGGGTTTGTAGGCAATTTGGCCTGACTAAATTGCCCCTAATAATCATACTTGACAAACATCCTATAAGTTAAAAGATTTGATTGCCAAATACCTAATAAGTTAAAGATTTGATGTGTCTTTTGAGTTGCTCAATAGGCCAATTGGGCCTCCTAGAAAGACACTTTGGGGCATCTATTTATGTGTTGCTCAGAACATGCACAGTTGGTCCTTCGCAATTTTGGGGCGACATGTGTCGAGTATCACCCATCTCAAAAATTAAAATTTTGGCCCCGTTTGTTTTCGTTTTCAGAATTTTTGAAAATATTTTCACATGTTTTTCAAGACAAAAATTTTAAAAACACTCTCAGCACGATTCCCAAAAAATTCTTATTTTTTAAAACAAAAACATTTTCACATATTTTGAAAATAATACCAAACGGCCCTTTTGTCTTGCTTTTCGCATTGGTGACATCAAAGATTCCTGATTTTTTTTTTTAACAAAACAAATGGAGAACTTTTTTGCTTTGAAACTGTATTAGACCAACTTTTACAATTAAGTGCATGTTTGTTTTAGGTATTTTTTAGATTTAATAGACTCAAATTTAGAATTAAGTATCAAAAATTCTTTAAATACGTGTTTATTTTTTTCAAAATTTAAATCAAATGAGTGTAAAAAATCTAAGTTTTCAAAGTTCTGACTCTCTTTAAACTCTTGATACTCGAATATCTTTACTACAGTAAAAGCTGAAATTCTCTCTCTTATATTTAAAGAAAAAAATCATAACTTCTTTGTTTGATATCCAATTGAGATAATTCTTTTTTTATTGTATTTCTAGTAAAGAGATGAATAAATTAATATTAATATTGCATATTCTTTAGGATTATCAACATTAATATTTTATTAGATTTGTTAATAAATCAAAACTATTTTTACTAACTCTTTAAATACAAATTCCAATTTTATTCCATACTCAGATTAAAACTTAAATGCATATCCAAACATCAATTCAAATAACAATTTAAATCACTAATTTAAATCCTCACACAACTCAAATCAAATCACTAATTCGAATCCATTTACCAAACGAACCCTAAATATATGCTTTTTATGGAAGGAACTAATTATAAAATGTTTTTGAAGAGTATTGTATGAGAAGACATATTATAGAGCATTTAGAAGCATTTGTTAGAACCAATTGTTTGAATTATTTTTGGTGAAAAAAACTATAGCATGTTAAAGATTTACACTATAATACATTTTTTTTTATTGACACTGTAACATATAAGAGCTTTACACTATAACAACTAAAAATTTTGATTCTAACTTATATGGTCAAACACCACATTAGTGTTGCTACAAAAGAATCTTTTTTTTTTAAGAGACTACAAAAAGATCTTTCATAAGAAATGTTTTGGTCAATGTAATTATTTATTTATTTTTTACATTTTTAATTCATATAAGCTTTAGAGTTTAGGATCCTGTTTATCTATCTATCTCACAAATTTGAGTGCTTACATATTTGTAGTTGTAATATCAGTTTGAGGATCATGTCTTATATTACACAGCCATCTACATTGCTTACTAGTTTGAAAAGTAAGTTAAAATTTAAAGTTAGAACTTGAGCGCTATAGCATATGAGAGCTTTATACTGTAACAAGTTGGAACTTAAAATTTCAACTTATTTCTCAGACAAAACCTTAACCTTTAAAAAAATCCCTTTCGAAAAAGACAAAAGAAGTTGGCTTTTGAAAATGAAATACCTTTATTCTCAAAAAAAAAAAAAAAAGAAAATACCACCTTTAGAATCCAAAAAGATTTTAAGTGTTGATCTAAATCATGTTTACTAAATAATATTCTCCCACTCCCACATTTAGAAATAGTAGTTAAGAGTCACGTGGAAGCAAATTTATATTTAAATTTGCATATCAAAGTCTGAGTACTTTGTTAGTATCTAAATATTTATAAGGATCATTTTTTATAATGTCTTATACTAAAAAAAAATTATGGCAATATTTGGAAAAATATTTCAATAGGAACATGCGAGGAAAATTTTATTGTACATGAATTATCAACCAAATAAAAAAAGAGAAACCAAAAAAATTAAGGACACTACATGAAATAAATTATTTTTAATAGGAGCAAAGCAAGAAAAACAATATTTTGTTGAAGTACATCGTAAAAAAATTAAGCTACATTAAAAAAATAGCAAATTATATATTTATGAAAGAAAATGAGGAAGAAAAAAAAGAAGAAAAAGCATAAAAAAAGTAATTATGTGTTTGAGAAATGTGGTTAGAACTAAAACTTTCAAACATGTGAATGCTTTACATTGTAACTTATTTTTTCTAATCATAGCATATGAAAGCTTTATTCTATAGTAACAAAAAGTTTTAGTTAGAATTGATTTTGTCAAACATCCTTTAAAGAAGAAGAATAAAAAAGGAATAGATAAGACAAGATAAGAAAAAATAAATAAATAAGTACAAAAAGACAAAATAAGTTAACCAAATTTTGAATAGTATTTTAGGAACTCCTACTTATTATATAATACTAGTTGTAGCGGTGTGCTTGCAGGTGAGTATTTAATGTGTACTTTTTTTATATATAAAACAAAACCAGGAGTTTGAGCCACGTGCCAGGTTGTTTGGGAACGTGGTTCAAACTATTAAGTTATAGTCTAAATCAATTTTGTTATTATTTTTTAAAATAAAATTTGAATTTTAAACCAAGTTTGGTTTAAAACTTAAAAAACTATTTGTTAATGTTGCTAGAAAAAATATCCATAATATATTACGCTCTTTTAAGATATAATATTTGACCCTCTTATTATAGATATAAAAAGTATATCCTAATTTAGAGATGACGATGATGATGATGATTGTGGTGATGACGACAATGAACACAGATATGAATAGTGGCTAAATAAAACTTGATAGTAAATATGAATATACAAGTAGATATATAAATAGGAGCATAGAGAAAATATATATTTAAAAATAGAGTAATTTGCCACATTAATCTCGAACCTTTTTCACAAAAGTGTGATTTTGGTCCCTTGCCTATTTTTTTTATCTATCAGTCCCAACTTTTCGTTTTAGTTGCTGAAGGATCAATTTAAGGGTTTAACCGTTAATTTTGGGACCAGTTTGTCACCTTTTTAATAACTTTAGGAACTAGTTTGTTACCTTTTTGATAACTTTGGAGACTACTTTGACATTTTTTTTGTCTAAAATTAACTGTTTGGCTGCTAAATTGGTCCCTCAGCAACTAAAATCAAATATTATGGACTAATAAATAAAAAATAAAAAGTTTGGGACCAAAATGTTAACTTTCATGAAAAAGTTAGGGACTATTGAAGCAATTTATCCTTAAAAATATTAGGTAAAAGATATTTGAGTAGAAATACCTATGAGAAAATGAGTAAGGCGCCTATGAGAAAAATTATTTTAGTAACAAAATTGGAAATATAATATTTAAGGAGATCCAAATTTGAAAAAAAAATAAGATAATGAGAATAAATATTCTCAAAAAAAATAAAACATTATAAGAAGAAATATTTAACCCTACGTATATTTAAAAAAAAGTTAATCAAAAAATTAGAAAAAAGATATCAAAGAAAACTAAATCTGAAAAACATAGAAGATTGTAAGAAAAAATAATAGGATAAGAGATATTTTAAAACATTTTATGAAGATAAATTAAAAAAATTAAAGAGAAAAAACAAAAAAAGTCATTATTTTGATTAAACACATAAAACAGAAGACTTTTATTAGATGAAATGAAACAACATAATATATATGTGATATTATATAGTAAAGGAAACAAATCATAGAGAAGCAAACAAGTTATAATAGTATTAAAATTAATGAAATGAACCAAACTATTTAAGAGAGAAAAAAAAATAAAACAAAACAAAAGCACAAAAGACAAAACAAAAAGACATTTTTTGAATAGTGTTTTGAAAAAACTCCCAATTATGTAGTAGTTACTATTATAATAGGTTATTTTATCCACTTTAACATATCCATATCTTCAATTCACATAAATATTTTAACTTATCTTCTACAAGATTTGTTGAAAAATTGTACTTGAATCCAAGAAAGAGAACTTTCCCACTAATATTTCATCAAAGAATTTCACCATTTCACATCTCCAATCTCAAGAGGTACCAGATTATCCCAAAGGGCAATAAAAATTCATAATGGGAATAATTTTTTCTTCCTGGCATGTCCCTTTCACTAGCATATAGGACCTTTGGACAAGAATAACGCTACATCTTCTTGATTAATATCTTCATTATAATCAAAATGAGAGCCTAATTACACAAACAAAACCCCTTGTTTTCCGCCACCAACAGCAACTTCCTTGGCAAAAAGGACATATGCTTCCACATCATGAGCACATAAACATGTTACAATTACATAGGATCTGAGACAAGACCCTTTTTGAGCCCTTTTTTTTTTTTTTGTGCACCAACTCAATAGCACTAGAATATTAACACGTAATCGATAATAGACAGTATCTTTGCCTAATTCTTTTCATTAAGATTTTTGTGTATGATTAATTAAAATTCATAATTCGTCCTGTCTCAAAATCTGATACTATATGCCGTCCCTCTCACTTATTTTCTTGGCTCTGTCCCTTCACTGGCTCAAAGCAAATGAACTTGTTCATCATATGAGAGATTTTACAAGATAATGTGAATGTGAATCTGATCTCCAACGAATTTAGTTTTGGTTCTTTTATCCACTCAATCTAGTTTGGTTTTTTATAAGACCAAGTACACCGAAAGGGAAAAAAAAAAATCAATTCCTAGATTCCAAAATAAATAGTACGTTTGAGGAATTTAGGAGATGATATTCCTTGTGTTTGTGCAATAACATGGCAATATCTTCTTCTGAAAGTGACAAGAAATCTGCAGAGTGGACTTTTTTCACCTTCTGTTCTTGGAGAGAACTTAGTTTGCTTTAAACACACGCCAGCCAAGTTTCATCAAGCAAAGAGCTTTACAACACACATCCAATATTAAGTAGAACAACTTAGGTGAAAATGGGGTTCTGAAATTGGGCTTAGTTCAGACAAATGAAGAAAGTGAGAGCTTTTTCAAGCTATATAGTAAATGGAGTTTGGTAGTTTGAAGGTTCTTTTTCCACTTGGATGCCCTTCAAAACTGCTCCACTGATCTCCAACTATGCCCCATATGCGGTAACCTTCGTCTACTAGCCGCTGCCTCGCCGCGGATTTGTACCTTTGCACCTCTGTTAGCTCATCTTCTAGACCCCTTTTTCATAAAAATATATAGATGTATCAAATTCTTAATGAGATAGTGTTTGTTAGTATAAAGTCTCACTTGGCTACTTGATTTTCTTGAAGAAACTAAAGGGAGAGAGAATGAGAAAAATATTTGTACCTTAATGAGAGACCAGACCATCCATGGTATCCAACCTCAATGAGGTTATCCACTGTGTGTGATCTAAGAGGTTCCCTTCTTGAAGAGATAAGAAAGATCTTAAGCCCTTTGTCTTTGATCTCATGGAAGATGTTTAGTGTGGGCTTAAGAGCCGGCGCGTTTTTCTTCCTCATCCATGCTTCCAAAGATGTTACATTACGTTTCTCACCCCTAAGTTTCAGATTCCAAAAAACCATCCTAATCAACAGCTTAAATATATATCTTAAGACAATATTATGCTACATGACAGCATTATTCTTGTGACAATGACTTGTTTGTAAAGATATTCAAAAAATATGCTCTTTTTTTTCCTCCAAAGCCGAGATTAAAAATGAAAAAACAAAAGAGAGAAGACAATTTGTTTTATCTATAATGGGCAGGGTTGGAATAATCAGTTTAGTCATTGCCAAAAAGCAGCACAGAAACAGTAACTAGGAATATCAATATAGTACTAATTATAAGATTAGATCTAAGTGATTTAGAACTGATATATTTGGTGGTGAACAAAAACTACTAGGACTCTAAGAAAGAAAATTGTGTAGATCTTCAAGTTTCATAGGATCCAAACATATCACACTAATATGCATAAATAAAGTTTTCTGGCCAAAAAAAAAAAAAAAAACAAACAAATGATCTGAATATTGGCTTACCCAAAACCATGTTTTTTATAGTAAGGAATGGTGGAGAGCAGGGTGTCATCAACATCAAAAATCCACGCATCTTTACCATCACCTTTCATAGTACAGCAGCTGCTTAGGTGCAGTTTAACCTCCTCAAAGGCCTTCTCAGAATCAGCCTTGTACTGTGAAGATGTCATGTATTTCTTAATGTACTCAACACACTCTTGAGGCACAACTTCAAAACCCCTAATGTTGTTTATCTCCACATTGATCCTCCAACTCTCACAGTACCTCTTCAAGCTGTCACCAAGCTCATTTCTAATTCTTGGGCTCAAAATGCTCCAATCTGCTGCAAAAGCCAAGCCTATGAAGATGTTTGAGAAGATTATCAGTGAAAATCCTGTAATCTTTCCCATATCTTTCTCAGTCTCAGTAGAGGGTGTAGATACAAAGAAAAAAATTTGTGGACTTTGAACTTTGAAGAACAATGGGTGTGGAAAATTAAAGGGTGTGGTTTGGCGTGGGTGTGGGACATATGTTGGGTTGGTTTTTTATTGAAGTTCATATGGTATGGTCAATCAAGTTGGATTGGACTAGTGAGAGTAATAATGTAAGAGAGAGACAAATGAAACAAAAAGCAATATTCATGCTTCACAACTAATGAAGCTCTGTCGCCCAAAAAGCCGTGCTTACCTACTTTCCAAATTACATAACCAAAACAAATCAGGGATTGCTCTTATTTTTGCAGATTAATTTCATTGCCAAAAAAAATGCGAAATCATATAGATTTTTTCATTTATATTTCACATATTCAAATGTCTCAAGTTCTCTGTTAAAAGATAGGTTTATAAGCAAGCTCGGATTAATTCCCTTTCCTCTATAGATAGTGTTTATGTTTAATGATTATAGTACTAGTCTATTAGGAGCATAATATGTAAGATATTTAAACAAAAACAAAATCAAAATAAGATGCATAAACTTGATTGCACATAGCACAGCGAAATTAAACATAACTGACCTCTAGCCATTGTTCCTCTTCTTTGGTCTACTATGGGTGTATATTTGGTGCAATTTGGGTTCTTCTATACCTTTAACAATTCAGTATAGATGGTGTATTTCTAAAAAAATTGTTAAGGATAGGGACCCTGCCATTCTTTCTCTTATATAGACATCCTACTATCAAGGATGTTTATTGCAGCCAATGGTAGTTACCATGGGCTATTGATAGATTTAAATTCTAATATAAATTCAAATAAAACTCTTAATATTAACCAACCGATGAAATTCTCTTTAAATGGTAAAAAAAGCTCATTCTCCCACTTGTTTAATATATCTTATTTGAATTATATTAGAGATCCATCAAAACTTTATTTAAGAAACAAACACATGAATCATGGCAATATGTCCTCTAAGGGCGAGTGTTATCTTCCATGTATTACAATGTATTATTTCTCAACTTTATTCCTTAAATGGTAACTTAACTTTATGAATAAACCCAATGTTTATTCTCAGTCCTGCAAAATGTGAATTTTCCTCTAATAACTTTATGCGCAAATCAAATATGAGAAAACATCACAACTAAATAAGAGTTTCATTAAGATTGTAAATTATACGTACAAACAAATTACATTATGAAACCAAGTCCCATCTGAACTACATGATCCTTAAATGACTTTGATGGCATTCCTTTTGTCAAAGGATCTGCTATCATTAATTCAGTGCTTATATGCTCTATGACTACTTTATTTTCCTTAATGCGTTCCCTTATGGCTAAGTACTTAATTTTGATGTGTTTACTTCGATTGCCACTCTTATTATTCTTAGCCATAAAAACAGCAGTTGAATTGTTACAATATATTTTTAATCGCTTAGACACTGAATCTACAATTGTAAAGCCTGACATGAAACTCTTTACCATACACCATGCGAAGTAGCCTCAAAACATGAAACAAACTCTGCCTCCATAGTAGAGGTAGCAACCAATGTTTGCTTTCCACTCCTCCAGGATATAGCTCCTCTAACCAGCATAAAGATATAACCAGATGTTGATTTTCTTGAATCAACACAGCCAGCATAGTCTGAATCAGAGTAGCCAATCACTTCCAGATTGCTGGTTGTCTATTCATAAGCATGTAATCTTTTGTACCTTGAAGGTATCTCATCACCTTCTTTGCAGCTCTCCAGTGGTCAGTGTCTAAATTACTCTGGTATCTTCCCAACATTCCTATAACAAATACAATGTCAGGTCTTGTACAGACCTAAGCATACATAAGGCTTCCAACAGCTAAAACATAAGGATTATTGCTCATCTGATTTTTCACTAAATCATTTCTTGGGCATTGGTTAAGACTTTATTTATCACCCCTTACAATTGGTGCTATAGTGGGTGAACAATCTTTCATTTGAAATTTTTCCAAAACTTTATTAATATAGGCTTCCTACGACAGTCCCAGAATACACCGAGATCTATCTCTATGGATCTTAATGCCAATAACATAAGGTGCCTCACCCATATCTTTCATTTCGAAATTCTTGGAAAGAAATTGTTTCACCTTATATAGTAACCCTTTAACGTTGGTTGCAAGGAGGATATCATTCACATATAAGACAAGAAAATAGATTTTGCTCCCATTAACCTTTTGGTATATATATTGATCCATGATATTTTCTTCAAAACCAAATGAAGTGATAATATCATGAAATTATAAATACCACTGACGGAAGGCCTGTTTCAATTTATATTTGGATTTCTTGAGTTTGTAGACCAATTGCTCACTATCACTAGAGGAAAAGCCTTCAGGTTATTTCATGTAAACCTCTTCCTCTAGATCACCATTGAGGAGTGTTGTTTTCACATCCATTTGATGTAATTCAAAATCAAAATAGGCAACCAATGCCATAACCATATGAAGGGAATCCTTCTTAGATACAGGAGAAAAAGTCTCCATGTAATCTATACTCTCTCTTTGAGTGAACCCTTTAGCTACAAGTCTTGCCTTATATCTTTCAATGTTGTCTAATGAGTCTTTCTTTGTTTTGAAGACCCATTTGCATCCACTGGCTTTAACACCATTAGGCAACTTAACAAGAGCCCAGACTCCATTAGATGACATAGAGTTCATCTCCTCTTTCATGACATCATACCACCAGTTAGATTCCTTACAACTCATGGCCTGTAAAAATGTTTCTGGATTATTTTCGGCTCCAATGTTGTATTCAAACTCTTGTAGATACACGATATAATCACTTGGAATTGCTGATCTCCTTACTCTAGTAGATTTCCTTAATGTTTGTTCAACATTCTCCTAAGAAGCATGTTGTTTAATAGGCTATTCAACAGGTTCTTGTATCTGCCGTACATTTGGATCTACTATTTCTTAATCAGCGGTCTATGGCACTTGAACGACTGGTTGTTGTTCATTACACATTTGAACTATAGGTGTATTGTGTACAACAATCACTCTATCACATGATGGGGAAGGTTAGGCATTTGCACGATCTTTCTCAAAAACAGTGTTCCAAGATCGATCGCTCTCACTGATCAAGTCATTCTCAAGAAATTTTGCATTCCTTAACTCCACCAACCTAGTAGTATGTGATGGATAATAAAATCTGTACCCCTTGGACCTTTTGGCATAACCTACAAAGTATTCACTTATGGTCCTTGGGTCTAACTTCTTTTCTTGTGCATTATAAACTCTCACTTCAGACAGGCATCCCCAAATGCGTACATGTCACAAACTTGGTTTCCAACCTTTCCATAACTCAAATGGTGTCTTTAAGACAGCCTTGGTTGAAACTTGGTTTTATATATACACAGCTGTTTTGAGAGCCTCAGTCCAAAAGGACTTAGGAAGCTTGAAGCTGCTAAGCATACTCCGCACTATATCCAACAATGTTTGGTTTCTTCTTTCCGCCACACCATTTTGGTCCGCAGCATCAGGCATAGTGTACTAGGCAACAAGTCCATGTTCTTGAAGAAACTTAGCAAATGAACCAGGTGCTTGTCCATCTCTGGTGTATCTACTATAGCATTCACTACCTCTATCAGACCTCACTATCTTTATTTGCTTACCTCATTTTTTTCTCTACTTCTACCTTAAACACTTTGAAGGCATCTAAAGCTTCATTCTTATTCTGAAGCAAATAGAGATACATTATTCATGAGAAATCGTCAATAAAAGTAATAAAATACTTTTGACCATACATGTCTATGTCCGGACAAGAAATGTCTCTATGTATGATCTCCAATATGTCTGAACTCCCCTTGGCACCTTTCTTTGACATATTTGTCTACTTACCCTTTATACAGTCCACACAAGTGTCAAAATCAGTAAACTTAAGAGTACTAAGGATCCCTTCATTTACTAATCTCTTTATTCTTTCAATAGAGATATTACTTAATCTACGATGCCATAACATTGAGGATTCTTTATTCATAACACATCTCTTAATGCCATTATTATCATGAACATGCATAGAAGTATAAGAAGTTTCATTTTATAAATTAATTTTGAAAATACCATCAGACATTGTACCATTTCCAATAAGTTCATATCTATAATATAAACTAAATATAGTATCTAAAAATTTAAAGGAAAAACCCAATAATACAAGCATTGAAACAGAAATTAAATTATTTTAAAAACTTGGAATATAAAATGTCTTTTCCAATTCCAACATAAAACCACTACTTAAAATTAATTTGCATGTTCCGACTGCCTCCACATGCAAGCGTATCTTATTGCGTGAGTAGATAAACTGCTCACTACCCACTGGCCTCTTTAGGTTTTGCAACTCCTACAAGGAATTAGTGACATGGATTGTAGAACCAAAATCAATCCACCATGTGTCATGACCAATATCAACCATATTAGATTCAAAACAAACAAGTGAGAATTAAGTAACTTTCTTCTCAAGCCATTTCTGAATATTTAGGACAATCCTTCTTTATATGCCCTTTCTTCTTACAAAAGAAGCACCTGGATTCCTTTTTGATATCATCCTGTGCAGATAATTTGCCTTTTTCTTTATTCTTGCCTTGTCCCTTATTCTTCCCTTGAGTTGCCAGGTGCATTTTCTCTCTTGCCTTTGTAACAAGTCTTCCTTCTTCCTGAACACACATGGTCATCAACTCGTTGATGGACCACTTATCCTTATGTGTGTTGTAGGATATTTTGAAAGGTCCATATTGTTGTAGAAGAGTGTTCAAGATGTAGTGCATAAAAAAAGACTCAAACATCTCAACCTCAAGAGTTTTTAAATGAGCCGCTATGTCCCTCATTTGCATGATGTACTCGCGCACACCATGAATTCTGGTGAGTTTCGAGGACGAAAATTTCATTATTAAGGTGCTTGCCAAAGCTTTGTCTGATGATACAAATTGTTCATCAATTACCTTCATCAAAACTCGTACATTGTCATATTGTTCTAGTGAACCACAAATACCAGCCAATATTTTAGTTTTAATAAACACGACGCAGAGACTATTAGATCGCTCTCATTTCTCATCTTTATCAACGTCATTTGGTTAGCTAGTTTCCGTAATGACAGGTAGTTCATCTTTACGGATAGCATAACCAATATTCATCCAACCCAAATGAAGAAGAATTCTCTCCTTCCCACCTTATAATTATTACCCTTAAATTCAAGAATGTCACATTTAAAATCAGAGTAGTTCATAGTTTGTATTGCTGCATAATTAAACATACATGCTTTTGTTACTAAATTGTGGCTATAATGTTATATGCCATATTTTACCAATATAAATACAAGCAATAAAATATGTATCAAATGACATTAAAAATTGCTTGTAAACTAAATTTTTGAATTCAAATAGATACATATATCTTCATGATGACACTATCAAATTATATTTCTTTATCTTAATTCCTGTGGATAAATTAAGGAAAAATAATTTGATATATCATCCTAACTAATTATATTAAATAAAATAAAAATTCTTGTAGGATAAAATTTATTATATTACATATGATTAATCACAATTTAATGTTCTTTTATCATATGTAATTCAAACACTTAATATAATTTTATATAATCAAAGATGCTCTGACTACTCTCTAATTATTCAAAATTATATGCATCACCAGACATTTATTTTAAAATTTTGTTCATAAATAAATTGCAAATATGAACAAAGAACTAATAATTTATGTACTAATATTCATTATGTATAATTAAAATTATACATTCAAAACATAATTTAGCACATTATTATGCGAAATTTAAATGCACTAAATTATTTAACTTAATATTGCATGCATAACTTAAATCACAAATTATACATAATGAACATTATATGCACATAAATATACAAAATTATATCCACACCAAAACTGTATAATATTCATAGCAAATACTAAAAATTATGAATATTCAAAATTATGAATTTTTTCATGATTTATTCCATAATATGAAAATTTTCATAAAAAATAACAAAATTGTGGATATTATGAAAATTTCATAAAATTATAAAATCTGAAAATTTTATGAATTTTTCCTCAAAAATATAAATTTAAGAAATATGAAAAAATATAAAAAAAATAATTTTTGGGTTTTTTTTTCTACCCTTCAAAACGACTTGTCGCTTTTGGACATTATAGCCCAAAACGACTTGTTGTTTTAACGCCTGAAACACCAATGTCCTCCCTCCAAAACGACTTGTCGTTTATGGGTTGAGAAATGCGCCCTTCACCAGCCGAAACAACATGTCGTTTGGTTGGCCCAAAGGCCAAACGACATGTCGTTTAATGTCGTCTTCAGCCTTTGAACCGGGTTATTTTGACTTGTCTAATTAGAATTTCGACCTGTAGACCTGGCTCATTTTTCACCATCCGAACACCGTTTTTGACGTTTTAAATTGTAGAAATATTAGAAATCAAATATCTTAATGATTTATAATCTTAGTTTCAATTAAAATACGCTACATTCAAAAACCCAAAAACCAAAAAAAAAATTTCACCGTGAGTTTTCATGCAACAATACATTTTCTAGATTTCCAACACACAAGGTGGAGATTTAAACTAGCTCTTATGCCAAATGTAAGATATTTAAACATAAACGAAATCAAAATAACATGCATAAACTTGATAGCACATAACACAGCGGAATTAAACATAATTGACCTCCAACCGTTGTTCCTCTTCTTTGGTCTGCTGTGGGTGTATATTTGGTGCAATTTGGGTTCTTCTATACCTTTAACAATTTAGTATACATGGCGTATTTCTGTAAAAATTGCTAAGGATAAAAACTCTGCCATGCTTTCTCTTATATAGACATCCTACCATCAAAGATATTTATTGCAGCCAATGGTAGTTACCATGGGCTATTGATGGATTTAAATTTTAATATAAATTTAAATAAAACTCTTAATATTAACCACGTCAGTTTTACCAGTTAGAAAATTGACGAAATTTCTTTAAATGGTGAAAAAACGTTCATAATATGGTAATGTTTTTGCTTGGAAGATAGAGAAACATGGTAATGATGTGGAGGACCCTCAAAACCCTCAAAAGAAGCCAACAAAGATGCCCAACTATGAGTCATCTGTTGCCTAAAAAACATAAAAATAAAAAACACAATGAGTGGTAATAGTCACGAAGTTGATGTCAATTTTGGCAGTGGAAGGTGAAAATCAAGAAAAGTAGTGTATACTTTACAGTTCATGCCCTGATTTCACGGGAGCGTTACAGAAGGTTAAAAAGAGGGAAAAGATTGATCTAATTTCATTTCTAATTAATTTTTACACAATTCTAAGATAGAATATGGAAAAAAGATGAATTAATTTTTTTAATTTTTAAATTGTATGGCGGTTTAAAAGAACATGATGAAAATCTAAGAACTATATCTATTGTTAGGTTTTCTTTTCCTTACTTTATAGAGGAATTCTCCTCTATTTATTTACATCCTGGATAAGAGATTCTCAAAAAAGCCGTCGCAATTTGATACTAGAACATCTTCAAAAGAAGCAACTCAATTTCTATAACATCGCAGCTACTTTTTTGTTTTCAAATTTACCAATCAGTTTAAAGGGGCCAACAAAATCACAAAACAAAAAACATACACTGGAGAGAATCAATTTATGGAGAAAACTAATGTAGATTACTAATCATGGTGGATAACATGATATTTCTTTTCTGTTTCTTTTAACCAAAAGTTTAGATGGATTTTTTCATCAAGATTCCAAAGCTTAATTCGCCTGCCAATAAACCGAGAGAGGCATCAAGGGAAAATAAATAAATAAATAAGCAAATAAAAGAGAAAAAAGCAACATATTAACTAAAACTAAATCAAAAACTCTTAAAATCCAGACTTTAGAAAACGTCTGCATAACGACATTGAAGTAATTCACATTTATACAAGTATTGGAAGAACACCCTTTATCAATACATGCCTCGAAATGGGCTCTCAAACAAACCATAACAAAAGAATGATCTGTTTGCTTATTTAAGAGATTCAAAAGAAAAGAAACAATCATTGAAAAACACTAAACAAACGAGAGATGGGCCTTCACAAAAAACCATCATCGAAGTTAAGAGCATAGCTGCGAAGATCATAGCTGTACCGAACACCGCTCCCTTGCCGTGCCAAAACTCTCTTGCATTGCGACTTTAACTTCCAAACCAACTGCCTTAAAAGACAAGGCACATTGCAGCTCATTGAAGCTCTTCTTTCAACAAGCGTCGCTTCGTAGCCATCGCTGGAAATTCTCCGCATACCCGACAAGCTTGACGTCTTCATTTTGAGCTCCTTCTTGTTGTTGTTGTTGTTTCAGGAAGATCTTGTAGTGGAAGCATAAAGGCACAATGAAAGCTTCACTTTTATAATAAGATGTGTAGATGGCTCTATGCCACTAGAGGAGCCTCGTATTTTTTAGATGTCACTTTCCCATTTGCAGGAGATTTTAAAAAATAAATAAAATAACATTATTATGATCAAATGCTTTTCCACAGTCATACATCCCACTTCTGCTTTGATACCATTCCCAGTCACGTAGGCCCCATCTGCCCTCTAGTGATGCAATGTCAATCCGTGCTGACACAGCACTTTCCAAGCCCAATATCCCTCTCCTAAAAGTTGCTGGCGTTTTCTTTTTTCCTTTTTTTTTTCTTTCTTTCGTTTCCTTCTTTTTCACTCAAGGATTGAACTTTCCCGGAAGTGTCAACGAAGAATTATGAGATCAAGGCCTGTACTTATGTGTCAAAAAAGTTTGCCCAATTAGTTTACTGAATGAACAAGCTTGACCAGACTTCAATTATCTAATGTGGCGGATCATCTGAATACTTGACACGAATGAACAAATAAGAAAGTTGTAACTTTTCTATCAAAAATAAAGTCTCCACAAAGCAAAACATAAGCCAATAATAATTACACATAAGATAAAGAAATTTTGCCCAAACAAGAAACGTGGAAATCTCGGTCATTATCAACACGTAGATTTTGTGTGCGTATGTGGAATGATGCATGTACTAATATACAAGAACGTGTTGATGATTAGTGCTGTAATGCTTTACCATCAAGCAATGCTGCGACCATGTGTTTGCTGAGCACCATAAACATGAAAAATGTAAAGGCACCAAATTCTCTCAGCCAGTTCACCTTAGGGGAAATCAGAAAGCATATCAATTTCTTAAAATTATTTTAGCAACAAATTGCCATTTGAAAAAACTTCTACACATAAGACTTACAGTCATTGTGTTCTTTCCTATCCTGACTACAAGTGCAGCATCTACAAGGCAAAGTATGCATCAACTGCTTGTATACTGAAAAGGATCAAATGCCAAGAAAATATAACAACATAAAAAAAGAAGAAAAGGTCAAAGAGTACCTCATCTTTGTAAAATCTCCTCTTAATTGAATCTCCAATTCGCTCAAATAGAACCGAAACAAAGGCGACCTGCAATGTAAGTAATTTCAAACTTGAATTTCAAAACATTAAGATTTAAGTGAGCCTACGATTTTATATGAGATACTAATCATTTAAAAAGAATTCTACTGTAATTGATCAGAATTGTTACAAAGGTAGGCATCTTAACAAATTAAAATTTAAGTGACAATAGATAGTGATAGTGTAGTCAATAAAAAACTCATAACCCAAGATTTATGACTTTTTAAATTTTAAAATATTTTTTAAAAAATTTTTCTCAAAAAGAAACATATATTTCATAAACAAAATAGGTTTAATTAAGGATATTTTTATCTTTAACTCCATGTTTTTTAATCCAAAAAGTCTGAATCAAAATATGTTTTTCAAATCCAAAGGATACCTTTGTATATGCTAAAAGCAGAGGGACAAGTAGAGAAATATAAAAACTAGAAAGTATAGCTATGTATTTAATCCTTATAAATTAGGTGATAATAGATAGTTGAGTCAATAAAAAACTCATAACTCATTTTAATGCTGATGTGTACAAGAGAGCTAATTCAAAGTATGTGAAACCTCAAAAGTAGAAAATACCAGGATGGAATTGAAACTGCTGCAAGAGCCGGGGAGATGTTCCACAGCGGATGCAGTTGACCGCCCAATTTTACAGTCAAATACTCAAGAATGTCATTTTCCTATTTCCACCACCAGAATCAGTTGTGAATTATAGTACACGAGCAAATAAAATATGTTCACTGTGGCTCACTTGCAAAAACGAATTAAGAGAGTACAAAACTGCAACCATGTCATATAAATTTAGATAATTTTCACAACCTTTGAACTCATTGTTTCCTCTTTAGACTCGAAAGTATGAGACTTCCGAGGGAGTAACTTGCACACTTCATGATATTGCTCTGAAGTTGAAATGGAATTGTAAGAAACTGACATCAAATGCTCAATTGGATTGGTCCACCTGCTTGAGATGCACCCAAGTAACAAGAGCTCCTGTTTCAGGAAAAGAGTAATGGAAGACAATTTTGAACAAGAGCTACAAAACTCGTTATTTTTTTATTTTTTATTTTTTCATTCAAGAGCAGAGAATAAGTAGGCTTACAACTGTATCATGCAAATTATCATTTATACTTTCTGCTGAAACATTCAGCCGATCAAGAACTTGTACCCACTGAATCTTTGGAGCAGAAAATATCATACTGGCACCCGAAACCATTTGAATAGCTCTCCTATCGAGAAAGTAAGAAAGATTCTTCAATTTCCAGTGGTTCCATTTCATAAAACCAACCAACTGCTCTACAATCCTGGATAGCCAAGGATATCAAGAGGTATTACTATTAAAATCCTCAAGACATACCAGCATATTTTACAAACAAAACTTTGTAATAATAACAGAAAAAAAGTCCTTCATTAGATACAGACACTCAAGAAAGATTCAAACACACCCTTCACTTACACTGGAGCATCGTTCTGCTTCAGCAGTTCCTTGAATAAGTTGTCATCAAACTCCTTCCAACTGCTACACATAATATTGTCGGAGATGGTCTTTAAGCTTTTCTCAATTGTGGATACATCCAACACGGCAGACCACCTCTTCAGGAGCTTTTGCACCGCATAATTTGTGAAACTATCGCCATCACGTTCTCCTGCCTCCTTAAATAGAGAGAAGTCATGAACTGAGTAAGTTGATGTATTTTGTAGCTTCAGCTTGCTCAGATATGCACTCAGGCGATCATGCTGAGTTCCCACGAGCTTGTCAAGGTCCATTTGGATTGTTGCCATCAGAAACGCTCTGAGGTGCGAGTCCCTCAATGGTAAAGTATGGATGAAATGGTCTATCAAAAACTCTCTTGCCTTAGTAAGAATTGCAGATGATAGATGTGCAAGGCCCTGCTTTTTTAATAGTTTAGCAATTACATCGCTTTCTACAAGTGATCTAGTAAATTCAAAAATAAGGGTGAAAGCATTGCATAAATAAGATTGCAACCTGAGGAAAAGAAGCAGCAGATTTGATTTTAGATAGAGCCATATCAATTTCATTCATGGAGTCCTGGTAAACATCCAAGCAGCTCAAAGTACTCAAGACCTAATCATAACCAAAGCAAATTCAATGATACTGCCAATTACCAAACACAGGAAAAAGATTGAACACACACTTGGCAACCAAAATGTGACATTAAGCTGAAATTCAATTCAATGTCCACACAACATCGGGAAAAAAATGTATCTCAAATTAAAAAAAAATATAGCATATTTCTTTTTTTTTAATATAAGGAGCCTCATATGACTTATTATTTTTACATGAGGGGAAAAAACATCTTTTTTGGAGCTCAAGTATCAACAAACTAAAATCATATAAAGGAGGGAAAGGGGGTTGCTTGACATACATTTTCAAAGAAGAAAGCCCATTGGAAAGCTTTCTTGATGTTATTAGGATCCCAATGAGCAGGACGACCAGAGGACTGATACCCAGATGTCAGAATCAGTATATCTACGAACCCTTTTATGACTTTCATCAGATCATCTAGAGATATATCTGGGTGGGTCCACCCCATCTTCTTCTTCTTCTTCTTCTTCGAAACCCCCACACCCGAGTAAAAAAAAAAAAAAAAAAACTGTGGAAGGGCTTGTCTAACTCTATCTACTTCTTCGATTCTGGAATACAAATCTCATGGCTTACGAGGAAAATCGGACGGCTATCTATCATTTCTGCTTTTTCCCGCCATTCGCCCCAAGTCGCCGCCGAAATTATTACAGAAACGATATTTACATTTTTCCCAACGAAACGACATGTAGTGTGATACAGCTCTAATCAGTAAACGACAAGTAATTTTTCAGTAAACGACATCGAAATTGAAGGAAAATAAAAGTTATCGTTTGTATACTTACCTTGTCGTATCAATTTAGGTATCCAGCATGGTTTTTTATTTGTGTTTCGTTATTTGCTTAGTGCATCATATAACCTTAATGATGATTTTGCATTCATTTTGACAAAAGGGTTGTAAAAAAATGTGTTATCTTTATTGAGAATATTCCCCTCTTGCCATATATATTGCATGATTTTACCTTTCTTGCTGTATGACAAGGACGACATAAAAATTGTCGAAACGGAGTCGAAAAACGACGTGGTTCGAAATTGGAAAATTACCATTTACACATACAAGACTTCAGCTTCTTTATTTTCACCTAGGTGAAGGTACAAATTTTCTAACTCTAGATATTTTACTGCCCAAAACTCCCTATATTAACTCCCTATATTGACCTCGGATGATCTCACCTTATAAGGTCATTAGAATCAGGAAAAATGACTCCATTAAAATGCCATTTTTGTGTGTAATTATTGACGTTTTCACAAGATTGTGCCTTGCAAGGAATTGAAGTATTTACTATAGTTTTCCTGTGAAACTTATAATTACACCCTAAAAAACACTTCAATTACTTGTGTAGTCATAGATCTTACACACACAACCACACTGACACGCCCAAGTTGGTTCAAATTTTCAGTTAAATCCAACTAATTTAAGGTTCAATTAAATCCAATTACTGTCACTAAAAGGGTGAATTCAAAATTTTACAAATAAAACCCCCTTCAACGTCCTTTCCTTCCAACACAAAACAAATTACCATCCATTTTGATTTGTGAAAACAAGATTCCCGTTCTTGTATATAATCCTATTCATCGCTCCTACTAAAGGCTTTCCTGGCTTTATTTGTCAGTCCATCGCTCAACAATGACGAATTACCAAAGGCATTATTGTATTTATATATCAGTCCATTGCTCCTAAACGACAAATGTTCTACAATAACAAACTCTCGTCTTTAAAATAAACTTTATTTTACAATGAAAACAAATAATAAAGCATTAAGCTTGAGAAAAAAATGTTGCTTTTGCTTTGGTAGCGCAGCAACTTTTTCATCATGACGAAAAATGGATTTCTTGTAATAATGAAATCCAAATTTACCACAGTGGATTGAAAAACAGAAATAGCATCAACTACAGCAAAGGAAATTGAAGAGGCAAATACAACATTGTCACTCAAAAGAGATAAAACGACACCAACATTGAGATTCAAATATCTGTCTAGAGTATCTTAAAAAAGGTGTCTAAATATTTAAATTCCAAAAGCTAAAAACAAATTATAGTCCAGAAGCCCAAAATTTAAAAAACTTAGAACTAAACAAAACAGAGCTAGCTGAATGCAATTAACTTAGACAATAGCGTTGGCTGCACTAGCAATCCTTGGCCAAAGGTCAGCGCACTCCTTCCCAATTGGCCCTGTGATAGCTGACCCTGCAAAAATCAGAACAAAAAGAAAAATTTACTTTTCAAACTAAAAAATGTAACGACCGAAATCCCAAAAAAAAAAAATGACAAGTCAGTTATTTATATATCATCCAAAACCTTCCGTTCCCCACTAATATCTATTATTATACTACATGTGATGATCATAAACAAAGGATGTAGCCAAATGCGTGTACGTATATGCAAAGCAGGCTACAAATAATTACCCTTCATTTCGCCCTTGGGGTTTACAATGACTCCAGCATTATCTGCAAGGACAACAATCGAGGCTTCAGAATAAGTTCATACTTTTTTTTTAATTAAAAAAAAAAAAAGAACCACAATAATCAAGTATTTGATAAGTTCTTTGTGACAACGCAGTAACAATAGATCATATGAATTTCCCACCATCAACTAAGACAAATTAGGGTGAATAGATATAGAACTCACAGTACTCTGATTCTTTTACTCAAAATTCAAATTTGATAATAAATATTACTTTCAATCTAAGCATAAAATTAAATGAAATCAGTGGCTACTTGATCCAACCAAAAGAACCAACACAACAAAATATAAACATGGCAAATTTCGTAAATCATTAGGACATGTACCAGCAGACAGGTAACACAATGCTATATAGTAAAATAAACATCATGCTGTTTAAAACTGGCACCTTTTGACGTCAATATATGCTTCTCACTACCAATGACCAACCAAATAATCCATTTGGATACTCAAATTAAAGGCAGAGAAGCAACAGGAATGCAAACAATAATACACAGATTCAGAATAATCTCAAAGATCAAAAAGAGAAAAAGTGTTCTGACCCTCAAAGTACATGTAAACCCCATCCTTTCTGCGCCATGGCTTCCTCTGGCGGACAATGACCGCTGGAAGGACCTTCTTACGGAGATCCGGCTTGCCCTTCTTCACTGTAGCCATGACCATGTCACCGACACAAGCAGAGGGAAGACGGTTAAGCCTTCCTTTAATCCCCTTGACAGAAATTATGTACAAATTCTTGGCCCCGGTGTTGTCCGCACAGTTCACAGTTGCGGCCACCGGAAGACCAAGTGACATTCGAAACTTGTTACCAGCAGACCCTCCTCTCCCTCTCTTCGACATCCTGGATCACTATTCCCGACAAAATCAGACAAAATGACTGAGCTTTGAGAATCCAAGAACAGAATGAAACATCGAAGGTAGATTCTCAAAAAAATAAGTAAGAGGAATCAGAACAAGCTAAGAATAAAATTATTGATCGTTAGTAAAGCTAAAAGCTGTAGCAATCAAAAAATCGTTTGCTTACTATCAAAAATCAAGATCATTAACCGTTTCCTATGCTAAAAGTTGCAAATAAAAAAAATCACAAAACTATGAAAAGTTCAAGATCTTTAACCAATTGCCAAGCTTAACGTTGCGGCTATACAAGAAACCAAAAAAAAAACAAAAAAAAGGAAACAAAAATAAAAAATAAAAAATCGTTCACAAAACCATCAAAAAATCATTATAATTAACTGTTTTCTAAGCTAAAAAGTTGCAGCTATCAAAACAAAACACCGAAAATTTACAATAATATACTACATAAACAACCGCAGATTAAAGCTTAAACAAACGAGATTTTTCATAAAGTGAACTGTTTGACCCTAACAACGACAATAGCATAAACCCTAGAATCATTCAAATTCATCAAAATGTGTTCTTCATTAACTCCCCCTAATCAGGCTCACAATTCACAGACCAAAAAAATCTAACGAAGCAATGAAATGCTAAAAAAGCAAACGAAACCTTTTGATATCGAAAACTAGTAATGATTAGAGCAAATAGGGGATGAAAAATGAGAGGAACTTCGAGGAATTTTACCTTGGATCAATTAGGGTTTTGGCGAGGAATGAAGACGTAGGGAAGACGACAAGGGTTCATTCGGCGCAATATAAAGAAAGGAGCCCTCCTTTGGTTGATATTTGTGAGATGATCCGATGGTCATGATGCGATCTCTATAGGGTTTTGGCTTAAAAGCTCCTTCCTATGTATATGATAGTTAACATGCACCCTCATTCTTAACCGTTGGATCGATTATTTTTTAAGGTAAAATTCAGAACATGTCCCTTGAATTTTAATAGCAAATACGACATACTTCCCACAAGTTTTAATAAATAAAAAATGTTCCTTATATTTTTTGAGGATTAAGACAAAGAACGTTTAACCGATGAAATTTTTAAAATACTAACCTGGATTCAATAACCCAGATTCAAACATTGTTTCAAACATTAACTAATTAGAAAATTATTCAAAATAGAATTTGAACAAAAAGGATGTCGTTTCCACGCAGTGATCCATGTCGTTCAGCATAAACAAAACGACGTTTACCTCGTAATGTTAAAATTATGAAATATAAGTGCAATTTAATAGAAAATGTCCCAAATCTTTAGAAATACTACATTTACCTGTTTCCTTGTACAATTATTTAAAGTATTTAGTTTAAGAACGATACAAAAATTTAAATGACCCTTTAATCGGCCAGATCCTTTAATATACCAAAACTATCCTAAAGCGCCAATATTAAATAATGTTTTACCATTAATCAAGTGAAAACTTAAAAAAAATAAACTTTAAAAATAAAAAAAATAAAATGAAAAAATAGGAAAAAAATAAATAAAAAGAGCTTTTAGCTCAATTGATATCTCAACTGAATTCTTAAAACAATTTCAAAATGATTAAGATCATCAAGAGACGTCAAATTTTAAATGCAATATGGAAACGCTCATAAACTTTTTAGTCAAAATTACTAAAATAACTCTTAAGTATATTTTTAAACCACGTTATCAATTTGGACTACATGGTAACGATTTTACAAATTTAGAGAAAATAATCGTCAAAATTGAAAGTTTAGAAACCATTTGTCAAACGACAAAACACTTCAGACAAGAAAGCGGCAACAGCTCAAACTTTTTAAGTTGATAACGAATGACATGTCGTCCAAGAACTGCGATAAAACTGTATGTCGTATTTCTACGACCAATACATTTAGTCGCATACATGTCCTTCGGAATTTTTACACCAATTTCCGGTAAGCACTGGTAAAGAGAAAATGCACTGCTCTAATTCTTCATTCCTAACTTCCCACCTCCCAATCCCACCACCCTCCGCCGCCACCACACGACGCCGTTTGAAATTGAGCCCAACCATGTCCCTCAACCAACAAGCCCCATCAGACGTCCCTTCATCCCTTCTCTCCTCAATCACGAAGCTCCTCTGGGGCCCATCCCTTCCCCCGGGCCTACTCATCTCAACCGTCCGCACCGTCTGGCACTCCACGTGGCGCCTCATGATGTCCCAGCTCGCCCCCTCCGACCCCTCCGGCGGTTACTCCCGGCCCGCCTCCAGATTCCGGGCCCACAAACTTCGCACGACCCATCATCTTCACCTCTATGTGGGGCTCCCCTGCCCCTGGGCCCACCGCACCCTCATCGTCCGGGCCCTCAAGGGCCTCGAAGACGCCGTCCCCGTCTCCGTCGCCGCCCCGGGCACCGACGGCTCGTGGGAGTTCAACAACGATATCCGAGCCGCGGATAAGGATATCCTTGTCCCGGGTCCGGATAAAGCCAACAAGCGGAGAACTTTGAAGGAAGTTTATGGAATGAGGAAAGGCGGGTATACTGGACGGTCCACGGTGCCAATGCTTTGGGATCCTGAGACAAACGATGTCGTTTGCAACGAGAGTTATGATATTATCCAGCTATTCAATTCGGGTCTAAATGGGTTAGCCCGAAACCCAGATTTGAATCTCTCGCCGCCGGCTTTGAAGGAAGAGATCGAGAAGTGGAATCGAATAATTTACCCGCACGTAAACAATGGAGTTTACAGGTATAATTATAAACATTTTCTATGTTATATTTATCAAGTATACAAAATTTTGACATTTGATTGATGTCGGTCGATACATTGACATTTTCAAAATAGTAAATTAAATACATTATTTACACACTTTTTGATGCCAAATACAGCAATTGCATTAGAATTGTGCGATTGTCTCCGCGTTTGTTACCATTAAAATTGTGCAGATGCGGATTTGCTCAGAGTCAAGAGGCGTACGACAAAGCAGTGAAGGAGTTGTTTGATAGGTTGGACATGTTAGATGTTCACTTGGGCAGTTCAAGGTACTTGTGTGGAGATAAACTGACCTTGGCAGATGTTTGTCTGTTCACTACTTTGGTTCGGTTTGATCTCGTGTACAATGGATTGTTCAAGTGCACCAAAAAGAAGCTGCTTGAGTACCCAAATCTCCACGCCTATATGCGTGACATTTACCAGGTAATTTCTGCCTAGTTTGGACAATAAAAACATTGTTGGATTTTCTTATCTTTTTGTGCTAATAATGAAGTTGTGTCTTTTAATGTTCTGAACAGATTCCTAAGGTTGCTGAGACTTGTAATTTTCCTGCGATCATGGATGGATACTACAATATACTTTTTCCACTGAATCCGGGCAGCATTAGACCCGTCATGCCTGCAGGGTGTGAGCATGAACTTCTCTGCAGACCTCACAACAGGGATTCTCTGTCGTTGACAGATAAAACTGATGAGATATTCGTGTCGTAGATACATCTCCATCCGCTTATGTTGTACGTGTATGTATATGCGGGTGTAGTTAATAGGAATGGTCTATGGAGATTGCTAAAAATTATAGTCTCCAAATTCTGCATAATTATGTAACTGAAAGGCTGAAACTAAATGAAGAAAGATCATGAAAGCCTGAAACTAAGAGCTTGTTTTGGGAAGAGCAAAGCTAAAGGAATGTCTTTTACACTTGTGATTGTTTGGTAGCAGAGAAAGGAAAAGGAACTACAAGAGACGGATTTTAAATCCTTAAAAGAACGCCTAAAATCGATATGAAACACAAGAGATCTCCCCTTCTCCATTTTTCTCACCTAAACCTTTCTTTCCTTCCTATTTCCTATTTTCTTTCCCTGCTACCAAACATAGCCTAAATAAAGAAGATAACGAAAGCCTGAAATTAAATTAAATGGCATCAGGTGCAAGGAGAGAACATTTTTGGTACTCTGGCGAGATGGAAATGGAAGGAAAAAATAGAAGCTAAAAACCTTCCTGTTATTTCCCAAAATATAAGTAGTCCAAAACTATTACTAGGAAGCAAGCGATGTAAAGTGCAATAAATGAACCAAACCACACTGTTTTTTCCATTAAAAATCAAAACAGAAGCACATGGTCCAAAGGATTTAGTTGGACAAAACAGTCGCCAATATGACTGCAAAACCTACTTAGTAACTTAACTGGTGATTTGTTCTATATACATCTATGAACCACTGTACAAAAAGCATCCAAGAAAACTATCCTTGGCTCTAAACCACCTAGATCTTAACCGGTCAGTTTTCAGGAGTTCAAAATGCAGCCAGAATGGATGGTCGGTCAAAAAACGAAAACAAGTCACACGATATACGAGTGGTTCTGACAGCTTCAAAACAAAAGACTGTCGCAAAAGGTGCACAAGATCTGATTCAGGTGATTGATGGCTGTTTTAGCTCGAATTTGAGGTTGACTTAGATCCTGCAACATGTAAAAAGTTGCGTATCCTTAGAAGCACTGTATGCAATTAGAAAACCAATCTGGGGTAATGCAAATTCAATCCAAGTGACAAAGATTCATCATATCCATGTTTACAGCGAGAAAAACAACATGGAAACCAAATGCAAACAGAATCGGAAGGAACAAAGATAATAGATCTCTTGCTACCTTTTATTACCAGTTATGAGCCATGTTTGGAAATTTTACGTCCAAAAAAAAAAAATAATAATACATAAGAGAGAAAGAGCAACTAAATGACACTTACTATTTGGATGCAGGCGCTTCATGTTTCTACAGAATTTACTGCCACAACGGCACTGGAACGGCTTAATAGGATTATCATGGTCATCAAAGCCAATGCCGTAATCCTGCAAACATATCACATATAAGAACATCTTAGCGGAGGACAAAGGACATACAAAGATGCCAACTGCTAAAACATATCACGTCTTAGCAGAGGACAAAGGACATACAAAGATGCCAAAACACATAAAATGAACTAGTTTCTGTTCGGTTTAAATTAGATGTGATCCCAAGGAAAAAAAAAAAGCTGCGACCAATTATGTTATCTGCAAAGAACCAACCAAAGTCAATGAAATCTACTCACCCAAGTTAGCTCCTCCATGGCATCCATCTTGCTCGTTGTAAAGAAAGCAGGCTGCACAGCAGAACAAAGCAAACTGGTTAGAGTAAAGAATTGTCCACTGTCATCAACAAAAAAAATAATAATAATAAAGATTCCGTGCATGGTAGTAGTGATGATCAGGGGTCTCCACTTCAACTGGGATCTCAACCAAGTTGGCACCCAAACACCTGGAAGTATTCATTATATTTCTAAAAAAAAGTAAAAAATAAAAAATAAAAAATAAAAAAAGAAAGAAAGAAAGATGAGTTATACCCCGGACATAAAAAAATATAAAATTACAAGTGCAATTGGATAACCGGCCCCCAGCCCCACCTGCAATTGCCATATCTCATAACATCTTTTGTTTCAATAAATAAGGTACAATACTTGACAGGTATTTAAATGATAGCCTTAGGCAAGTGCTAAAGAAAGATAAAAAATGATTGGAATTTGGAATAAGGACAAGAGAGACAGAGGGCATCTATCAGCTCCAACACAGCTGCCTGTACTTTGAAGATTCACGTAGAAGCCATTTTAGCCACAAAGCACCCGATAAAAGCTCCACTTTACCTCTCTGTTCTTGCAATTTTAAAGCTCATATAGTGGGAGGCCATTGGGGATAGCAGAAACCAGAAGCTACTTAGCATATACTGTTATTTGACTTTGTAGAACGTACCTATAATTAATAAACCTTGCAACATTTCCATAACGTGATGCATCCAAACACAGAGCTTTTTTCATTCTTCAAAGCTGTTTCAGAACACCAGTCAGCATCAAGTACAGCTAGATAGCTGTCTTTTCTACTTTTGTCGGATTGCATGTTCCTCTCGTATAACTTTGCGCTAGTCAATATTTCTCCGACATCCTCGCAGACAAATATACCTTTTGGTAAATCCTCTAGTGTTCGTGGACCCCATCCTTTTCGCTCAGAAGTGAAAAACACCTAAGACATAACGCAAACAAATAAGAGAAGCTGCATGTTAGCTGAGAAAAAGAGAATCAAATGAGAGAGAGAGAGAAAGAATAATGACTAAAAAAATTAGAGAGAGAAAAGAAACAGAATATATGCTATTACATTTGAATCGCAACAAATAAATGAAGTTTTAAAATCAGCTTCGTTAAATGAAATCCCAACCTGCAACTTGCAAGTGATGCCTTGCTGAACCACACGGTTGCCACAGTGCTTGTTTCAGCCACATTTACTCCAGTATTCTTTGATAAAATTCCTTTTCAAATGACCTTTGCAAGCTTCCAAACAAACATCAATTTTTGTCTTTTCAAGTGGGCATTCTTCACAAAAGACTTGGCACTGCCGTTGAGGGTCATGAGTCATAGGGATACACTCTTCCAAAAACACTTCCTTAACAACACCTGCAGACATATGCGCAAACTCACTGCCAGTTGCACAAGCACAGGGAACAGCTGCTGATAGACAATCACCAAAGCAAGTTGGACAGCAACTTGAATCCCCGATCCTAGAAAGAGAGATATTAATCTCAGCTTTTTGGAAAACCAGGCTTCGAGAGATGTAGTGAAAGAATGGTGGAAACTCGCTGTTTATTTCATTTATCCAAGAGATTGTGACCCTTTCTTCGCCTTTAGCTATGTCACTGATATCATGACGAGATCTTAAGAGCCCGTTTGTTTCGTAGTTCGAATCACGGTTTAAATCATTTTGCTACAGTATTTGCTCTCACAAAAATTTAAAACTTCATTCAAATACTCGAACCAAACGGGCTCTAAATCACCAAGAGCCAGTTTG